>BPTQ01000001.1:47623847-48225263 GCA_019973895.1 Chrysanthemum seticuspe
AAGTCAATCGACTCGATTTCTGGACAACACTACGAAAGATACTAAGATAAAGTTAAGCAACTGAATATTGAAATACTAAAAGCTCAGGTCTTGAATACTAATATTAAGCCCTATATAACTTAATCTCTTTTATTCAAAACTACTAATACTGAAATATTTGACTTTTTATAAGAACTAACTAAGTTGACTTTATTGAACTTTAACTTGATTCTACTAACTGATTGTGTTATATTAAGCTAGAATGATGTGAAATTAAGCTAAGTTAAAAGGTTTTAAGCTTCTGTGATGAATTTTATCTATACAATCCTAACAGTGAGCTTATGAGGTAGAATTAAAAAGCATTTTGACTTTCTGTCTAATGAGCACAGGTTTTTACTGCTAATATGAGTTATTAGGACCTAATGCAACATGTATCAACAACAGTTAACATCACAACAGGTCTTTAGCTCAGCTAACTGAACAATTCCAAACACTGCTTATGAAAGCAGTTTTGAAGCTTTTGTGGTTAAAACAAGTTTGCAGACCAAGATAGTTATTAATTAACTTGAACTAACTGTATTTAAACAAAATTAAACCAAAATTAACACACATTTAATAGATAAACCAAGAGATGCAAATTTTGAGAAATTGCTTACAAGTGATCAAACACAGGTCAAGGAAATAGAAACTGAGAATCATTCCTATTTGCTTACCAATAAGCACTAGCCCACTAAGCAATCCAGAATACCTTTGCTTCAGTCTTTAGCACCATATCCATGCTTTTTTTATTTTCTCACTATTTTCTCTTGATTTTTCTTGTTTTTTCTATTTTTATACCAAACTGAATTATAAAGAATCTAACAGCTTTAATAAGCTATTTAGAAGCTTTCTTGGACTTATTCAGTCCTTGATAACATATACAAACAGGATTTGATCATTCATGAGATTTTCAACATAAGGAAAATTTGCATAATCTGTAATATTGACTTAAAGCTGAAATTGCTACTGAGAAAAGTTTAACAATATATTGAAGACTTGAAATTAAAAGCTTGAAAGCTTGGACAAACACTGGAAATTAAAATTAAGCTAAAAATGACATAAACTACACTAATTTACACTACTCCTCTTTCACACTGCTTCTTCTCCCATTTATAATGTTTCTTTCAACTTTTTGTCGACCTCTGAGTTAATCCCACCATTTTTCAGCCATTGGATCTTCATATTTCATCCAAATCGTCCAAGTGTAAAAATGGCGGGAAAAGTCTTATGAGCAGGTTTAAGCATTTAATGCTTCTTGGACTTTGTTGGATGTGGAGGGGAGTGGGATGTGAAGTGGATAAGCTGGGGATGAGGTGGAGATGAGGTGGAGATGAGCAGGTGTCGGGGAAGGAGTGAAACAGGTGGAGGGGATGGTGCTACAGTGACCGGCGCGTGTTCTGTTTTAAAAATCTGGCCGGGTCATGTATTGGGCTTAGTTTTGGGCTTAGTGTTAATAAAGGATCCGTTTGGTTTGGTATTAATAACAAGCCCAAGGACCATTTGTGTAATATGCTGAATTTTCAAGGACTGATCCTGCAAATATTCCAAAGCTAATACAAGGTCCATTCCTGCCATTATTGATTAGTACAAGGATAATTTTTGAATATTTTCCATTTTTAAAACATCCAAGGACTATAATTGCCATTTTTGAAACTTAAAGGACCTAACTTGTAATTTTCCAAAATTTCACCATAAGGACCATTTATGTCAAATATGAATAGTACAAGGTTTATTTTGATCAATTTCCAATTTTAAAACCTTAAGGACTATTTTTGACACTTTTGCAAAGTTGAGGGACCAAAGTTGTAATTTTGTAATTTTTGATTTCAAGGACTTGTTTTGACAACTTTATGAATCCCAAGGACCTTAAATGACATTTTACAAGTTTTGTAATGACTAGGGACTATTTTGACAACTTTTGTAACTTGGGGGACTAAAACTGCCAATTATGCAAACTTAATACGTTTTTCATCAGATTTTGATGTTTTTGCATTTAAAACATTTAAAACACTTGTTTGTGATATTTTTATCATTTTGATGAGTTTCTGAATGTTTTCAGATGTTTTTGGCATTCTAACAGTATAAAAATGATGAGTATTTAGACACTCATCAATCCCCCACACTAAGATATTGCTAGTCCCTAGCAATGATTTGAGAAAATTTAATGGATTTTATCTCTTTACCAAAAGCCATTTCTTCTGGAGTAGCCAATTGTTTCAGTTCAAGTAAGAACTTTGGTACAATGATAACCAAATGATTTTAAGCAAACCACCAGCTTTCAACGGATTTGATTTGTCTTTACCAGAAGCCGTACCCTTCTGGACTAGCCAACTCTTAGATAAATTATCAAAATTATCTTTGGTGAGTCGATTACCAATTATGGTTTTTCAACTGCCTTTACCACAAGCCATAAACTTGCGGGCTAGCCAACTCTTCACTTTTAAGGATATGGTGAGCTGAAAACCATACAATTTTGGGCAAATTGTAAGCCGTCAACGGATTTGAGATATCTTTACCAAGAGCCGTTTGCTCCTGGATTAGCCAGTCCTTATGTGGGTTAGACATGGTGGACTGATTACCATTTGTTGTGTTTAGTACTTAGTACTTCCACTAAATAAAAAATTTTTAAAATTTGGCCATTTTGGGGGAAAAAGGGACTAAAAGGGTACATTTACGATCAAATTCGCCAGAATTTCCCCCCCACACTTAGAAATGAATATTGTCCTCAATATTCAAAGTACCGGCTGTTATGCCGAAACTTAGAACGTAAAAAGATAACATTACTAGCTAAGTGTAGAAACACAACAATTATTCTCTTTTTTAATATTTACAATTTTCATTCATTTTTAAGGTCTATAAACAACATGTGGGGCATCTCCCCCACACTAGGGTGGTACACACGGGTGAAAACCCATGTTTAGCTACTGTTTTTGATTACCGAGTCGCTAGCTTGACTCGACCCCGAATTAATTTGTTCATGGGGAAGCAAGTGGAAGAGACAATCTCCATCGGACTTTCATTCAAGATGTTTGTATAAACATTGAAATACGTGAAAGTTCCACACCGATGAGATATACAGAGAACCGGCTCAAAAATGATTAATGAAAATGCCGGGGTCAAAGATAATGTCTTCATTCCCAAAGGAGTGAAGAACAGGAGAAGACACGGGATAGGTGAAGAAAAGAAAGAAAATCATGATGAAAATCATGACTAACTCATCTTCATCCATAGGAGAATTCATGATTTCTGGATCATGAATTTCATCATTTAAGCTCATTTGATCAAGACATATTCTGGGCGGGAGTTTGATATCAAGCAAGTTCTCATGGTTGAGAACATTTTCCTCCGGAACACAAAAATCATTTATGTCTAGATCAAAGTGGAAGTTATCATACTCTGGTAGAGATATGATATGAGTGAGTTCAAAGGAGAACTCCTCGTAAATAGAATCATTCACATGAAGTGAATTTGTGAACTCTTGTTCCATTGTGGGCTCATCACTATCCTCGATCTGAGTATCAAAGAGTAGATTCTCAGAAATTAAAGTGAATTCAGAGTCGAATTCAAATAGAGGATTGGTGAAAGTAGCTTTGAATGCTTCGGGAACAAGGTGATTAACATTCTCTATTGGATTGTTAGGGTGAGAAGTGAGTGAACGATCATTATAAAGGAGACTTTCAATTTCTCCCAGATTGGATTTGAAATTAAAGAGATCATCATCACTTTCAGATGAAAGTGGAATGAAATCGGAATGATCTTTTGAACACTCAAGAGGGGAAGGGATATCACACATATGATCAGAAGTTCCCTGTGACTCTCTCGGGATTGGGACAAGGTCCTCAACACTAGACTTTATGAATTCGTCCGATTCCTTTTCAGGAACAGTGCTAAGAAGCTCATCCCCCATGTTCAGAGAGTGAGTGTGAACCTCGGGTGTGATAGCAGTTGTTTGAGAATGAATCTCAACTGCTGGGATATCCACTGATGAATCTGATGAATCTTCAAATGTATCATCATCATCACTATCATCAGGAATAAAACGAAATTGCGAGCTAGATCTGGCTGCTTTTTCTTGTTCAATTGATTCCTTAATAGCTTTTTCAAAGGCAATTTGGGAATTAATTTTAGCAGCCTGCTCTTCAGCTAGCAATTCTTCCATGGATTTCTCATGTGAATTTTGAATTACACAAGAAAAACTGGGAACATTATGAAATGCTGTCTTACTCAACTCCTCAGTTCTTTTCACTGACTCCAGAAGCTCTAGATAAGTGTCTTGTTGAGTTTGCTGAGGAGTTTGAGTCATTTGGCACTGTGGAGGTTGGTCGTGATATGGATAGTCATAATCGTTACAAGGAAATGGATTCCCTGTTTGACAATCAGAACTGAAATGGGGACCTCCACAGTTATCACAACAGTAAAACTGTTGATCCTGGATTGGTGAATCATATGGATATTGGTCATACCCAAAGTTCTGAGCATCACCGGAAAACTGTTCATAGACAATCGTGTTTCCGGATTGACATTCAAATCCTTGGTGAGGACCTCCACAAAATTCACAGCAGTATTGTTGATTATATGAAGATATGTCGGGCTGTGGTGGGTAATTAGAAAAATTTGAGGGGTCGTTAAATGAGTTCGGATTAGTATCATAATCAAATGAATTCCTAGAACCACAAAACAAACAACTCCCGTTCTGAATATCATTACCACACTGTACACACGTACACCAGCGACAGGGTGAACCATAAAGAGGCTCACCACAACCGACACAAGGAATAAACGATTCTATTTGAGAGTTATGAGAAAGAATCGGTTCATTCAAAGAATCAACAAAACCAACATGGTGATCTGAATGACTAATAAGACTCAAAGAACATTTTGAAAAATCCGGAGGTGGGACAAGTGGTGTGCTCTGAGAGCTAGCAATTTCCACCACTTCCGTTATGGTCTCCAGTTCTGGTTCTTGAGAAACGTGAAGATTAGGCAAGTCATTCTTGCTAGTCACCGGACTGAATTCTGCATGTTTGCTTTTAACCGTAAATCGTGAAAGTTTAGAATCAATTCTAGACGGCTTATGAGCAATTGAGGGTTTAGATCTTTGGATAACCGTAGGTTGGACGTATTTAGCACCTCCATTATCAGATGAAAGTACCTGGTCCTTTGTCACCTCGGTTTTTCTTTCCATTTCCCTGAGCAGAATTAATGGATCTTTACGAACAACACGAATTCTAGACATTTGTGATAAAGTCTGAAGCTTTTCAGCTTCGTCCCAGAATTCGTTCTCGAGAGATTCCATGAGAATAGAAGTTTAGAATCAAATGTATAGAGGGTTAAGGGATAAAGAATCAAAAAGGGTAGGAGGTTAAAGATGAATATTTTTGGATTTTTGAAAAACATGCCATAAAAACAAAGAATGAAAATATTTTTGGTTTTTGTGTTTGTTGAAAACTTGAATAAAAAAATTGTTTTTGGTGTTGTTAACACTTTAGGAAAAGTGTTAATGAACTTTTTGGTTTTGAAAAACTTTACAGAAAACTGTTTACAAACGATGGTATATGTGCAAGTACGGGTCTGGAAATGCTTAAAACACGCTTACAGCCTCCCCGGCAGTGGCGCCAAAATTTGATTGCGTCCAAAACAGTCAAGTCTAACAGACTAGAAACTGCTCAAACGCAAATGCAATTTAAGATCAGAGGAATATAGGGAATTCCTGGGTCGTTAAGTCCCACGGAGGATGAATTGGTGTTTAAAACAACTTCAGATGATAGAATGATCACTAAGGATAGTGATCAGTAAGGTTTTGGATGGAAAATTACCTAAGAAAAAGATTTACAAATTAAAGCGACTTAAATGCAAATTAAAAGAAATAAAAGTTAAAATCTATTAAATAAACGCTATCACTATTTTTACAGATCGATGAACGTTTATGATTTTATAAAATAAAATAACTTAAATAAACTATATTAACGTAAAATTTATGAAATAAAAGGCCTACGAATGTAAAACTAATTTTCTTACAAAATATATGATAAAAGAAAATTTTAGAAAAAAGATTTATATTTTTTAGACTTTTATATTTTTTATTATGATTTAATTATTATAAAACACTAATTAAATGTTTAAAAATACTAAAACTTATTGGAAAAATCTGAAACTTTTTGTAAAAATACTTTATACTAATACACTTTTATAAAAAATACAAACACTGAAAAAGCTACTCTGAATAAGCTCTAAATAAGCAAAAAGCTCGTATAAGCTTATTTGGACACAAAAGGGGTAAGTATTAAATAGTGTGAATAAGAATTGAAAAAGTCCCTAGGGCAGTTGGTGCGCGTGTGGTGTGGTGAGCTGGGTGGCCAGAGATCAAATCCCAGCAGTGGCACTTTTTGCAACTTTTTATTTTTTTGAATTTTTCTTTACAAACTTGTTAAGCACATGATAATAAGCACTTTTTAAAACTAAAACTTTTTCTGAAACAGATTAATAAGCTCAGTATGAGCTTATTTTCTCAACAGTAGCAACAAAATGAAAATAAGCTAAAGAGTAAGCCAAAATGGCTTTTAAGCTAAAAATAAGCAAAGTGAAAATTGAAAATGAGCTAAATGATGGAAATAAGCTAATATGAAAACTGAGACATCATACAGATCTAGAAATAAGCACAAAATAAGCTAAAATAAGCACTTAAATGACTGATGTACACAGGACACTATGCAAAACACTAGGCACCTAGAGGCTTATTTTTAAGCACCTAAATAAGCTAAAAAATGAAAAGTATCACTGGCACTAACAAGTATACCTGCTAAGCTTTCCAAAAAGCTAAATTACTCCTAGTGGTGTTCACTTAAGAGCTTATATTGAGCTTATGAAAAAACTTGAAAACCCACTGAATCAATACTCAGTGAATGCTGAGTTTTGGACAAAACTAATAAGCACTTGCAGGCTTATTAAATGAGCTGCAAATTGAAAAATAACACTTGGAACCTTGAGACAGCTTGGTTGGCTTCTCAAAAAGCTAAAATTTGCAAGCTTAAGTTGACTGGTAAGCTCTTGAAGAGCTTATGAAGATATGACCAATTCACTGATTAACATGTTTACACAGAAATGGACAAAAACAAAAGCTACTAACAGCCTTACCTAATAAGCTACAAAGTGAAAAGTTAAATTTGAAACTTCAAGAGGGCTAGGTTGGCTATCCAAATAACCAATAATCACAAGCTATGGAAAACTATGGAGCTTTTTGTGAGCTTGAGAAAAAGGTTATAAATCCTGTGCACAGGGCACATTTTGAAACAGATGCTTGAAATAAGCTAAAAGTTAAGCTATTTAAAAAACTATTTGGAAAATAAGAAAGATACTAAGATAAAGTTAAGCAACTGAATATTGAAATACTAAAAGCTCAGGTCTTGAATACTAATATTAAGCCCTATATAACTTAATCTCTTTTATTCAAAACTGCTAATACTGAAATATTTGACTTTTTATAAGAACTAACTAAGTTGACTTTATTGAACTTTAACTTGATTCTACTAACTGATTGTGTTATATTAAGCTAGAATGATGTGAAATTAAGCTAAGTTAAAAGGTTTTAAGCTTCTGTGATGAATTTTATCTATACAATCCTAACAGTGAGCTTATGAGGTAGAATTAAAAAGCATTTTGACTTTCTGTCTAATGAGCACAGGTTTTTACTGCTAATATGAGTTATTAGGACCTAATGCAACATGTATCAACAACAGTTAACATCACAACAGGTCTTTAGCTCAGCTAACTGAACAATTCCAAACACTGCTTATGAAAGCAGTTTTGAAGCTTTTGTGGTTAAAACAAGTTTGCAGACCAAGATAGTTATTAATTAACTTGAACTAACTGTATTTAAACAAAATTAAACCAAAATTAACACACATTTAATAGATAAACTAAGAGATGCAAATTTTGAGAAATTGCTTACAAGTGATCAAACACAGGTCAAGGAAATAGAAACTGAGAATCATTCCTATTTGCTTACCAATAAGCACTAGCCCACTAAGCAATCCAGAATACCTTTGCTTCAGTCTTTAGCACCATATCCATGCTTTTTTTTATTTTCTCACTATTTTCTCTTGATTTTTCTTGTTTTTTCTATTTTTATACCAAATTGAATTATAAAGAATCTAACAGCTTTAATAAGCTATTTAGAAGCTTTCTTGGACTTATTCAGTCCTTGATAACATATACAAACAGGATTTGATCATTCATGAGATTTTCAACATAAGGAAAATTTGCATAATCTGTAATATTGACTTAAAGCTGAAATTGCTACTGAGAAAAGTTTAACAATATATTGAAGACTTGAAATTAAAAGCTTGAAAGCTTGGACAAACACTGGAAATTAAAATTAAGCTAAAAATGACATAAACTACACTAATTTACACTACTCCTCTTTCACACTGCTTCTTCTCCCATTTATAATGTTTCTTTCAACTTTTTGTTGACCTCTGAGTTAATCCCACCATTTTTCAGCCATTGGATCTTCATATTTCATCCAAATCGTCCAAGTGTAAAAATGGCGGGAAAAGTCTTATGAGCAGGTTTAAGCATTTAATGCTTCTTGGACTTTGTTGGATGTGGAGGGGAGTGGGATGTGAAGTGGATAAGCTGGGGATGAGGTGGAGATGAGGTGGAGATGAGCAGGTGTCGGGGAAGGAGTGAAACAGGTGGAGGGGATGGTGCTACAGTGACCGGCGCGTGTTCTGTTTTAAAAATCTGGCCGGGTCATGTATTGGGCTTAGTTTTGGGCTTAGTGTTAATAAAGGATCCGTTTGGTTTGGTATTAATAACAAGCCCAAGGACCATTTGTGTAATATGCTGAATTTTCAAGGACTGATCCTGCAAATATTCCAAAGCTAATACAAGGTCCATTCCTGCCATTATTGATTAGTACAAGGATAATTTTTGAATATTTTCCATTTTTAAAACATCCAAGGACTATAATTGCCATTTTTGAAACTTAAAGGACCTAACTTGTAATTTTCCAAAATTTCACCATAAGGACCATTTATGTCAAATATGAATAGTACAAGGTTTATTTTGATCAATTTCCAATTTTAAAACCTTAAGGACTATTTTTGACACTTTTGCAAAGTTGAGGGACCAAAGTTGTAATTTTGTAATTTTTGATTTCAAGGACTTGTTTTGACAACTTTATGAATCCCAAGGACCTTAAATGACATTTTACAAGTTTTGTAATGACTAGGGACTATTTTGACAACTTTTGTAACTTGGGGGACTAAAACTGCCAATTATGCAAACTTAATACGTTTTTCATCAGATTTTGATGTTTTTGCATTTAAAACATTTAAAACACTTGTTTGTGATATTTTTATCATTTTGATGAGTTTCTGAATGTTTTCAGATGTTTTTGGCATTCTAACAGTATAAAAATGATGAGTATTTAGACACTCATCACCCACGGTATATGATGCAGAACTACTTGGATGCTATGGCGTTATGCAAGTTTTTTGGATACCCCGATCTCTTCATAACGTTTACGTGTAATCCAAATTGGCCCGAAATATCAAGATATATGGAAATAAAAGGTTTAAAACCAGAGGACCGTCCTGATGCAAGCACAAGAGTCTTCAAAATGAAACTCGACCGTATGATAAAGGACTTCAAAGATGAAGCTACATTTGGAGAAGTACGAGGAGGTATTTATATTATATATATTTTTTAAATATTCAAATTAGGAGTCACTAAATTTAGAGTGCTTGTGCTTTATCTGATTATACGTTATCCATTAAAGTTGACAACGTGCCTTGGATTTGGTGTTTTTAGTTATGGAATTCGTGTCATCTAAATTTGAATCAAAGTTAAACAATATGTTAAACATATCTTTTACACACAACACTAATCTCGACATGATAAAAAGTCCAATTCTGTTTTATGTCTACTAAAATATACACCATACTAATGTATCTTAATTTGTTTTGTCTCAATTTTCAGTTGTTTATACAATCGAGTTTCAAAAGAGAGGACTGCCACATTGCCACATTTTATTATGGTTGGAGGTAGAGGAGAAGATAATGACTCCTGGAGACATAGATGAGTTCATATCTGCTGAGATACCTGATGAGGAAGAAGATCCGGAATTACATTATTTGGTAACTGAACATATGATGCACGGTCCATGCGGCCCTGAACACCCAAATTGTCCCTGCATGATAGGAAATCGTTGTTCAGCAAAGTTTCCAAAACAGTATAACGATAGCACATTCATCGATGAAAGTGGATACGCACTATACATGAGAAGAAACGATGGAAGGACAGTCACAAAATCAGGTTCTGACCTTGATAACCGCAACGTCGTACCTTACAATCCTGCTTTATTGAAGCAATATCAGGCACACATTAATGTCGAATGGTGCAACCAACTAGGTTCTATAAAATACCTCTTCAAATATATAAATAAGGGACCTGATAGGGTAACAGCGGCTGTTGACGGTGAAGAGGTCGACGAGATCAAAGATTATTACGATTGCAGGTATTTGTCAGCATGTGAGGCGGCATGGCGCATATACAAATACGACATTCATTATAGGACTCCATCAGTTGAGAGGTTGCCTTTTCACCTACCCAACGAACAAAATATTGTTTTTGACCCGGCTGATAGTATAGATTACACTCTTGAAAAGGCTTCTGTAAATAATTCAAAGTTTATAATGTGGATGGAACGCAACAAGACAGACGAGGATGCAAGGCAGTTGTTGTATTCTCAATTCCCATCAAAATATGTCTGGAAATACAAAGAACGATGTTGGGAACCGAAGCAAAGAGGTTTCAGTATTGGAAGGATTCACCACGTACCGCCTTCTTGGGGTGAGCTATTTTATTTACGGATATTGCTAAACAAAAAAAAAGGGGTCATGGAATGGGACGAGTTCAAAACCGTAGATAATGTGCTATACCCTACCTATAGAGACGCATGTTATGCTCTTGGATTGTTGGAAGACGACAAAGAGTACATTGACGGCATCATTGAAGCAAGTCATTGGGGCATGGGTGACTATCTGCGGTCTTTCTTTGTGATGCTCATTATGTCCGACAGTATGTCGCGCCCTGATGTTGTTTGGGAGAAAACATGGCGTGTTATGGCAGATGATGTGCTAAGTGTTGAACGTCGCAAACAAAACTATCCAGGTACACACTTCCTACCAATATCCGTACATCAGTTGTATTGTATTCTTGACTTTTTTCACTTACTAACTTATATTACATATGTGACTCTATAAACTATTTTAAGCTTTTCTTGACAACTTTTTATAGTTTATTGACTTATCTCAGACATAGCTTATCTTTTCAAATTAAGTTAAATTGGAGATTATGTGTGTGAAAATAAGCTGTTTAACGTGACATGTGATAGGATAAATAAGGTGTTTTTAGTAACGTACAGCTGTTTAAAGTGACATGTGCTAGGATAAATAAGTTGTTTTTAGTAACGTATAGCCCTGAATCGCTGATGTCGACAGTCCATAAGTAACATTATTAATCTAATATGCCACCTTGACTATATGTAAATGCGATTATAGAGCATATAAGGTTTTTAGAATCCTGGAATAAGTCAAAATACAATTTTAATTTATTCTGTTTTTTTCTTGAATATAGTTTTGCCATGATGTTCAAAATCAATACGGTTATAGGACAATAACAGGTTTGCTGTTTCTAAAACCATATACAAACTTACATCAAAAAGTGTTTGCTTACAACCAAATAAAAGACCTGTTCCCATTCTTCCATGTATAGATAGGCAATCAGGGACCATATCAGTTACTGCATAATGAGCCATGCTTTTTTCCTATTTGCTTATACTGAAATCCTATTTGCTTATACTGGATCCACTAACATATCAGGAATACGGTTAATACCCTATGATATCAGCAGTAACTAGGTGATAACACAACAATCTCAACATTTTGTCTTAACGGATATGAACTCGAATCATAACAGTTCTTCAAACAATCAGATTTTTTAAACAGCCATACTAACTGATGTTAACATTCAGATTGGTGTGTTTTACCGTCTACAATATAATCTGTTATACTAACATTTTACTATAAATTTGTTGCAGATCTCGAGCTAACAGACACACAAAGAAAAAACATATGCCTATCATATATAGAAGACATGTTGCTTTCTAACAATCGATCCTTAAAGAATATTCAGAACATGTCGTATCCGGATCCAGAGCATACCATGGATAGTTACAACAGGCTTGTGTATGACGAGATGGCATATAACAAGGATGACCTAAGACAATACTTTCAAACGGCTTACCCAACCTTGACAGATGAGCAGAAATGTATTTTTGCAACCGTTATGGATGCTGTCGACAACGACAAAGGAGGTATGTTTTTTGTGTATGGTTATGGTGGCACTGGAAAGACGTATCTCTACAAAACAATAACCGCTGCAATAAGATCAGAAGGTGGAATTGTTTTGAATGTTGCATCAAGTGGGATTGCGGCACTTTTGTTAGACGGAGGTAGGACCGCGCACTCTCGGTTTGCGCTACCCATAAATGTGTTTGAAGATTCTATGTGTTCGATTAGCTACGACAGCGATTTGGCGGACTTGATCAGAAAAACAAAACTAATTATATGGGATGAGGCACCGATGATTCACAGGCATTGTTTCGAAGCTCTTGAGAGGACCATGGCTGATATATGCAGAAACGCGGATGGAGCACAATCTGATAATGTATTTGGTGGGAAAGTAGTTGTATTCGGTGGTGATTTTAGACAGATACTACCAGTCATACCGTGCGGTTCAAGACAAGATGTTGTGCATGCATCCATCAACTCATCACATCTTTGGCGTCATTGTACAGTTATGCGTTTAACAGTCAACATGAGGCTTGGCTTAGGTGCCACTTTAGTTGAAAAGGCAGAAATAAAAGAATTCGCCGATTGGATATTAGATATTGGAGACGGTAAATTAGGTGGTAGGAATGATGGCGAGGCTGTTGTGGAATTTCCAGATGACGTGCTTATACCAGATTCTAACGATCATGTTGCATCAATAG
This sequence comes from Chrysanthemum seticuspe, assembly GCA_019973895.1. Lineage (NCBI taxonomy): Eukaryota > Viridiplantae > Streptophyta > Magnoliopsida > Asterales > Asteraceae > Chrysanthemum > Chrysanthemum seticuspe. The sequence goes on from BPTQ01000001.1 coordinate 47,636,923, forward strand.
TTGAAGAAACATACCCGGAACTATTACCAAACCTTTGGAACCCAAGCTTCTTTCAAGAAAGAGCTATCCTTGCTCCGACACACGAGCTGGTTGATGTTGTCAACAAGCACATGATAACTATGATACCTGGAGATGAGAAGACTTACCATAGTTCTGACACGGTATCCGCATGTGATGATGATACCAGTTTCGATGAATCGGTTTACACTACAGACTTTCTCAATAGCATCAAAATGTCAGGTTTACCTCAGCATGAGTTATGTTTAAAGATTGGTGCACCTATAATGTGCATGCGGAACATCGACCAGAAAGCCGGTTTGTGCAATGGAACACGGTTGCAGGTACTTAGGATGGGAGTGAATATAATAGAAGCAAAAATAATATCCGGAGGTAAGATTGGTAACATATGTGCAATACCCAGAATGCAAATTACACCTTCCGACTCAAAGATGCCTTTTAGGATTAACAGAAGGCAGTTCCCGGTTTCCGTATGTTTTGCTATGACAATTAATAAAAGCCAAGGACAAACGCTATCCAAGGTTGGTTTATTTTTACAGCGTCCAGTTTTCTCACACGGACAACTATATGTAGCGGTATCAAGAGTTAAAAGCAGGAAAGGATTGAAGGTGCTTTGTTGTGATGAAGACGGTTCGTACACCAACAAAACAACAAACGTAGTTTATAAAGAAGTTCTACGTAGGATTTGAAAGTATCGCTGTTTTATTTTCAGTTTTGTTCTTCACACATTTGTTCAACCAAATTTTTAATATTTAAGTTATTTCACTTTTCTTTTTTAATTTGTTGTTCACCACTCTCTATCTCACTAAACTGTTTCTACTAACGAATATTATGAAAGTAGCCCGCCCATCGGGCGGGTTAAGCAACTAGTATATATATATACTTTGAGCTATACTAGGTAGATTTCTATCATGCCAAATAAGGAGCATATTATATCAAGTTGTTAAGTATATGTATCTCTAAAATTTAGTAAAAGTTTGATCATTAGCCATCAAGTAATTACCTTAGAAATAAGTTGCAGCAAAATCAATTTTTTAGACATTATACATTACATTATTTCCCATACAGTTTATTATCCCACTTTAACTTGGAGAATAATTTCGGTGTCACCCTTTAGACGCATAATTTAGTTGGTTTTAAAAGAGAATATTTATGCAGGTCATGTTCTTCAAAATGCCTAAACTTTATTCTGTAAAGACCACCGAATAAAAATTTTCATCCACATATTAACTTGAAGATGAGACGCATAAACCAATCAACGTTGCTGAATAATCACTATCTAAAACTTATAAAAACTAAATAAATAAATAAAAAAATTTAAAACCATCAGTAACAGGAGACTCAAAACTGAGTCTTGGGCACCCAGACTGAGGTAGTGTTTGATAACAACTTAATGTGTCTTAATTTAAAATTATGTAAGTTAATTAAGTCATCAAATGGATGTTTGTTTAGTGCTTAAACTAACATGTGACCTTCTAGAAAAAGCTAAGGAGATTAGGGTCTACAAATTAAGTCCATCCCTTTTATCCTAATTTTACATATTTAACTTTTCACTTCTTAACTTTATTTCAAATAAAAAGGTATAACAATAACTTTTTCTAATTCAGACACTTTATTCAGCACACAAAACAAACAACTATTTATTCATCTACAAACATATATCTAGATAGACACTTTAATTTAACAGGACTTAATAAAAAAACTAAACAAACAGGCCATGAGTCCTCCCTGTTAAGATCACCCCATGTGACGCGTTTTTAACCAAGAAAATGCAAGACTCAATTTTATGGACGACCGAGTCATGCAGTGTGTGCTTTTGTGTTTTGTGTGTGTATTTTGGTAGGATATATATGTGTAAGTGGGTTATATTTTGATAGTGAAGTTAATTGTCTTATTATATTAAGTTAGTTATATAGTTGAATATAAAGATAAAAAGTTGATCTGTCACTAAAATAACGATAATAAATGCTGTTTGGGTCTCCGCGTTACACTTCCTATGGATTAGAAAACAACACCACCATATAACAAGGAACAAAAAAATCATTTAAAAGAATAAAAAAATCTCATATAACGTGAAACTCTCATAACCCAAAACATATTTTTCAACTTTCTTCTCTGTCTCTTGCCGCCCATTTTCCATAAAAATAAAATAAAAAACCAATCATACACTTCAATAATCCATCCATTAATGGACCTTTGATTGTTCAACCATTAATCAATCATCAACAACTAGAACAACATTAACCAAAAATGGAGGATGATCATAGACAACTCCTAGGAAACAAGTATGAAAAAGGTAAGCTCATAGGTAAAGGAACATTTGCCAAGGTGTACCATGGTCGAGTTCTCGCTACGGGCGAAAGCGTAGCGATAAAAGTCATTAGCAAGGAAGAAGTTAAGGATCAAGGCATGGTGGAACAAATCCAGCGAGAAATATCTGCAACTCGACTAGTTAGACATCCTAATATAGTCGAGTTGCGTGAAGTTCTTGCCACCAGATCCAAAATCTATTATGTAATGGAATATGTATCCGGTGGCGAGTTGTTCGATAAAGTAAAAGGGAATAAAAAGTTAAAAGAAGACGTGGCACGCAAGTATTTTCAACAGCTGATTTCAGCTGTTGATTTTTGTCACAGTCGCGGTGTGTCACACCGCGACATTAAACCAGAGAATTTATTGCTTGATGGTAATGATGATTTGAAAATTACGGATTTTGGGTTTTCTGCTCTACCGGAGCAGAAAAGGCTAGATGGCTTATTGCACACGCAGTGTGGTACCCCTGCTTACGTGGCACCAGAAGTGCTACGTAAAAAGGGGTACGACGGTGCTAAAGCTGATATTTGGTCATGTGGGGTTGTTTTGTATGTTTTGTTAGCGGGTTTTTTGCCTTTTCATGATGTGAATTTGATGAATTTGTATCGAAAAATATTTAAAGCGGAATATGAGTTTCCGCCGTGGTTTTCTCACGATACGCGGAAACTCATTTCCAAGATTTTGATGGCGGATCCTGAGCGCAGGATCTCCATCGAAGGAATTAAGCGAGTTCCGTGGTATAGGAAAGGAATGTCACGGCCGCATTCATTTCGCTTATTAAAAGATAAAGATAAAGATAAAAACAGATCAGTGACAGATCTAAAAGCACTTGGATCAATGAAAAAGTCCACGTCATCGCCCTCGTTTTTTAACGCGTTCGAGCTTATTTCATCTATGTCATCTGGATTCGATCTATCGACTTTGTTTGAAATAAACCAGAAAAAGAAGGTCGCTTCGATATTTACTTCAAAATTCTCGGCTGCAACGATAGTGGAACGAATAGAACGTGCAGCCCATGAGTTAAGGTTTCATGTCGAGACCGAGGATGATTTCAAAATAAGGATGGAAGGGACGGAAGAAGGGCGAAAAGGGGCCTTGGCAGTGACCGCAGAGGTGTTTGAGATGACTGCGGAAATGACGGTGGTCGAGTTTACAAAAGATTCGGGCGATACGTTAGAGTATGAAAAGTTTTGCGAAGAAGACGTTAGACCCGCGCTAAAAGATATTGTTTGGACATGGCAAGGGGATGACGGTTGTAGCTCAAATGGTGACGTATGTAGCTCGAACGGGGACAGTGAAGCTAATGGTAATGGTAATGGTAATGGTAATGGTTACTCTTGTTAATTGTTCTGTTAAAAGATTATTTTTGGCTTCTGCTAATTGATGATTTACAGTACTCGTCGCAAGACGAAAAAAGGAATATTTGTATGCCTTTTGAAACGTTAGTTGATGTGATATAGATTTGAAGCTTAAAACGTTATGAAGTTTGTTTTGTTAGTGTTAAGTTAAAGGTCTGTTTGTAGTTTGTACGTGTATGTTTTGAGGTATGTTTAGAATTTCGTAGGCGCGGGAAAGTGTTGAAATTAGTCCAAAACGAGTATCTGAAACTAAGTAGGTTGAGTTATTGAAGTCAGTTCGTCACCAGGAAATAATATGGACGGCGAAAAGATCTCAAACCATCGAAGAAACTGAATCTCAGACATTCATTTTCTTGCAGAATCTGCACCCTAAATTGAAATGGAATTGAATGAGTTCATGACTAGAGATTGCATACTGTTAGTTCAGTCAACTTTTGTTAATATGGTAAAAACTTTGTTACAAATTGGTAAAACTTTTGTGTATATTGTCTTTATATTGTGAACAGTATCAAATTCAAATCTTGTTTGGCACAAATAACTCTAAAGTGGCTACGCTAATCTCTCCGAGTGAGAGACATTTACTCGTTTGAGTTTGTGTAGCGGTGAGTTGAAACCCCGTGAATTAGTTAATGGAAAAGACATGAAACCTCAGTTACAAAAAGAAACAGTGTTAAACTTGTTTATAAGGGAGACTATATAGACTTTGTTAATATATAAACTTTTAACAAACTCAATTTAGACTTTAGAGTGTGCTATGAGATCAAACTCACTTTAGAAGTTGCCTGTTGCCAGCTCTTGTTAATAATAAAAATGGAAGTAAGAAAGGGTCAAAGAATATACATCATAGCTAATCTGTCATTAGGGTCTTTTTTATTAGAGTCAAAGAAGTCCCCCAAGAAATGGTATGGGCACTGAATCACTGATATTATTGGTCAAAATTTCTGAAAACTTGGAATTGTGTCAACCATGATGTTCCTGTTTTTGCCCTTTTTTTTTTTTTTTTTTTTTTTTTAGGCGGTGATTTGCATACTCTCATAAATGATAGGGACATTCAAAATTTGAGTGACTAGACATTTATATCCTTACAAGATAAACATAACTAAAAATAATGTGAGGGTATAAATGTTCAAACACTCAAATTTAGAGTGTCCAAATCATTTATGAGAGTGTACAAATTACCTCCTTTTTTTTATGGTTAATACGCACATTAATTTTTTTTATTCACCATATTTATGCATTACAGTATTATATAATATACATTACAATATTATAGAGTGTTGTGTATACATAAAAAAATAATACATGTATCAACCCTTTTCTTTCCATTCTAGTTAACAACAATGAACCTACTTGGCAAGTTGGCAGTACTTGCTTAGTTGTTCTTTCAACAACATTAGGCTGGACCGGAGGGTTATAATTTTTTTTTTTTTTTCTTTTTTTTCTTCACGTCAGCGTTTTCTCTTCAGCGACCTTTAAGCGGTTGGGTGTCTCAGTAAAAACGATGTTTAATAAAATTAATTAGAAAGTGAGGGTTTTGTTTTTATGTGCGTATTTGTGTCGATCGTATATACGACCTTCATCATTAAAAAATAAAATAAATAAATAAATAAAAACCTGATCGACCTACATGTGACCAACTAGCCACAGTAAGCTGATCGATTGGGACAAAAAAATTTGATCGATCATTTGCTATTACTGTGACCAGCCTTAGTCAAAAGTAGAAGGAAAAAAAAATTAAAAATTAAAAATGAAAACTGTCTTATCATGTAAATAAAGCGGATAATAAAAAAGGTAAGATGAGTAGGTGGTGTACAAACCCTATGTATAACCCGGGTTGTGGGTTCACACACCATCGATGTAGGTTTTGCTAACGATAGTTATAAATGTCTTGATTAAGCAAATGATTTCATTGTATTACCACTTATAAATAATTTTGATTGGATGATATATAATCCAGAATAAAAGTGAAGACTATCTCGAAAGATGAGAATACAGAATTAACGCTAAATTGTGATTTAATGAATTATTTTTCTTACAACAAACTCTATTAGTACAATTTTAATCATACATTTAAGGGTCAATTACATATATCCCCACTAAAACTTACATATTTACATATTTCCCCAAAACATGCTTAAACATCATTGTACATTATGTAATAAAAACTTGTGTTTTGGGGAAATATGCAAATATACAAGTTTTAATGGGTATATATGCAATTCCCCCTACATTTAATTATTAGTTTGTACTCCGTAACATTATCACATATTTATTAACTTTAAATATTACCACAAGTTAGTCTTTTTTTTCTTTACAAAGTTAGCCATTAGAACAAGTATTCATTATGGGACTATTTATTACAAAAGACCAAACGAAAAAGTATGTGTGGAACTTTGGTTATATTGTTAATGTTTGATTCGCTATTATAATATACCAATATGATCTTTTACGAGGATAAAAAAAATAAAAAAATAGAAAGAAAATAAAAAAATTCACTCATAATTTTGACCCGGTTTTTATCGATAAATCTCACGGCAAATATGTAAGACATAAATCGTGTAAACCATGTCTAAAAGGGTACGACCGTACGAGGTCAAGATTTGAACCCGCGGTTATACCAAATATGTAGTCTTTCATTCAACAATTCAAATAAATTTTTTTTGATGATTTATAGCTTTATATAATCAGGATGATAAATACCTTTAGGATAACTAAGCATAAATTGTTTATCTGAAATACCATCATAAATGTTTTAGAAACCGGTTTTTTAATTGACCCAGATGATTTATAGCTTTAGGTGTTTGAGATGACTGCGGAAATGACGGTGGTTGAGTTTACAAAAGACTCGGGCGATACGTTAGAGTATGAAAAGTTTTGTGAGGAAGATGTTAGACCCGCGTTAAAAGATATTGTTTGGACATGGCAAGGGGATGACGGTTGTAGCTCAAATGGTGACGTATGTAGCTCGAACGGGGACGGTGAAGCTAATGGTAATGGTTACTCTTGTTAATTGTTCTGTTAAAAGATTATTTTGGCTTCTGCTAATTGATGATTTACAGTATGCTTATAACTTGTCGCAAGACGGAAAAAGGAATATTTGTATGCCTTTTGAAACGTAGTTGATGTGATATAGATTTGAAGCTTAAAACTCTATGAAGTTTGTTTTGTTAGTGCTAAGTTAAAGGTCTGTTTGTAGTTTGTACGTGAGTGTGTGTTTCGAAGTATGTTTAGAATTTCGTAGGCGCAGAAAGTGTTGAAATCAGTCCAAAATGAGTATCTGAAACTAAGTAGGCGTTGAGTTATTGAAATGAGTTCGTCACCAGGAAATAATAAGGATGGCAAAAAAGATCTAAACCCATCGAGGAAACTGAATCTCGGACATTCATTTTGTTACAGAAAAACGAATGTTAATCTGCACCGGAAATTAAAATGGTATTGAATGAGTTCATGACTAGAGATTGCATACTGTTAGTTCAGTCAACTTTTTGTTAATATGGTAAAAACTCTGTTATAAATCTTGTTTGGCACAAATAACTCTAAAGTGGCAACGCTAACCTCTCCGAGTGAGAAATATTTCCTCGGTTTGAGTTTGTGCAGCGGTGAGCTCAAATCCCGTGAATTGGTAACCGTTGCGTTTGGTTAGGGTGTGCCATGAGATCAAACTCAATTTAGTAGGGCTGAGCGTCGGTCCAAAACCGACCCGAACCGACAAAACCGAAAACCGAAATTCATAAAAAACCTAAACCGAAACCGAACCGACGGGTCGTCGGGCCGGTTCGGTTTTATGTCGGACCGTCGGTTCGGTTCGGTTCGGTTTAGGTGTGTTTACGTATGTTTTTGTCGGTTTTGGGTCGAACCGAACCAAAACCGAAAACATATAAAACATGAAACCGAAACTGAACCGACGGGCCGTCGATTCGGCTCGGTTTTTGTCGGTTCGGTCGGTTTTGTCGGTCCGATTCGATTTTGGACCTATGATGCTCAGCCCTACAATTTAGAAGTTGGCTGTTGCCGGCTCTGGAGTAATAAAAAAAGAAGTAAGAAAAGGTCAAAGAATATATATCATAGCTAATCTGTCATTAGGGTCTTTTTTATTAGAGTCAAAGAAGTCCCCCAAGAAATGGTATGGGCGCTGATAGTATTGGTCAACATTTCTGAAAACTTGGAAATGTGTCAACCATGATGTTCCTGTTTTTGCCCCTTTTCCTTTCCATTCTAGTTAACAACAATGAACCTACTTGGTACTTGCTTAATTGTCAAGAACATTATTAATTTAAGGGTTTTTGTAACTTAGTGGTTCAAGGGTACATGTTAAAAAAGATATTCCACCTTGTGTCACTTTTTGAATAGTCAGCAGCTACTGATTGGTTCTCATTATCCTCCGGTATCAGTCCTCACAACTACTTACTCACCATTCAAACAGTGACACTGAAGCTGTAAGACACCCTTTAACATGTGCCCGTAAAACATAAGTTAGAAAAATCTTTAATCTAATATAGATTCTACTGTCGTGGTTAAGCAAATAATTTTTATTTTAATATCACTTGTAAATGATTCTGATAAGATGATAATTCTGAATAAAAGTGAATATTATCTCGAAAAATGAGAATACACAATCAACACTAAATTGTGATTTGATGAATTATTTGTCTTACAACCAACTCTACCAAAATATATAATTTTACCAATAATTGTTAGTCCTTAGCAAATTCTCCTTTAATTATTAGTTTGTACTCCTTAACATTTATCACATATTTATTAACTATAAATATCACAAATTAGTCTCTCTTTTTTCTTTACAAAGTTAGCCATTAGTCTAACAAGTATTCATTATGGGACCTTTTATTACAAAAGACCAAACGAAAAGTATGTGCAGAACTCCGGTTATATCGCTAATGGATTGTCTAACGGGTGCCTTCGGGACAAGGTTTAACGTTATTATAAAAAGAAACTTTAAGTTTATTGAATTAAAAATCATATTTAATTATGATAAAGTTTTAAAAAGAATTAAAAATCATATTTATCTGATTTGTAAAATCACTTGTGATTTGTTATTTTTCAAGTCACATCGGATTTTTAAAGTAATAAATCACATGCTATTTTTCTGGACGAAAATTTTGAAGAAAAAAAATTCGTCGAAAGTATATAAAAGTGCATATTTGTAGAAAGATAATTTAATTATCGTCGTGATAGTATAACTAATTTCACGTAACGATTAACGGTTTACGAGATATTTTAATTAAAAATGAAAGTGGTTTTTTTTTTATGAAAAAAATCGATGGCTGAGATTGTATGGTTTGTTATTTAGATAAAAACTGTTCCGTAAGGGGAAAAAAAAGTCACTCATATTTTTGACCCGGTATTCAATCTCACAGCAAATATGTAAGACATAAACCGTGTAACACCATGTCTAAAAGGGTACGAGGTCAGGATTTGAACCATCAGTTTACATCTTCCCGGCTATTGAACCAATATTGTACGGCGCAAAGGTAAAGGATGTAAATGGAATACCAAATATGTAGTCTTTCATTCAACAATTCAAATAAATACTTTATGATGGTTTATAGATTTATAAAATTAGGTTGATAATAAATTCAGGATAACTAAGCATAAATTATTTATCTGAAATACCATCTTAATGTTTTAAAAACCGGTTTTATAATTGACCCAGACGAGCTACCAATTTACGGTTCAACCGGGTTTTTTTGCTCAAAACCAGCTTCCGGGCACCCCGGCCAGATCAACCCGGGTTTTAAAACATTTCATACTTGAGTTTCTATGCAACTTGTTTACTATTTCTTAAAGTAGAGAATTTTATTTGTTTTTAACTCAGTTAGCAACCATGACCTAGAAAGTGGTCAAATTACATTCATTGTTAGAATAATGTTAATTCAAGGTAATGCTGGAAACCAATTGTTTAAAGCCACAAATCAGGGTTTATTGTTGCAACCAAAACACGTTTGTTACATGTTCATGGAATCAGGGCATTAGTACAAATGGAACATAGTATATATGATACAATACAAAACTATATATACATAATAAGGTTGAAGTTAACACGAAAGTGATATAGTTAGGTACATAATATATATAGAAAAATATGGTTGTTGCATGATAAATGATCATGTATGATGGTTTTATAGATCAAAATCAACATTATTCAATCTTTGCTTTTTATTTAGGGTTGCAAGGTATAGGTGAATTTTAGGTACATGAAGATGAAGCAGATACACCATCTAAACTATGGATGTTATTTGCTTTTTACTTAAAAAGGGTTTGGCTATATAATAAGAACATAGTTTCTTTTATGTCTGATTATTTTTCTTTTCATTCTACTATATGTTGCAAGCTTTCCCATACCCCACTTCGGTGGAATTGGGTCTGTTGTTGTATATGTTGCAAGCTTTTAAATTTTTGATATCAAACTTATATTCACCAACAATAAATATGATACTATACATTTTTGAAAGTTTCTAAGATAGAGTGGAACAAAAAAAAAATACTCGCATGACAATGAAATATAAAAGAAAATACGTTGTTACTTTATGACGTATTTAAACCCATATAGAATAGAACGGCACAACAATATATATAGTAAGAGGACATGGTACGGGTGGCTGTTAGCACTCGTGCCATCTTATAACACCAGCCCCACATCCCTTTTCGTGCTATAAGAGTTGGTGTCATCCTAACCAGCTCAAGTTATACATTCTTTCCTTCTTTTTTTTTGTGTGTTTTATTGGGTTATGTGTGTGTCAAAGGTGTTCTATAACGCCAACTTTTGAAGAAATAATGTTTTTGGTATAGGTTGAGTTATAATTAAAAAATGTTAATGTGTCAACACTTTTTGCTATAATGCAAGACGGCAGACTTGTAGGCACCTGGTGCTTTAAGTAGTATAGATACAGTTTACGAAAAGTATGAACTACTAAGTATATAACTTTGATAAACTTAACATATAATGTTAACAAAAGGAAAACCAATAATATGTAAATGATACATAACAATGTTTATGTGTTGAACAAAGTTTGTCGTGCTCCCATTTTCTCTGTATAAAATACGTGTTCTGTCTCCTCCAATAATTCCCATATTATTTATTTGATTATAAAAACAAGATTCGTGATATGTTTTAAAAGCAAAATGGTTTACATCAATTAGAAAGTAACATATAATAATGTTTACAATTATTGAGACATTTTACAAAAAAAATATGCATTTCAGTCCAAATACAGGGAATGTTATGTGGCTATTTTACTTAGAAAAAATAATTTGTGAGTTGTATCTATATGAGCCTTAGGATAAGTTATAATATAAATCTAACCGGGTGTTTAAGATCGGTTATTGTTTCTGTTTGTGCTTCTGTTTAACGTTTAAGAATAAGTACTTATATAACCAATGTTTGGATTTGCTTATTTTGCAAAACAAAACACAATATATTTGTAAAAATAATTATTTCAATATAAAATTTCAATCGGCTTCAGTTATAAAAGGTTTTAAGTTAAATATAAGATTAAAAAGTTATTTTAATTGAATATCAAATAACTAACACAAAATAAGCAGTTTCTAACTTGTTTATGAAAAACTACTTTTCTGATTTTTATAAAGCAAAAAAGCGAACAGTGTTTAGATGAAAAAAGTGATTTTCTGCTTTAAAAAAATAGATAGGCAAAAAAAGATAAGCAATCTCAAACCCCCCAACAACTTTAATTTTCAACTTAATTAATACGGATATTAACAACCATGTGTAAATCTATTAAAAAGAGGATTATTACTAGAGAAATGATACATGGACTTAAACTTAGGCCTAAACTTAGACATAAAAACATTTGTCATCATCTTGATGAGTTGTAAAATAAGTGGGTCCCTATCTGCAATCATCAAGATGATGACAAGTGGTTTTAGGCCAAAGTTTAGGTTCATGTATCATTTCTCTTATTACAAACATTCTTTTTAGGATAAGAAATATTGAAGAGGAGTTAAGGAGCCTTGCTACGACCTCCTACTAAATCATTTTACAAATCCTCTAATACATGCAACAATATTAAATAGTTTTTTTCACTCATTCTTTCTCTGCATCTAAACCTTCAGTTATGACATTTATCAAAATCCTATGAGTTGTCAGTTTTGTAGGATAATTTAGTAAGAGGATTTAGCATATTTGGGAGTTAAGAGTTTTCAAAAACATATTGATACTCGTACAGTCGTACAAGCTCCTAAACCTTAGATTGTTAAAAAGTGTTCTTATTAGAGGGTGAGTTCAATAAAAAGAAAAAGGAAAAAGTAAAGATCTAAAGGACAAATTATAATTATTCATTTTTTTACAAATAATTAGTTTTTTATTTTTTTTTAATAAGTAAAATATTTTGTAAATGGTATATCGATAAGTGACAAAATATATACATCTTTCAACAGTCGGGTATTTCGATATACTTTTGACAAGCTTCCTTTTTTCTTTTTTTATAGGTATTGAGTATTGCATAATGTAGAGAAACTGTAACACTTTTTAGTAATAAAATCATACTATAATAGATAAATTAATACGAGTAGTAAATAAATTATAGAAATTAAAAACAGACATAAGTGGTTGCAAGCATAAGACATACACTAATTAACGAAAATAAAGAAAGCAGTAACGGTCGAGGCACGAGGCTCGTGTTTAACATGATTCTCATAAAACAAATTCTTCGTCTATTTCTCAAGGTACAACAGTCAAAGCAGATATACAGCCAGACGTGATAAACTTGCCTTAGATTCCACGAAAACGTTGGCGTGTCTTGATCGAACGTGGAAGCAGGAAAAAACGTATGGAGCTGTATAAACTTGTAGAGAAAGATTCGTATGGAGCTGTATAAACTTGTAGAGAAAGTTTAAATCAATTACTAAAATAAATTGATTACAAGCTCGAATTTTCGGAGCTGCATTCGTGTCCGCAGGTCGTGCATAAGTTCACAAACGTAGATGTTGGAATAAAACCAACAAAAGGCAATTTAATTGTTGATACCAAGATTTCTATAAAAACACCTGTTGAGAATTATATTTGAGTTGATAAGACAAAACATGTGAAAGATGAAGGACTTTAGAAGACAAAGAAAGAATTCTTCAAATGATGAAGAATGAAACACAAGGGACTTACTTGTAAAAGAACAATTTATTGTTTAGTCCTTTGTAATCATTTGTAACCTTAATCCTCTACTATATAAAGAGGACATGGGACTTAGGTAATATATGTGTCAAGATGTAAACCATCAGTAAAGGTGTGTGTGTGTGTGTAACCTAGGCATAGAGTACAAACGCCTAGGATAGATGGTTATTGTTTAGCCTCAAGGTAATCAAGGTTTCCTTGATCCCTGTTCGAGAACCGTCCTACATTGATCAAGTAGGATTGGGGATTTTGGTTTGTATTGTATTAGAGTAGATATGATGATGAAGAACCTTTAATAATAACAATGATGTTTCTTTAATCCGTTGTGCATCATATTATCGTTGTTATTGTTAATCCCTATAGCTCATAAACGATCTTCACAATTGGTATCAGAGCGGGGAGCTCTTGATATAAGGATCTACAAGGTTTTTCGAAGAAAAAGGTAAAAATTCGAATCTAAAATAAAAATCTTAATGTTTCTGCAGGGCTGTTTTCAAACAGCGATAACTTTTCGTTAACCGTTAGATCAGGACGAAATATTAAGTAGAGCTTCTCTATACATATGGCTAACTTTTCACCGGAGGGATCTTTAATTGGAGGTCTCAGTTGTCAGATATTCATTCGTGGAATCTGCTGCAGAGGGAGGTTTTGAAATTCGAATATTTAGGGTTTTTCTTCTTATGAGCATGCAATTAGGGCTTCTTAAAACCCTAAATCGTATTTTATTATGATTGTTTGTCTTTGGAAGTCAATGCTTATTAGGGTTTTCATAAACCCTAACTTGGTAAAGAAATAGGCGATTAGTTGTTTTTCTATTAGCTTTGGTGAGTCAATCATATGATTGATGATGAACCCTAGTAGGGATACATAACATACGACATCATGATAATTGTTGTGATTAGTTCTTGTACTAAGTAACGAGGCAAAAAATCCTAACAAGTCACAAAGGCGACAAGGGTTTTATGGTTAACTAAGGTTTTTTTTTTATCAAACCCTAATCGATTTTGGGTTTCCTGATAACTTGTTGCTATGGTACTATGAGATCTAACTTCCAGCTGCTAAGATGTTCTGATTTTAAGGCTGTTGATGAGCTGATGCAACATTAGAAGGGATGATATAACGCCAATGAAAGCTGCTACTTCTAATGTGTTGGGCAGGTCGTGGGTAATGAGTACGAACAAACCATGGAGGAGTATCCTTACTAAAAAACCCTAGTATGCTGACAGGTATTGAGCTTTATTTTTTATGAACATCCAAGTTAATACTTCTCATTTATTTAAGTTAGTACTGCTACTGATTTGATCGATGGATGTAAGTACTATTGGTATACTCTCTTGCTAATGTTGCTATCTTTGTACTGCCAATGGAATCTTGATACTGCCAGCTTACTCTTTAGTACTAATCATTTGGGGTTTTATATTGTTAGTTGCTCATTTACTGAACATGTTGGTACTGCCCGTTCAAACTTGGTACTGCTCCATATATTTTGGTACTGCTGCTTCATAATTTTGTTATTGTTGTCACGTTAGCAGTTTGTACTGCTTGTGGTCCTTCATAATACTGCCAAGGGTTTTTGAGTAAGCAATAAAGGGTTGTGATTATTATATTGTTGCTTCAAGGTCGAGATGAGGTTGTTGCTTTTTGCCTTGGTTTTTGTTAGGAATTAGAAATTCCCGGTATTAAAGAGTCGGTCACCTCAAGTATATGTAATCGTTAGAAAGCTCGTAGTCGTAGTTCAATTAAGTTTAGTAGTATTTAGTTAAGTAACACCGTGGAGGACGGACGGGTCTTTACCCACTGTATGCCTGATCCACAGCCCAAAGTGTGGCGATTTGTGTAAGACTATAAATACTCTCTACCTCCCAAGGTAGAGAGTCGGAGCTCATAATAATATCTTTCACTTTCTCTCACTAAGTTCCCTAAACCTCTAACTTTCTCTCTCTAGAATTCCATCTATATGCTACTTTGTGTTAATGTTATGATGTGTATGTGAAAAGTTATATCTTACAATTGGTATCAAGAGTCATGGTTAGATCATATCTTGCACATCTTTGGATTTCTAGTGGTTTTTAGGTGGTTTTTGAGTTTGAAAAAGTTTAGTGGTTTTTGCATCATTTGGTTGATTTCTTGTGTTAAAGTTTGAATTTTGTTGTTACTTTTATGTTTAGAATCATCAAAAGTGTTTAGGTTTTCATTTGGTAAGCTTGAATCATCTTGGTTGGGTTGTTTTTTGATTGAAAAGTGATATTTATATGGTTTTTCAAGCTAGCGACTTAGCTCACGGAGTATTTTCTTGGTAGCGACTTGCTTCACATTTTTGTAGCGACTTACAGTGTTGGAGCTAGCGAGTTAGATCTAGCGAGTTAAAGTACAAGTAGTGGATTCTCCACTACGAGTAGCAACTTGGTGGTAGCGACTTGGTCTGTAGCGAGTTGCTCTTTAGCGACTTGTGTAGCGAATTACTGCCAAAATTTTGCTAGCGACTTGAGGGGTAGCGAGTTACTACTTAGCGACTTGCTTTGTATCTAGCGACTTGGGACTCTAGCGACTTAGTTGTCTAGCGAATTAAGGGTTAGCGACTTAGTGTATTATCTTCTAGCGACTTGAGTGATTGTTTACGGTTTTCTCTTGATTTAGTAAAATCCCGTGAAAGAATCTATTTCCCGGTTTAATCATAGAGTTATAAAATCCCGTATAATCTGTTAACATGTCTACCAACGTCCCTACTGTCATCTCCACTGTTGCCGAGGATGTACAAGCAGCTGGTTCAGATACTCGTCCACCCATGCTTGACAGAACTGACTACGACTCTTGGGCTCAACGAATCAGATTGTATTGCCTTGGAAAGGAAAATGGTGTCAACATTCTCAAATCCATTGATGAAGGACCATATCGAGTTGAAACGACTAGAGACATACTTGATACTAATGAAGATGGTACTCCTGTTTACGGAATGGACAGACCTAAGATGTATGATGAGCTTGATGATAAGGAGAAAAAGAGATTCGATGCAGATATCAGGGCTTCAAACATTGTTCTTCAAGGTCTTCCTAAAGACATCTACAAGCTGATCAATCATAACACGGATGCAAAGGCAGTTTGGGATAATGTTAAGATGCTTCTCTCAGGTTCTGAACTGACCATGGAAGACAGAGAATCCCAACTCTATGACGAATTTGAGCACTTCAAGATGAAACCAGATGAGAATGTCTATGAGTACTATGTGAGATTTCATAAGTTAGTTAATGACATGAGGAACATCAGAATGACTATGCCTAACATTCAGTTGAATTCAAAATTTGTGAACAACATGAATCCCGAATGGCACAAGTTTGTTACCGCTGTGAAGCTTACTAAAGGATTGAAGAACACAAACTATGAGCAACTCTATGCCTTCCTCCTTCAGAATGAGAGACATGCTATGTTTGAAAAATTGATTCTCAATCAGTTCAAAACTAACCCAGGAGAGACGAGCTCGTCTAATGATTCAACTGCCTTCTACTCAAACATCGGAATCACAACCAAAGCTTCACAAGTCATACCCTTGGGTAATGGTAATCACAAACTCATTCCTGATCCTATGTACAAACAAGCTGATGCTGATGCACACGTGGGAAGCTTCATTAATCAACTAGCTCTTCTAATTAGCCAAAACATGAATTCTCTCCCACAAACCAACAACAACCTCAGAACAGCATCTAACCCACACAATCAAGCTACTGTTAAAGATGGAAGGATCGTGGTGCAACCAGTTCAGGAAAGACAGTATGATCAGGGAAGGGGTGGTGCTGGTAGAGGTTATGTGGGCAATCAGAATCGAGGAAGGAATGGTAACCAAGGTCAAGCTAAGCCGATCAAATGCTATAACTGTGGTGGTGAGGGACACATTGCAAGGAACTGCACATCTCCAAAGCGTCCACAGAATGCTGATTACTTCAGAGATAAGATGTTGCTGGCACAAGCTCAGGACAATGGTGATGCGTTGGATGAAGAGGAATTGCTGTTTCTTGCTGAGGGCAATGCCAAGACCTATGATGCAGATGTGGATGAGCAGCCTATTCAGGAGATAGGTCACAATCATCAGAACGCCTTTCAAGTCGCTGACTGTGATGCATACGACTCTGATGTAGATGATGGACCTACTGCACACACAATCTTTATGGCTAGCATCTCTCCAATGGTTTCTCCCAAGATCTCTTCTTCACCACAAGCTGGCCCATCCAAGGACAAACTCATCTCAGAGGTATTAAAACTATACGATGATGCTGATGTGCAACAGATGCATGACAAAGTACAATCAACTGAAACTATTGAATCAAATGTTGAAAATATGGGTAACAACAATATTGTCCCATACGATCAATACGTGAAACAAAGTGAAAGTGAAGTTGTACCAAGTGATGCATCTTCTGCAGTCAACAATGACTATGTCTTTGATGAATACACTGCATGTGCTCCTGATGATTCCATAATTTCTGAACTAAATGCCTATAAGGAACGTGTTGCTATTTACGAACAACGTGCAAAATTTGAGTTGACCACTCGTGAGCAGGAAATGGATGTCCAAGTGAGTACAGTAATTAGAAAAAGTAAGTTTAGAGAAGAAGTATTGAAACAAGAATTAAATTCCTTGCAAGAAAAACTTTCTAAAACAGCTAAACAAAAACAAGAACTTCAAGAAAATGTGAAAATGCTTAAGCAAGAATTTAATGCAAAGGAATCAAAACTCTTGAGAGATTTTTCTAATCTGAAAACTTTGAAAAACAAACTTGAAAACAAGTTGTACATACAAGGAAACACCATTCAGACTGCTCACATGGTCACTAAACATCGAGTCTTAAGCGATAAGCATAGCATTCCCCTTGTTGAGGAACCGAATCCAGAGGTAATTAAAAAGGCTAGAAATGCTCATAAGGTGCTTTATGATGGTGATGAAATCCTTAAGCCTAGGCAGAAACCTAGTTGCGTTGAGTGCACTGAGGAAGATAAGAAATCAAATGAAATCACTAGGGAAAAGATGAATAAGAAACAAAATGATCCCAAATGCAAAGAGAAAAACATAATTATCTCTCCTCATGATTACAAGAAGGAAAACTGGATTTCATTGAACAAGTTTAAGCCTCAGACTTTGTTGACTCCCGAACAAGTCTTCTGGAAAAAGGATTTAGATAAGCAGAAAGCGGAAAATATTGTTGAAACAAACCCTCCCCTTAGGAAAATGCCTAGAGCGACGGTGTATCCTCCTAATACACCAATGCATCTTGTACCTAGAACAATTGCCACTAAAAGCAAGACATTAATTAGCCAATACGTTATATTTCAACTATTTGTTGATTTTGAGAAAACTTGCAAGAAAAGGATCACACCCACAGGTATAACTGAAGGAGAAAGGGGTTTTGAACAAATGAAAGAATGTTATTTAACTGAGGTCATGCCCTTCTTTAAACTTCTAAAAGATCACTTTGAGAGTCTTAAAAAAGGGATAGAAACTGATATTAAGGGAATGGAAAAGGAATTTGATGCAATGGTTGTTGAAGTTAGTGACTATGAGCGTGCACTGAAATATAATGAGATTGAGAGAAAGAACCTGCATACATTAAATGAGAATCTTATTACTGAATGTGTTGCTCAAGATGTCTTTTTCACTGCTTCAAATTGCTCTATTAATGCTTCCAAATTTCATGAACTATCTGTGGCCCTGAAAGTCTCCCATGATCGTGTCATTGAGCTTGAAAAAACTAATTCTAAACTAAATGAGAAAATTGAACTGGATGATCACGACAATTTGGTTAAACATTTTTCTAAACTAGAAGTTGAGTATTTTAATCTACAACTAAAATATCAACATCTCAAAGAAAATGTCAAAACTTCAAATATCAAGACATCTTCAGATGCTCCAGAGTTTGATGCAGTTTTTCAAATTAACAAACGAGATGAACAGATTCAAGCTCAGTGTAACACGATCAGAAAGTTGAAAGCCCAAATCTCTCAATTAAAGGGTCAAACGAACAATATGACAGGCTCCCAAATGCCTCCTCCTTTAGATTCTCAGAATTCTCAAACGTTTCATCTTCAAAACCTAGTAAATGCTTTACAAAAGGAAAACGAAAGTTTTCTAGAAGAAAATGAAAAGGTTAAACGTCATTTCAATGAGTTATTTGAATCAATTAAAGTCACTCGTAACAAAAACAACGAACAGATAGCGTCATTGCAAAAGGAAATTGAGAATCTGAAGGGTCAGGTAAAAGGGAAAATGCCAATGATCAATGAGGAAAATGTTGTATCAAAGGTTCACTCTGGCAATAAATATGCTTTATCTGTGACATATGTCCCCCCTCACCTAAGGAACAACAAACTTGCCATTCAAACATATTTCTCATCCCTTAAGGATTGCTTAGAATGTCTGCGTGAGATTGTTGAAGAGGATAAGATAGAGAAACCTCATGATAATGCAATTGGACATGCATGCTTATATGCCAAACGATCTCAAGAAATCTTAGAATGCTTGATCACAATATGCCCAAAGACATTAGGTGAGAGAGTTAACCCTTTGATTCCATGCTCGATGCCTAATACCAAGTATGATATGCATTCGATTCCCAATATTCTGAATGTGAACCGTAGTGTACCCTTGAGTAGCTCAGATTCTAGATCAGTCAATGCTAAGAGAGAGAACTCAATGATGCCTTCTAGGAGTACTAATCTCAGTACCTCTAGTTTTAAGAAAGTGAATTTTAGTGCACCTGCATGTAGTTCAGATCCCAGCACATCTAAACAGGTGGTGCAAAGAGTAGTAAAACAAACTAATGTTCCCATTCCCTATACAGGAGTAATCAGTGACATTAAAGGGAGCAGGTCAAAGTCTCAAGACAATACAAGGAATGATAGGACCTCGCAAGCTAAGAATGTGCACTGGAAAAGAGTAGAAGAACAATCTAGGAACTTTAAGTTTGAATCGAATAAAACGAATCGTGTTGATTCTAGTATTAGCCATAGGCGTACTGTAATTAATTCGAATTCTGATACTATTTGCAAACCTTGTACTGATGACTGCTTGAATTCTGTTTCTAATCATGAATGTGATGTTAATGTTCTGCCTAATGATGCTAATTGTCCAGTTAATATTGTTAATTCTAATACTCATGCTAAAAGGGCTAAAAGGCAAAAGCGAATGAAAGTTAGAAAACAATGGAAACCCACAGGAAGAACATTCAGCAGAATAGGCTTTTATTGGATACCTGTTGGTCATAAGACTAATCAGATAATGCCCACTAGAAAATGGATGCCTACTGGTAGAACTATTCCCTTAAGAAGTGGTCACACTGTAAACAGGGCTAATACAGACACTAGTATTGCATCTATTCACAATGATTCCATTACCTCACTTTCTGATATGAATGCTTCTATTTCTGATGTGGGTGGTCCAACCATTGTAACTAACCAAATGGAACCCATTCTTGCATGGGGATCCCAATTATCCAGTTATCCATTCTTGTCTGTGTTCAACTGCAGATCGTTCAAATCGTTCTGTGGTACCTGGACTCAGGCTGTTCCAAGCATATGACTGGAGACCGGTCACGGCTCATGAACTTCGTGAGCAAATTCATCGGGACTGTTAGATTTGGTAATGATCATTTCGGTGCTATTATGGGTTATGGAGATTATGTTGTTGGTGATAGTGTCATCTCTAGAGTGTATTATGTGGAAGGTTTAGGTCATAATCTGTTCTCTGTTGGTCAATTCTGTGACTCTGATCTAGAAGTAGCCTTCAGAAAACATACCTGCTTTGTTAGAGATCTTAATGGTAAGGAACTGTTGAAAGGAACTCGTGGCTCAAACCTTTACACCATCTCTATCGATGACATGATGAGGGCCTCTCCAATCTGCTTGTTATCTAAGGCTTCAAAAACAAAGTCATGGTTATGGCATCGTCGTCTCAATCACTTGAACTTCGGCACCATCAACGATCTTTCCAGAAAGGACTTAGTTGTAGGTTTACCTAGACTAAAGTATGAAAAGGATCATCTTTGTTCAGCATGTCAATTGGGAAAAAGCAAGAAGTATGCCCATAAACCCAAACCTACTAACTCTGTCACAGAAGTTCTTCATATGATTCATATGGATTTATGTGGACCAATGAGGGTGCAGAATATCTTTGGGAAGAAATATGTGTTAGTTGTGGTTGATGATTACTCTAGATTCACCTGGGTCAAGTTCTTAAGGACAAAGGATGAAACTCCTGATATCATCATCAAACTCATCAAACAGCTGCAGGTTCGACTAAACAAAACTGTCAGAATTATCAGAACAGACAATGGAACTGAGTTTGTCAACAAACAACTTAGTGAATTCTATGAAAGCGTTGGAATCAGCCATCAAAGAAGTGTTCCACGAACCCCGCAACAGAACGGTGTAGTTGAAAGACGAAATCGTACTCTTGTTGAAGCTGCTAGAACAATGCTGATCTACTCAAAGGTTCCAATGTTTCTCTGGGCTGAAGCAATTGCCACTGCATGCTACACACAAAATCGTTCCCTGATTCACACTATTCATGGAAAAACTCCATATGAACTTGTCCACAACAGAAAACCTAATCTATCTTTCCTTCGTGTGTTTGGTGCCTTGTGCTATCCAACTAATGAGGGTCAAGACTTGGGCAAACTTAGGGCTAAAGCTGACATTGGAGTATTTGTAGGATATGCACCAAACAAAAAGGGATACCGAATCTACAACAAAAGAACCCGAAATATCATGGAAACAATTCACGTTACGTTTGATGAGCTGACCGGTCAAATGGCTCCTGGACACTCCAGCTCAGGACCCGCACTTCAAAACAGTCCCATTGGTTCATCCCTTGTTCCAAACTCCTCTCAAGAAACTCCATATGTACCTCCATCTGAAGATGATGTAAAGAAATTGTTTGATCCTATGGTTGATGAACTGTATGAGTCAATTACTAATGAGGTACTGACTCCTACAACAGAGGATGCTCATATTCCAGTAAATGATGTCAATCCCTCGGTTTCAATATCCTTAAGTCAAGAAGCACCCGCTGCTGATCCTTCAGTCTCATCAACAAATCATCATTCTTCAAATGTACATCATGGAAATGTTTTTGGCATCAATGATGAAGTTAATCCCTTTGCAACTCCTGAAGATGCTCCATTTGAAAACATATTTGCTACTCCTGAATCATCATCAGAACCATCTTCTTCAGGAGACATCGACTCAGCTACCTCAGTTCCTCAACAACTGCCACATGAACACCTCAGAAAATGGACTCACGATCACCCCTTAGACAACATCATTGGAAATCCCTCTCGTCCTGTATCAACACGGAAACAACTTGCAACCGATGCCTTATGGTGCTTCTTCAACTCCGTACTATCTAAGATCGAACCAAAAGATGTTAAAACCGCCATGAATGAAGACAGCTGGTTCAATGCCATGCAAGATGAAATTCATGAGTTTGATCGACTTGATGTATGGAAGTTAGTACCTGCTCCAGACTGTGCTATGATTATAGCCCTTAAATGGATCTTCAAAGTGAAACTTGATGAGCATGGTGATGTGTTGAAGAACAAGGCTCGATTAGTTGCTAAAGGATATCGTCAAGAGGAGGGTATAGACTTTGAAGAATCTTTTGCTCCAGTTGCTCGAATCGAGGCAATCAGAATCTTTCTGGCTAATGCTGCAAGTAAGAACATGGTGGTTTATCAGATGGATGTAAAGACGGCATTTCTGAACGGAGATCTTAAAGAAGTCGTCTACGTCAGCCAACCTGAAGGATTTGTGAATCAAGAGCATCCTACTCACGTTTATCGTTTGAAGAAGGCTCTTTACGGTTTAAAGCAAGCTCCAAGGGCATGGTATGATACATTGTCAAAGTTTCTTCTATCAACCGGATTCAGCAAAGGAGCAGTTGATCCTACATTGTTCACCAGGAAGTCAGGCAAACATTTAACTCATGTTCAAATTTATGTTGATGATATTATTTTTGCCTCGACTGACCCAATGGAATGTGATCGTTTTTCTAATGAAATGAGTTCAAAGTTTCAAATGTCAATGATGGGACAAATGTCATTTTTCTTGGGATTACAAATTTCACAAAGTCCCGGAGGCATTTTCATAAATCAATCTAAATATGCAACAGAGATTTTAAAGAAATTTGGATTTGATTCAAGTGACCCTGTTGACACCCCCATGATTGATCGAACCAAACTAGACGAGGACCACTCAGGGATCATGATTGACCAAACGAAATATCGTAGTATGATTGGATCCCTGATGTATCTCACTGCTAGTAGACCAGACATCTTGTTCGCTGTTTGCATGTGTGCTAGATACCAGGCTAAGCCTACTAAAAAGCACCTTGAAGCAGTTAAACGGGTCTTTCGGTATCTCCAAGGAACCATCAATATGGGACTTTGGTACCCGAAGGACACCGGTATGTCACTAACGGCCTATGCAGACGCTGATCATGCAGGTTGTCAAGATACACGTCGAAGTACATCTGGAGGTGCTCAGTTTTTGGGTGATAAGCTTGTGAGCTGGTCTTCAAAGAAGCAAATGAGTACTTCTATTTCCTCTACAGAGGCTGAATACATAGCCATGTCATCTTGTTGTGCTCAAATCTTATGGATGAGATCTCAATTATCTGACTATGGCTTTGAATTCAACAAAATCCCTCTGTACTGTGATAATAAAAGTGCTATTGCTCTCTCATGCAACAACGTTCAACACTCAAGAGCAAAGCATATCGACATTCGACATCATTTCATCAGGGAACAAGTGGAAAAAGGTGTGGTGGAACTATATTTTGTGAGGTCTGAATATCAGTTAGCGGACATCTTCACCAAAGCTCTTCCAAGAGAACGTTTTGAATTTATTCTTCCACGTCTTGGTTTGAAAAGCCTTCAACCAGAAACTCTCAAACGTCTTCAGGAGGAAGACAAGGAGTAAAGGTCTATCTTCATCTATCTCTTGTAAATATTTATTTGAAAAACAAAATACAAAATTATAAAACCTTCAAAAATCAAATAGAAAAATATAAAACTTTCAAAATCCATAAAAATTTGAAAAATTCGAAAAATCTTCAAAAAATATTGTCATTGTGTCACGTTTCTTTTGGTTCGATAATATCTACGGTCTTTGTGCTGTCATTCAAAGAATGACACGGGACTTTAGATGTTGTTCGAATTCTTTAAAAAAAAAAAAAATCAAAAAAATCAAAAAAAAAAAAAAATATATATATATATATATATATATATATTTTTGGGAGAAAGAGAAAAAAATGGTTTATTGTCATTTTCAGGCAATAACCCGGTTTTAAAGAAAGAACAGAGCCATGTTTTATCATGTTTTCAAAATTCCATGCTCTGATTCTATAAACATTTATCTGCTGAAAACTAAATGCTTTGAAAAATAACTCAGTCTCCATTTTTGATAATCATCAGGACTTATTTGTCAAAATTTCTATCTCTCAATCAACAACCTATGTCATTGATTGAGGGGGAGAATGATTTCAATTAAATTTAAAAAGTTATTTGGCATTAAAATTGTTTTCAAAAGATATACATGCATGTTTTATCAATGGAGTTTAAAGTCTTAAAATCCGATCAAATCAGTTCAAACGCTTTCATAATCAAGTCACAATTCTCCTTAAAAGCTTTCAAAATCAATTTAAATCAATAAGAGATCACAAATCTCAAATGATTTGATAATTGTGATCGGGGGAGAATGTGTGATTTAAACTGGATTTAAACTGATAATTAGGAAAATGGTTTTATAAGGATGCACATGCTATCCTGCCCACATGTGACAAACGATTTCAAATTTTCCATGCACATGTTGAGGGGGAGCATCTATCTTAAACCTATGATCTGAAATGTGATCAATGTTTCTCAATGTGCAAGTTCCCTCTAGTATGTGCAAAACTCTTTTCAAACCTCGAGGCACATATTGAGGGGGAGCGAATTTATGGAAACCTCATCCTTCCCGGAAATGCTATATCTACTTGATTTGTTGAGGGAAGTGATGTTGATATCTTTTAGAAAACTGATAATCAAAAAAAGTTAATTCTTTCTCTTGCCTCCGTGTGCAAAACATTTTCAATACTTGATGCACATGTTGAGGGGGAGTTCTCGTTCTAAAAATATCAAAAACAATTCAGGTACAAAATGCTTTGATAATATATCACAAGTATCTGAATTGATTTTCAAATGGTTTTCA
The DNA here is from genome assembly GCA_019973895.1 of Chrysanthemum seticuspe. Classification (NCBI taxonomy): domain Eukaryota; kingdom Viridiplantae; phylum Streptophyta; class Magnoliopsida; order Asterales; family Asteraceae; genus Chrysanthemum; species Chrysanthemum seticuspe. The sequence goes on from BPTQ01000001.1 coordinate 47,661,985, forward strand.
ATTGGATCCAATGGCAGATGAACAATACCAAATTGACCGACCAACTTTACTTTATGTACGGTGATATAAGGATGATAAGGTTAGGTATTGGTTCCCATGATCCGCCAGAACCGGAGGGATCTACCCAGGGACAATCCACTAGTTAGTGTAGAAGTCCTTAGGTATGATGAGAAAAGGAGAAAAATGAGATATGGGGAGAGTGCGGACTAAGACTGAGCTAGTACTGGAATAAACCCAACAAGGTAATAGCTATGAAGTCTCGGTAAGCACTGAAGGGGTTGAAGAATTAAAAAGAATTGAATGAGAAAAGGGTGAAAACAAATAGCCCTCCATTTATTCAACCTTAGGGCAGATACCGGGTTCAATTCATATGCTACTGATGGTAACATCGGTATTGAAGACAAGACGTCATGGACCCAGTGACGCAATGCACTTCAACTCTCCAAACCACTCAAGTTCCTCTTAAAAGGGCTTGTTTCATTCTCACAGGGAACCGACATTATCTATCGACTTTCTCTTAGAGATGGTTGATATTGAAGAAGGAGACCCTCTCCCTAGTCTCTGTTATAGGATCCAAATATGCACAAATTGAGTCTAGAGCCACGAGATCATCAATAAATCTCATTAGGACACTTTCAATGAAGACTCTCTGTTTCACACAATGTGGAAAGAGAGATTATATCTTGAGTCCTACGCATTATCCTTGTGGTATTGCCAGAACATCAGAGTGATGTGTTTACATATTCACAATGAAGATGGAAAGCCTTCTGGAGCCAACATCAAACAAGCTCCTGGTAGGTGGCATGTGAGATCTATTGTATGGATCAACCATGTGACAACTGAACAGAAACAATGGGGCGATTCAATTTCTTGAATCAATCCTGGTTCAGGTTAGGGATTGACGGATACCTTTGAAAAACCGGTCCTTGTGCTTAAAAACTCTTTTCTTTAGCACATCAACCGTGTACTCATTTTTCAAATCAAAAGGTGTTTTATGATTGATAATTGATTTTCATTAAAACCTTCGCTGTATTGCAAAAACAATTTCTATTGAGCAATACTCGATTGTTTTTCAAATATCTTTTCATCAATCAGTGGACTTAAATTCACTGGTTCACTCACTCCGTGTTGTCGTCTTTGAGATGTTCCGGTTTGAGAACAGCTAGAGCAGCTGCGAAACCCTGTCAAGGAAATTCTTCGGAATTATACCTGATCACAGGCAGTACTTGTACTGATCAACGGGGAACCGTGGGCCGTGTACCTCAATTCAGCGAAAGTGATCAAAGACACTTTCGTGTGATTTATTGCTAACTGTTGTATGCAGGTACACCCGACGTTTGCAGCTGATCAGAATGAAGCGGTCAATCCATAGCCGCATGCTCACTTAACACATTCATCTCAAAAGAAATCATGATTAGTGCATCAATGACTCTGATATTTTCACTCCATGCTTCTGCTACGCTGCTGCCAATATCATGAATCAACTAAAGCTTCCGCTACTCTGATGAGAAGATATCATGATCCAGAATGTGAGCATGTCGGTCCCAAAGTCACAACATCACAAAATACCAACACCACAAAGGATGTGTCAGAGATTGTTGATAGCTGATGATCTCCAAAGATGGCTCAAACTTATCATCACGTGGATCAGTAAAAGACCTCCACTTGGAATAACCAAACATGCAATGTGAAGAATCAATGACTACGAGCTTAGGAGCAAAGGACTACATCAAGAATGCAAGATCAATTGTTAAATGTAATGTCTATTTGTATTCAATGTAATTTTGGTACATGATTGAGGTGACCTCCCTTAGGGGGAGATTGTTAGGAATTAGAAATTCCCGGTATTAAAGAGTCGGTCACCTCAAGTATATGTAATCGTTAGAAAGCTCGTAGTCGTAGTTCAATTAAGTTTAGTAGTATTTAGTTAAGTAACACCGTGGAGGACGGACGGGTCTTTACCCACTGTATGCCTGATCCACAGCCCAAAGTGTGGCGATTTGTGTAAGACTATAAATACTCTCTACCTCCCAAGGTAGAGAGTTGGAGCTCATAATAATATCTTTCACTTTCTCTCACTAAGTTCCCTAAACCTCTAACTTTCTCTCTCTAGAATTCCATCTATATGCTACTTTGTGTTAATGTTATGATGTGTATGTGAAAAGTTATATCTTACAGTTTTAACCTTTTCTCGTTATGCACTACACTCATACAGAATTACATATATTTGAATAAGGACAATGGATTGGTTAGAATGTCATCTTGGTCGGTTTCAAAGTTACTAGCATAATATTGTTGACCTATGTTTATTGGTTGGTGCTTCTACATGGGTCGGTGGTGCAAAGCATGCTCTGATTGATTGATAATTTACCCAGTACAAATCAATTATATCCAATTTATGTTCAATCATGGGACGGTGACATTTTTATGAAGAGTGCTAAGCAAATTGGATGATACTTTTTACTTAATGCTGCTGCCAAGTTTGAAGCATGTGATACTAAATTGTTGAGCACAACTCGTGACATAGGAGGAAGGAGCAATTTGGATAGTAACTGATCAGCAACAGTTATTATTATACTGCTTGCTTTGTCCGAGATATAAGTTAAGACTGCCAGTTACATTCGATATCGGACAGAACGTGAGTGATTGAATTTCGGTCTAAACATGGTTAGTAATTTGAGGGGAAGTAGATCATGTTTTGGTTATTGGACGACACACACGAAGAAAAAGATGTTTTGGTTTTTGAGTTTTTTATTGTGACCTGATGTTCCTTGTTCTTATTCTTGTGAATCAGGTTCATGATAAAGAGCTATTCTTCATGTTACTACTACTTGGTTTCAAATGCGATTATAGTCATCTTTATTAGTATTTTGGGAGGTACTGTGTTCTTCATGGCTGGAACTACAACGTATTTTTTACCATGGTGGTTAGTTATTTGAAAAGTTCTTGGGGTGTTCGTTAACCATAGAACTAGTTTTCATTGTTTACTACAGGTTGATATCGGATATTCTTGTTGTCATCTTTCAAACCTAATGATTTACTTAGGATGCTCATTCATAGCTGGTACAACATGGTGTTCGCTATTATTGTTGATTAGTTTTTCAACAAGTTCTTATGGTTATTTACATCCATCATTCGAGGGGAAGGTTTTTACTACTACTTGTTGGTATTTGTACTATCGGTTCAAAATTCTATTGTCTTAAGTTCATTTTTAGTTGCGGAAAACTTAATGGAGGGCAATTTGAGACATTAGAAGGATGGATTAGTCGTATGATATTGGTTCGTGGTTTTGAAGATCAAAGTTGCTTCTACTTAGCTTCTCCTAGTGGATTATGACAAAAAGGGGAAGAAGGCATTACATAGAAGATTTGCAACTTGAAGATCCTTGGTGATTGCATGTTTAAGGGGAAGTCGTTATCTTTCATGACATATTAGCTTCAGGGGAAGTTCGTGCTTATTTGGTTTTGTCATTATCAACTAGGGGAAAATTGTTGGGAATTATATTTGAGTTGATAAGACAAAACATGTGAAAGATGAAGGACTTAAGAAGACAAAGGAAGAATTCTTCAAATGATGAAGAATGAAACACAAGGGACTTACTTGTTAAAGAAGAATTTATTGTTTAGTCCTTTGTAGTCATTTATAACCCTAATCTTCTACTATATAAAGAGGACATGAGACTTAGGTAATATGTGTGTCAAGATGCAAACCATCAGTAAAGGTGTATGTGTGTAACCTAGACGTAGAGTACAAACACCTAGGATAGATGGTTAGTGTTTAGCCTCAAGGTAATCAAGGTTTCCTTGATCCCTGTTAGAGAACCGTCCTACATTGATCAAGTAGGATTGAGGCTTTTGGTTTATATTGTAATAGAGTAGAGATGATGACGAAGAACCTTTGATAATAACAATGATGTTTCTTTAATCCGATGTGCATCTTATTATCGTTGTTATTGTTAATCCCTAGAGCTCATAAACGATCTTCACAACACCTCTTCATTTCCTTTTCCAAAAGATGTAAGATACTCTCCCCATTCTCAGTTTATGTGTTTCAAGTCCTCACTTTGAGACACGATATCTCATTTATGTTAATTTCATTTTTGGCACACTTTAGCTCGGTTTGAAACTATCTTCAAGGAGAACGCAAACTCAATAATCAATACAAATATATATAACATATACATATATTTAATAATGTCTAAATTCTGCAAATAATCATTTTTGCAAAATATTTTCCAACGCCTAATACCATATCACATTTAATTTGCTACGTGTGTTTTAAAGTGCAAATCATATGTGGTTCTCAAATTACAAAACGCATCTGACTTTTTTAAGGCGTAATTTCAACACTAACAAACTCAAAAATTAATTCGGCGAAAGTATGTAAAAAATGTCTTTCAAATGAAAGATGAGTTTATGCTTAACATGATGGTGTAGTTTATTTTCTTTAACAACTGATGATTTATGAGATGTCTAACTTTTAAAAAAAGGAATATTTAGTTTTTTATTTTGATTGAAAATTGAGTGAATGACGTTGTTTCGTTTGATCTTGAATTTATGTTTAATATTTATTGAATAGACCTCTTATCTTTAATACAATAACATAAAACACAAAATTGCAAATGTGCCTTTTGGTCAAAACCGAATTGTAGCGTGATTGGTGCAAAACCGTCAAGTTTTCTCACGCAAGTTAACCACTTGTGAATGGTTAACTGTAAGGAACTTAAAACAGCTCACACACCAAATGCAATGAAGATCAGGAGAGTATAGTGTTTCCCCAGGTCGTTAAGTCCCAACGAGCTGTGCGAGAATAGTCAAACGTGTAGTGATCGAGAGATTTGAACGGGAAAAGAGATTTGAAGATGATTATAACTAAGGAAAAAGCCCATAAACTACAGGGGCTTAAATGCAAATTAAAGAAAACTAAAAAGATAAAAGATATTAAATAAACGCTATCACTATTTGCAAAATGATGTTTTCTATGATTTTATAAAACAAAATGACTTAAATAAACTATTTTAATTAAAACGTAAACTTAAAATATCTAAAAACGTGGCCTAAAATAAAAACGTACGTTATGTACGAAAATTACGCTGGAGCGCAAGATAAAACGTAAAATTTGTGAAATAAAAGTCCTACGAATGTAAAAACAATTTTCTCACGTACTACATGACAAAAGAAAATTTTAGGAAAAAGCCGGGTATTTTTTCGACTTTTAAATTATTTATTATGATTTAAAAACTATTTTAATCTAATTTAATTATAAAAAATACTAAACTTTTTTAGAAAAATCTGAAATTTTCACAGAAAATACTTTAAGGCCTACTGGTTTTGGGAAAAATGAAAAAGGGGTACACTACTTTACGAAATAAGCAACTAATAAGCAAATAAGCTAACAAGCTTAAAAAACTGATTTGGTACTTAAATATTAAATGGTGCAATATTAAACCTGAAAAGACCCTAGGGCAGATGGTGTTGTGTGTTGGGTTGTGTATGTGAACTAAGGGTCCCAGGTTCGAATCTGTCTTGGCACCTTTTTTTGCAAACTATTTTTTTTTCAAATTTTTCTTTTTGCAACTTATAAATAAGACCAAATTAAAGATTTTTTGTGAAAAAACTTTTGCCAAACCTTGGAATAAGCAGTTTTGAAACTGCTTATTTCAAGCAGTTTATAACATTTAAGCAAACCAAACACCCCTTAGGCAGTTTTAAGCACAAAAAAAGCAATTGAAAGAGCAATTTATAGGCAAAGTTTAATCAACAAGCTAGCATGCATTTACAATAAGCTGAGAAACCAATGGGATAAGCAAATAAGCAGTTGATTATGTAACTAAAAGGGGGAAGAAGCAGTTGATAACAAGCTATGCTAGGGAAATCTTAAGCTAGAATAACATGGATATTTAAGCATACATAAGCACTAATAAGCAATCTAACCTAACCTATAGGACTCAATAAGCTACTAAGGATACCTAAATAAGCTAATGGGAAATTAAAAAGCACAAAAATAAGCTGGAACAGGGGGCTGCTGTATGCAGTCCAATGGCAGTCCTATGGGGTGATTTCAAGGTCAAATTAAGCTACCAATAAGCTATATCTAAGAATTATAAAAAATACTAACCTATAGCTAACCTACTGAATAAGCTCAATACCAAATTTTATAAGCTAAGGCTAAGTAAAAAGCAAATGAAAGATCAAACAAACAAGCCACTTAGGCTAGCTAGGCTGCTGACCAGTTATGCTAAAAACAGGGTTTGGACAGATTTGTAATGCAATTTGAGCTAACCTAAACTATCCTAAGTGCCAAATAAAGTAAACAAATATTGAGGTGGGTATGTTGAGATGTGAGAAAAGTACTTTGGAAGAATTTTAGACCAAAAATAAGCTGGGAAAGTGGGACTGAAACAGCAGGCAGGCTGCTGTTTTAGTGCACTGCAGAAACAGATTTTTACTTTTTTAGAGCCAAACCTTACAACTTTTGCAATCTGAGTTAAACACAATCTTAAAAACTTGCTTAGATCTTAAACCACTTTGACTTTGAGAGTCAAAGTGGGTAAAAAAAAATGGGTTTTGACCTCAAATAAGCTTAAACCAAACAATACTTTATCATGAACCAATGACATTTAAAACGTATCCTTCACTGAAAACTGCATTGAACAGATTTGAAATAGACCAAATGACATTAAAATCATCTAATTAACACATTGAAATCAGAATTTAAACTCAAAACTGTTTTGACTATTGATTTTGACTTTTGTTGACCATGGACTAAATTTCTTGAAACTTGAGTTTTAACCTTGCCAAGAGCCTTAAACAACTTTAATAAGCTTAATGGAGTTTAAACATAAGCTATTAAAGATTTGAACATAAGAATTTGAGAGTGCATTTTCCAACAGTGAACATGAGTTTATGAAACTCAAATGAAACCTTAAATTAAGACTGAAACTTGGTTACAAACACTTAATTAAGTTAAATCCAATACATAGAGACTGATATTACATTATTTTAACTAAAACTAAAACATTTAATTTAAAAACGACATTAAGGTAAATAAAAATAACTAACTACTCTTGTTTCCTCAATCTTCTTCCTCTTTTATACTTCAAAACTCTTCCACGTGTCCTTATGACTGTTTCCCACCACCCTATTGAGCCAATGAGAGAGCAGAGGCCATATTGGCCTTTATATGCATTTTGACGGGAAAATTGTAACTTGACTTCTAGCCCTGAATTTGCAGGTAGGGGGGGTGGAGTGTAGGTATGATGAGTGTGGAGTGAGGGGATAAGGTGAGGTTGATGGGAGATGTGGCAGGGGAGTAGCAGGCAAGTGGGGAAGAAGAAAACCACAATGGAGGGAAACCTCTGTTGTTTGACTTGGTTTTGACCAGGGGGGTTCAAAAGAGAGAAAGACAGGGGGGTCACAAGGGTGTTGGCAGGGGTCACAACTCAATTTGACAAGGTTTATGTTTAGTTAATGACAAGGACTATTTTTGCAATTTCTGAAATTGTGAAGGACCAATCCTGTAATTTTCCAAACTTGATACAAGGACTAAAACTGACAAACTTCAATAGTACAAGGATTAGTTCTGACAATTTCAAATTTTCCAGGGACCAAACTTGACAATTTAAAAAGTTCAGGGACCTTTTCTGCCATTTAACAAAAGATTTATTCAAGGACCATTTTTGACAACTTAGAATATTTCAGGGACCTTGAATAACATTTTTCTTTATTTAGATTTATCAGGGACTGTTTTTGACAACTTTTGAAACTTGGGGGACTAAAACTGCCAATTATGCAAACTTTATACGTTTTTTACCAGATTTTGATATTTTTGCATTTAAAACATATAAAACACTTATTTGTGATATTTTTATCATTTTGATGCATTTCTGAGTGTTTTCAGATGTTTTTGCAGTCTAATTTGTACAAAAATGATGAGTATTTAGGCACTCATCAATCCCCACACTAAGATATTGCTAGTCCCTAGCAATGTTTTAAGAAAAATTAATGGATTTTATCTCTTTACCAAAAGCCATTACTTCTGGAGTAGCCAAATGTTTCAGTTCAAGTAAGAACCTTGGTACACCGATAACCAAGTGATTTTGAGCAAACCACCAGCTTTCAACGGATTTGATTTGTCTTTACCAGAAGCCGTTTGCTTCTGGACTAGCCAACTCTTAGATAAATTATCAATATTATCTTTGGTGAGCTGATTACCAATTATGGTTTTTCCACTGCCTTTACCACAAGCCATAAACTTGCGGGCTAGCCAACTCTTCACTTTTAAGGATATGGTGAGCTGAATACCATACAATTTTGGGCAAATTGTAAGCCGTCAACGGATTTGAGATATCTTTACCAAGAGCCGTTTGCTCCTGGATTAGCCAATCCTTATGTGGGTTAGACATGGTGGACTGATTACCATTTGTTGTGTTTAGTACATAGTACTTCCACTAAAAAAAAAATTTTAATTTGGCCATTTTGGGGGAAAAAGGGACTAAAAGGGTACATTTATGATCAAAATTCGCCAGAATTTCCCCCCCCCCACACTTAGAAATGAATATTGTCCTCAATATTCAAAGTACTGGCTGTTATGCCGAAACTTAGAACGTAAAAAGATAACATTCCTAGCTAAGTGTGGAAACACAACGATTATTCTCTTTTTTAATATTTACAATTTTCATTCATTTTTTAGATCTATATACATCATGTGGGGTATCTCCCCCACACTAGGGTGGTACACACGGGTGAAAACCCATGTTAAGCTACTGTTTTTGATTACCGAGTTTCTAGCTTGACTCGACCCCGAATTAATTTGTTCATGGGGAAGTAAGTGGAGGAAACAATCTCCATCGGACTTTCATTCAAGATGTTTGGATAAACATTGAAGTACGTGAAAGTTCCACACCGATGAGATACAGACAGACAGACAGACCCGGCTCACAAATGGTACATGGAAATGCCTGGGTCAAAGATAATGTCTTCATTCCCGAAGGAGTGAAGAACAGGAGAAGCTACAGGATAGGTGAAGAAGAGAAAGAAAGTCATGATAATAATCATGACTAACTCATCTTCATCCATAGGAGCATCCATAATTTCAGGATTATGAATCTCATCATTTAAGCTTACGTGATCAAGACAAATCTCGGGTGTGTCATGATCAAATTGGGAGTTATCATACTCCAGCGGAGATATGATATGAGTGAGTTCACCGGCGAACTCCTCGTGAAGAGAATCAATCACAAGATGTAAATCTGTGAATTCTTGTTCCACTGTAGATTCATCACTATCCTCAATCTGAGTATCAAAGAGTGGATTCTCAGAAATTAAAGTGAATTCAGAGTCGAATTCAAATAGAGGATTAGTGAAAGTAGTTTTGAATGTTTCGGGAACAAAGTGATCAACATTCTCTATTGGACTGTTGGGATAAGAAGTGAGTGAACGATCATTATCAAGGAGACTTTCAGTTTCTCCTAGATTGGCTTCGAAATCAAAGAGTGGATTGATGTGAGTGAGTTCATTGGTGAACTCCTCAAGATGATGATCAGCATCAGACTGTTGGAGCGATGCCTCAACATACTCGATGTTTCCATGAGAAGTACAATCGTCGCTAATATCGGAGAAAGTTTCAAAATGATCTTTTGAACACTCAATAGGGGAGATAGAATCACACACATGATCAGAAGTTCCCTGTGACTCTCTCGGGATTGGGACAAGGTTCTCAACACTAGACTTTATGAATTCGTCCGATTCCTTTTCAGGAACAGTGTCAAGATGCTCGTCCCCCATAGTCAGAGATTGAGTGGGAGCTTCGGGTGTGATAGCAGTTGTTTGAGATGGAATCTCAACTGCTGGGATATCATCTGATGAACTTGATGAATCAAGTGTATCATCATCATCACTGTCATTAGGAATAAAACGAAATTGAGAGCTAGATCTGGCTGCTTTTTCTTTTGCAATTGATTCCCTAACAGATTTCTCAAAGGAAATTTGGGAATTTATTTTAGCAGCCTGATCTTCAGCTAACAATTCTTCCATGGATTTCTCATGTGAATTTTTAATGACAGGATATTGTGGGAGTGGAGATTTGTCAAAACCGGAAGGTTGACATTGATAATCATCATGAGGACCCCCACAATATGCACAAGAAATACTGGGAATATTATGAAGTACAGTTTTATTGAACTCCTCACCTCTTTTCACTAACTCCAGAAGCTCTAGATAAGTGTCTTGTTGGGCTTGCTGAGGAGTTGGAGTTATTTGGCACTGTGGAGGTTGGTCGTGATATGGATAGTCGTAATTGTTACAAGGAAATGGATTCCCTGTTTGACAATCAGAGCTGAAATGAGGACCTCCACAGTTCTCACAACAAAATGATTGTTGTGGGTGGTCATGTGAATAATATGGATTTTGGTCATTTCCAAAGTCCTGAGCATCACCGGAAAACTGTTCATAGACAAACATGTTTCCGGATTGACACTCAAACCCTTGGTGAGGACCTCCACAAAATTCACAGCAGTAATGTTGGTTATATGAGGATGAGTCGGGCTGTGGTGGGTAATTGGAAAAGTTTGAGGGGTCGTTAAATGAGTTCTGATGAGGATCATAATCAAATGAATTCCTCGAACCACAAAACAAACAACTCCCGTTACGGATATCATTACCACATTGTACACACGTACACCAACGACAGGGTGAACCATAAAGAGGCTCACCACAACCGACACAAGGAATAAACGATTCTATTTGAGAGTTATGAGAAGGAATCTGTTTATTCAAAGGATCAACAAAACCAACATGGTGATCCGAATGACTATCAGGTCTCGAAGAACATTTTGAAAAATTCGGAGGTGGGACAAGTGGTGTGCTCTGAGAGCTAGCAATTTCCACCACTTCCGTTATAGTCTCCGGTTCTGGTTCTTGATAAACGTGAAGATTAGGCAAGTCATTCTTGTTAGTCACCGGTCTGAATTCTGCTTGTTTGCTTTTAACCGTAAATCGTGAAAGTTTAGAATCAATTCTAGACGGCTTAGGAGCAATTGAGGGATTAGATCTTTGGATAACCGTGGGTTGGACGTATTTAGCACTTCCATTATCAGAGGGAAGTACCTGGTCCTTTGTCACCCCGGTTTTTCTTTCCATTTCCCTGAGCAGAATTAATGGATCTTCACGAACAACACGAATTCTAGACATTTGTGATAAAGTCTGAAGCTTTTCAGCTTCGTCCCAGAATTCGTTCTCGAGAGATTCCATGAGAATAGAAGTTTAGAATCAAATGTATAGAGGGTAAAGGGATAAAGAATCAAAAAGGGTAAGAGGGTAAAGAGGAATATTTTTGGTATTTTTAAAAAACATGATGTAAAAACTAAGAATGAAAATCTTTTTGGGTTTTTGGATTATATAGATGGTATAAACAAAGAGTGAATATTCAAATCACTAATCTGCTAAACGTAAGACTATTAGCACTGCTCCCCGGCAGCGGCGCCAAAATTTGATTGGTGCAAAACCGTCAAGTTTTCTCACGCAAGTTAACCACTTGTGAATGGTTAACTGTAAGGAACTTAAAACAGCTCACACACCAAATGCAATGAAGATCAGGAGAGTATAGTGTTTCCCCAGGTCGTTAAGTCCCAACGAGCTGTGCGAGAATAGTCAAACGTGTAGTGATCGAGAGATTTGAACGGGAAAAGAGATTTGAAGATGATTATAACTAAGGAAAAAGCCCATAAACTACAGGGGCTTAAATGCAAATTAAAGAAAACTAAAAAGATAAAAGATATTAAATAAACGCTATCACTATTTGCAAAATGATGTTTTTCTATGATTTTATAAAACAAAATGACTTAAATAAACTATTTTAATTAAAACGTAAACTTAAAATATCTAAAAACGTGGCCTAAAATGAAAACGTACGTTATGTACGAAAATTACGCTGGAGCGCAAGATAAAACGTAAAATTTGTGAAATAAAAGTCCTACGAATGTAAAAACAATTTTCTCACGTACTACATGACAAAAGAAAATTTTAGGAAAAAGCCGGGTATTTTTTCGACTTTTAAATTATTTATTATGATTTAAAAACTATTTTAATCTAATTTAATTATAAAAAATACTAAACTTTTTTAGAAAAATCTGAAATTTTCACAGAAAATACTTTAAGGCCTACTGGTTTTGGGAAAAATGAAAAAGGGGTACACTACTTTACGAAATAAGCAACTAATAAGCAAATAAGCTAACAAGCTTAAAAAACTGATTTGGTACTTAAATATTAAATGGTGCAATGTTAAACCTGAAAAGACCCTAGGGCAGATGGTGTTGTGTGTTGGGTTGTGTATGTGAACTAAGGGTCCCAGGTTCGAATCTGTCTTGGCACCTTTTTTTGCAAACTATTTTTTTTTTCAAATTTTTCTTTTTGCAACTTATAAATAAGACCAAATTAAAGATTTTTTGTGAAAAAACTTTTGCCAAACCTTGGAATAAGCAGTTTTGCAACTGCTTATTTCAAGCAGTTTATAACAGTTAAGCAAACCAAACACCCCTTAGGCAGTTTTAAGCACAAAAAAAGCAATTGAAAGAGCAATTTATAGGCAAAGTTTAATCAACAAGCTAGCATGCATTTACAATAAGCTGAGAAACCAATGGGATAAGCAAATAAGCAGTTGATTATGTAACTAAAAGGGGGAAGAAGCAGTTGATAACAAGCTATGCTAGGGAAATCTTAAGCTAGAATAACATGGATATTTAAGCATACATAAGCACTAATAAGCAATCTAACCTAACCTATAGGACTCAATAAGCTACTAAGGATACCTAAATAAGCTAATGGGAAATTAAAAAGCACAAAAATAAGCTGGAACAGGGGGCTGCTGTATGCAGTCCAATGGCAGTCCTATGGGGTGATTTCAAGGTCAAATTAAGCTACCAATAAGCTATATCTAAGAATTATAAAAAATACTAACCTATAGCTAACCTACTGAATAAGCTCAATACCAAATTTTATAAGCTAAGGCTAAGTAAAAAGCAAATGAAAGATCAAACAAACAAGCCACTTAGGCTAGCTAGGCTGCTGATCAGTTATGCTAAAAACAGGGTTTGGACAGATTTGTAATGCAATTTGAGCTAACCTAAACTATCCTAAGTGCCAAATAAAGTAAACAAATATTGAGGTGGGTATGTTGAGATGTGAGAAAAGTACTTTGGAAGAATTTTAGACCAAAAATAAGCTGGGAAAGTGGGACTGAAACAGCAGGCAGGCTGCTGTTTTAGTGCACTGCAGAAACAGATTTTTACTTTTTTAGAGCCAAACCTTACAACTTTTGCAATCTGAGTTAAACACAATCTTAAAAACTTGCTTAGATCTTAAACCACTTTGACTTTGAGAGTCAAAGTGGGTAAAAAAAATGGGTTTTGACCTCAAATAAGCTTAAACCAAACACTACTTTATCATGAACCAATGACATTTAAAACGTATCCTTCACTGAAAACTGCATTGAACAGATTTGAAATAGACCAAATGACATTAAAATCATCTAATTAACACATTGAAATCAGAATTTAAACTCAAAACTGTTTTGACTATTGATTTTGACTTTTGTTGACCATGGACTAAATTTCTTGAAACTTGAGTTTTAACCTTGCCAAGAGCCTTAAACAACTTTAATAAGCTTAATGGAGTTTAAACATAAGCTATTAAAGATTTGAACATAAGAATTTGAGAGTGCATTTTCCAACAGTGAACATGAGTTTATGAAACTCAAATGAAACCTTAAATTAAGACTGAAACTTGGTTACAAACACTTAATTAAGTTAAATCCAATACATAGAGACTGATATTACATTATTTTAACTAAAACTAAAACATTTAATTTAAAAACGACATTAAGGTAAATAAAAATAACTAACTACTCTTGTTTCCTCAATCTTCTTCCTCTTTTATACTTCAAAACTCTTCCACGTGTCCTTATGACTGTTTCCCACCACCCTATTGAGCCAATGAGAGAGCAGAGGCCATATTGGCCTTTATATGCATTTTGGCGGGAAAATTGTAACTTGACTTCTAGCCCTGAATTTGCAGGTAGGGGGGTGGAGTGTAGGTATGATGAGTGTGGAGTGAGGGGATAAGGTGAGGTTGATGGGAGATGTGGCAGGGGAGTAGCAGGCAAGTGGGGAAGAAGAAAACCACAATGGAGGGAAACCTCTGTTGTTTGACTTGGTTTTGACCAGGGGGGTTCAAAAGAGAGAAAGACAGGGGGGTCACAAGGGTGTTGGCAGGGGTCACAACTCAATTTGACAAGGTTTATGTTTAGTTAATGACAAGGACTATTTTTGCAATTTCTGAAATTGTGAAGGACCAATCCTGTAATTTTCCAAACTTGATACAAGGACTAAAACTGACAAACTTCAATAGTACAAGGATTAGTTCTGACAATTTCAAATTTTCCAGGGACCAAACTTGACAATTTAAAAAGTTCAGGGACCTTTTCTGCCATTTAACAAAAGATTTATTCAAGGACCATTTTTGACAACTTAGAATATTTCAGGGACCTTGAATAACATTTTTCTTTATTTAGATTTACCAGGGACTGTTTTTGACAACTTTTGAAACTTGGGGGACTAAAACTGCCAATTATGCAAACTTTATACGTTTTTTACCAGATTTTGATATTTTTGCATTTAAAACATATAAAACACTTATTTGTGATATTTTTATCATTTTGATGCATTTCTGAGTGTTTTCAGATGTTTTTGCAGTCTAATTTGTACAAAAATGATGAGTATTTAGGCACTCATCATAGCGCAATTTTGCCACATGAAAGAAATTGAATCTCATTCACCGTTTGAAAATCAAAATTGAAACAATTTGATTAAATTTATCTTATTTTCATCCAACATAAAAAAGCATGCATAAAAACACGTGACAATCTTGTAAAAAGCAAACTTAAAAATAAAGAGGGCAATAATAAAAGTTATGATAAAATTTTAATGTTAAATTTTTAAATAAATTACATGAATTTAAGTAATTTTATTCGTTTTCATGTTTTTTTATGAATTTTAATAAATTTATTATATACCTGATGAGTGTGTAAATACTCATCATTTTTGATCAAATCTGAACTGCAAAACGTCTAAAAATGCTCAGAAATGCATCAAAATACTGAAAATATTCCAAAATTGCATTTTATATGTTTCAGATGCAAAATGTTCAAAATCAGATGAAAAATGAGCTAAGTTTGCATAATTGGCAGTTTCAGCCCTCCAAGTTTCTAAAATTGTCAAAACTAGTCCCTGAGCCCTAATTTCAAAAAGAAAAATCACCAAAGGTCCTTTTTAAATCATAACTTGTCATAATTTGTCCTTTGGTGAAAAATATCAAAAGTTTTGAGAAATTACAAGTTTGGTCCTCCAAGTTTCAAATTTGGCAAAAATGGCCCTTGGAAAATTGGAAAATGTCAGATTTGGTCCTTGTACTATGGAAGCTTGTTACTTTTAGTCCCTTGAAACATCTTTGATGAAATGGCAGCCTAGGTCCTTGTATTTTCAGAATTTGCAACATTGGTCCCTATGTTATTAAACCTCTTAATACCCATTTTGGACCCTATCATAATACCTTGACCCCCTGTCATTAACTAATTTGGACCCCCCCCCCTTTTATATTAAACCTCCGGTCAAACCTTTGGTCAAATCTCTCATACGCGCCAAAGTCCTTCTTCTCCCACCCACTTCTCTGCAACACACAACATCCCATTCCCCCAGCTCATGCTTCATCTCACCTTGTCCCCTCATCCTCAACAACATCCAAGATTCATTTAATGCATCCTCAACCCTATCACTCAACCCACAGCTGGTATATAACCATTTCCCGCCAAATTCAATCAAACGGTCAAAAGTGGCTTTAGCTCATCCAATGGTCCAAAAAGATGGTGGGATCAAATCAGAAACAAGTGGGAAGAAGTTTGGAATATAAAAAGAAGCAAGAGGAGAGATGGAAGGGAAGTAGTTAGTTTTTAATTTTTTCCTTTATGTCGTTTTTTAAATAAAAGTTTTAGTTTAAGTTAAAATGTTGTAATCTCATTTTCTTTGTATCACATTTAAGTTAAATTATCATTGTAATGTGTTGTTAAGTATCAATCCAAGTTTTTATTCAAGTTCCAAGCTTATTGGTCACTGTTACAATTTTCAGTTTCAAATTCTTATGAACAATCTGTTAGTAGCTTATTTCTGAGCCCAAGTAAGTTTATTGAAGCTTCTCATAGCTTTTTATGAGCTTACAATTAAATTTCAAGCAACTTTGTGAAATGGTCAACGAAAGTCAAACAGTGAGGCAAATTTAGTTAAACAGGAATGGAAGCTGCTTTGGGTTGATTCAGTATGAATATGGGTTTATGATAGAGTTAGGATAGTGTTTCTTGAACTGTTTGGCAAGCCATTGTGGCTGGGACAAAGTGTAAGTCCATTTTCAAGTTTATTGCATAAACTGTATTTGTGATCTAGATTAGTTCTAACCTGCTAGTTAAGTTGTATTTAGGATAGTTTAAGTCAGTTTAAATGTTTGCTTTAGCTAAATCTGTGGTTATCTCATTTTACTTGCAAAACAGTTGAATATAAGGGTGTTTGGAATTGCTGCACTATCTGACTTTTAGGTATGATCAGTGGTAGGTTCTTGTTAGTTTAGGCTTGTCTAGCTCATATGTGCTCATTGCTATCTTAAAATTTGCAGCTGCATACCTTAAAGTCAAAACATCACTTTAATCTGTCTTATTGCTTAACTGTTAGCACTTTTGAAAATCCAAGTCTTATTTTGTGTTCAAAATACATAGATGTAGTTTGCATTAAGTTTATTTCATCACATTATGTCAAGATCAGTCCAAAAATTGGCTTCAAATCTCAACTTGGTCAACTTTGCATAATTACTTCAAAAGTCAAACTGAAAAATCAGTTTTGAGCCAACCTAAGATGAATTTTCATTGATTCATTCTTGGGTCATTTTAAGTGAAACTTGTGGCTTTTAAAACTTCTACTGGTCTATTTTATGATTATCATTTTTGTCAAATTTTGTGAATTTTTCTTAAGCTCTAAACTGGCTTGTCAACATAGGGTCATGTGCCCTGTGCACTGACTCAGTTAACACTGAGTCTGCACAGGGTGTGTGCAAGGCTTGCACAAGGCTCACCTTGGCTCACCAAGGTCTGGTCTTTGGCTTGTAAGCACTTGGCCAGGTCTCCTTCAAGTCCCTACTTCTGTTTTCTTGATTCCAGCTTATCTCAGTGCTTATTTTCTAGTCCAAAGTAGGCATCAAAACCTGTTTTTATCTCATTATCAAATCCTCATAATCTTGGTATCTTGCAATCCAGAGGTTATGGGTTGTTGTTTTTAGTTGCTTTAGAGTTACTTTAGCTTATTGAAGCTTCTGTTTCAGTTTGGTCATCAGTTGTGTGCATTTGCTTATTTAAAGTGCTTATTTCCAAGCACTTGACATAGCAGTTCCAAATTCTTGCACACAACCCCTGTTTTTTATATTTTTCCTAGATTCTAAGTATTATTTTAAGCTTATCTTGAATTTTTCAGATTTTTCTAAGTCAGTTTAGTATTTTTCTTGATTTAATTCAGTTTTTAAGCATTTTTAATTAGCATTTAATACAAAAAATTAAGAAAAGGTTCAAAAAAATAATTTTTCATTTTTCTTAAATTAAGATAAATATAAAAAGCCAAAAAAATATTTTTCCATAATTTTCTTGGTTTAAATAGTATTTTCTAGCATTTTAATTAGTTTTAAATAGTATTAAATTAATAATAAATACATAAAAACTCTAAAAAATATATTTTCAGTTTTAAAATAAGTTTTATCATATTTTAGATTTTTCTAAGTTATAATTTCATTTTTCTAGACTTATTTTGTATTTTCTTCTATTTTAGAGTATTTATTAAATAGTTAAAATAGTTTTTAATTAATAATAATTAGATAAATAGTTTTAAAAATAATTTTATTTTTACAATAATTTTCTTTTATATTTAGGATTGTAAAAATGTATTTTTCATATCCGTAGGTATTTTCCTTCTTTATTCTCACGTTTTATTTCGTACGTTACGTAGTTTTTTTATTTAAACGTACGTTTTAAGTTTTAAACGTTCATCATTTTAAATATAGTGATAGCGTTTATTTAATATATTTTATCTTTTTAATTTTCTTTAATTTGCATTTAAGCCTCTGTAATTTATTTCCTTTTTCTTTAGGTATAATCATTCATCAAATCCTTTACTGATCACTATCCTTAGTGATCATTCTATCATCTGATCAAGTGTTTACACACCATTGAGTCTCCGTGGGACTTAACGACCCGGGAATTCATTGTATTCCTCTGATCTTAAATTGCATTTGGTGTGTGAACTGTTTTGAGTTTCTTACGGTTGGTCATTCACAAGTGGCTGACTTGCGTGAGATAACTTGACGGTTTTGCATCGATCAATACCCTTAGACTTTATACCCACTAAACTTTGCATTTTTTCAAAAATAAAAAATAAAAATGAAAACACGAGTTACTATGATATATAAACGAACATACGAGATTGTACATATACAAACGACTCATGTTATTCCTCAATACAAAGTAAGGATATCTGATAAAGTATCATTTTTTCTAACACGTATAATAACGACTCGCATTATTTGTCTTTATAAGTTTAACCCGCATAAAAGCATGGGTTATTGAGAAATGAAAAATTAATTTTTATACTAAAACATCATCTGAGCTCAAGATTATAACATATATGTAAATAAATATTTATTAAATTGGACGTGTGGCCAAACTTTTTAGTATGACTAACGTCAAATATTTATTAAATTGGACGTGCGGTTTTTTTACAAACTTTTATATTAATACTAACTTTTATAATACAACTTTTATTATAAAACTTTTATAATATAACTTTTAATATAAAACTTTTATAACACATTTTATATAAAACTTTTATTTATAATACATTTTATATAAAACTTTTAATATAAAACTTTTATTACAAATACTTTTAATATAAAACTTGTAATAAATACATTTTATTTAAAAAACTTTTATTTAATAAAAGTTTTATAAAGGTGTGTGTTACGTGTGTGGTTTTAAAGGTGGTTACGTGTGTGGTTTTTGTGGTGTTATCGTGTACGCGTTTCCTTTCTGTCTTTTGTGTTGATATCTCTGTCTCTTGTCACTTCTGTCAAAAGTAAAGTCTCTCTCTCTCACCTGTTTCTCTCTCTCTCTCTCTCTAAAAATTTTAGATCTAAACATTTTAGATCTAAAATTATAGATGTTGTGGTATCTGATGTTGGTGATGTTGTGATGGTATCGTTGTGGTATCTGATGTTGGTGATGTTTCTCTCTCACCTGTTTTTTATCTCTCTCTCTCTCTAAAGTTTTTAGATCGAAAACTTTTTTAGATAAAAAATTTTTTAGAGAGTGGTGGTGATGTTGTGGTATCTGATGTTGGTGATGTTTCTCTCTCACATGTTTTTATCTCTCTCTCTCTAAAGTTTTTAGATCGAAAACTTTTTTAGATGAAAAATTTTTTAGATCGAAAAATTTTTAAGATAAAATTTTTTTTAGAGAGTGGTGGTGATGTTGTGGTATCTAATCTTGGTGATGTTTCTCTCTCACCTGTTTTTATCTCTCTCTCTCTCTAAAGTTTTTAGATCGAAAATTTTTTAGATCTAAAATTTTTTAGAGAGTGGTGGTGATGTTGTGGTGGTGATTTTGTGGTATCCGTTGTTGGTCATGTTTCTCTCTCACCGGTTTATCTCTCTCTCTCTAAAGTTTTTAGATCAAAATTTTTTAGAGAGATGTTTAAAAAAATTTAGATCTAAAATTTTTAATATAAAACTTTTATTAAAAATACATTTTATATAAAACTTTTAATATAAAACTTTTATTATAAATACATTTTATATAAAACTTGTAATAATACTTTTGTATATAAACCTTTTATTTAAAAAAACTTTTATTAATAAAAATTTTATTTAAAAAGTATTATAAAGGTGTGTGTTACGTGTGTGGTTTTAAAGGTGGTTACGCGTTCGGTTTTTGTGGTGTTACCGTGTACGCGTATTCTGTCAAAAGTAAAGTATCTCTCTTTCTTTCTCACCTGTTTCTCTCTCTCTCTCTCTCTAAAAATTTTAGATCTAACAAGTATAGAACTTGTTAGATCATTGTGGTATCTGATGTTGTTGTGGTGATGTTGTGGTATCTGATATTGGTGATGTTTCTCTCTCACATGTTTATCTCTCTCTCTCTCTAAAGTTTTTAGATCGAAAATTTTTAGATCTAAAATTTTTAGAGAGATGTTTAAAAAAATTTTGAACTAAAAAATTTTTGGATCTAAATTTTTTTTAGATCTTCAAAAAGATGAAAACTTTTTTAGATCTAAAATTTTTAGAGAGATGTTTAAAAATGTTTCTGTGAGAAGTTGTTTCGTTTCGTTGACTATTTTTTGTGGTGATGTTTTGCAGGTGTTATGCAGTTTCATTACTGGATGGTAAAGTGCAGTTTTATCTCACTTTGCAACTTTAAATGAAAACTTTTGGTGCCTATGCAGTTTCATTACTGGATGGTAAAGTGCAGTTTTATCTCACTTTGCAACTTTAAAGGAAATTAATAGGTTTTAAAAAAAGAGGCAATGATGATTTTTATTTTTTTATTAAAAAAAAAAAAAAAAAAAAAAAAAAACTTAAGAGTTTTGGCATGACAAATATGAATGGATTGCAACATTCATATTTGCAGCCAACATGATTGTTTATATCTCATAACGAGCTAATAATCTGATCCTTACCTCTTGTGTGTCAAATGGTGAACTAGACATGGTTGTTTGTGGTGTTGTTGCTTGTTGTTGTTGTTGCTTGTTGGTGTTGTTGCTTGTGGTGTTGTTGCTTGTTGTGGTGGACCACTTGTTGGTGTTGTTGGTTGTTGCTTTCTGCTTGATTGGGAAGTGGATTATGTTGTGGTGGTGTTGCTTTCTTGTCGCATTATAAGTTGTTTGGTGCCTGCATAGCAAAACCCCTTTGAGAATCTTAGTTCACTTTCTTGTGAACTTTTGCAGTTTTGGAATCCTACTTACCACATTCATGAAAACGTGTAACTTGTGAAATTTGTTGAACTTGTGAGGCTTGTGTCCTTGTGCAGTTTGAGACTTATGAGACTTTGTGCAGTTTGAGACTTGTGAGACTTGTGCAGTTGAGAGACTTGTGCAGTTTTGGACTTGTGAGACTTGTGCAGTTCCTGTGAACTTGTGACTTTGTGCAGTTCCTGTGAACTGGTGACTTTGTGCAGTTGTGACTTAAAATTTTCCGAGGCGATGATGATTTTTTAGCCTAAAAATTTTCAGAGGCAATGATGATGTTTGAGCCCTAAAATTTTCCGAGGCGATGATGAAAACCGAATGGACGGCAAAGTGAGATAAAATCTCACTTTGCAACCTTCGAACTGAGCCTCAAAAATTTTCCGACTACGTTTTTTTTTTAAGTTTTAAAACTGATTCAAAAAAAATGTAAAAAACTTGTAAAAAAGTTATAAAAAAAAAAAAAAAAAAAAAAAAAATGTAAAAGTTGTAAAAGTTGTAAAAGTTAAAAAAAAAAAAAAAAAAAAAAACAAAGTGACACAAACACAACATAAAACACCCCAAGCAGCACCACCCATATTTTGGCACGGAAACCCATGCATCCAATGATTGAGTGAGAATGAAAGAGCAAACACCCCCTATTATATTTTAAAAGGATGTCTGCATAAGAGGACCCTTCATAATTACTCAAAGCTATTGGAGGAGTGGTCCTTATAAATCTTTAAAAATTGTAGTTTTGTCCTATGTTACTGAAGTCGTTTTCTTCTAAAGAATGCTAGTGGTAACACGTAACCCTTTTCTAGTTTCTTCCGCTTTAACTTATTTCTTCATTCCCTATTTTTATCTATACTTCTATTTATATCTATATTATATTATAATGCATTTAAAAGCCAAACCTTATTTCAAGCCTAACTCTTAATCAAAAATTAAGATAAAGAGCTCCAATCATGAGATAACATGTGTCACTTCTTAACAAACTCCAAGCCTAACTGTTAACCACTAAAAATTAAAATAAGGAGCTCCAATTATAAAGTGACATGTGTCACTTCTCAACTAAAAATATCTTTATTTTTAAATTGAAATATCTTTTTATCTACTTATTTTTTTTATAATCTAATTTCACCATATTTTTTAAAATTTTATGTTTTTTAATTCAACATCCATTTTGATATATTTTTATGAGTTTTTAGTTTTTATATTTTTAGTGGGTTTATTTTATTTTAATTCAAATTTTTACAACTTTAACCTTTATTTCAATCAATATAATCTTGATTCGTCAAAATTATATATTTTTTGGGGAGTATTTGACGTGTAAGAGATTGCGAGAGTATTTCTATATGCGGGAATAATGATGTCACGGGAAAGCTACGGGTAACCCAAACAAACGCATACAACTAACACATATACATTCGAAGTGTTGTGAAACGAATTCACTAAACGGGTAAGCAAATACATATAACTATACTTATCGCCGCCGATGTGCTCGGGTATCCGACTAGTATATTATAATGCATGTAAAAGCCAAACCTCATTCCAAACCTAACTCCAAACCAAAAATTAAGATAAGGAGCTCCAATCATGAGATGACATGTGTCATTTCTTAACAAACTTCAAGCCTAACTCTTAATCACTAAAAATTAAGATAAGGAGCTTCAATTATTATTTGACATGTGTCACTTCTCAACTAAAAATTCATCTTTATTTTCAAATTGAAATATCTTTTTATCTACTTATATTTTTTTATAATCTAATTTCACCATATTTTCTAAAATTTTATGTTCTTTAATTCAACATCCATTTTGATATATTTTTATAAGTTTTTAGTTTTTATATTTTAGTGGATTTATTTTATTTTAATTCAAATTTTTACAATTTTAACCTTTATTTCAATTAAGATAATCTTGATTCGTTAAAATCATATACTTTTGGAGGAGTGTTTGACGGGTAAGAGATTGCGAGGATATTTCTATATGCGAGAATAATGATGTCACGGGAAAGCTATGGGTAACCCAAACAAACACATACAACTAACATATATATATTCGAAGTGTTGTGAAACGGATTCACTAAACGGGTAAGCAAACGCATATAAATATACTTATCGACGCCGCTGTGCGCGGGTATCCGACTAGTATTTATAAAAAGTAGATTATTATAAAGTTGTATATTTAATAAGATGAGATTTACAAGGCACATCACAAAAATATGATCATTGAAATTGAAAGTTCTAGAATTTCATTTGAAAAACTGGAAATAAATTTGTAAAGCTATGAAACTATGAAAGGTTTTGTGAGTTTAGTTGGAAGAAAATGTCTTTATTTTTTATAAAATATTTTATTTAAAATAGGGAAAATGAATATTGCGTTCGAATCAATTGTTTTCCATCAAATTTTTAACAAAATTGAAAATTTGCATTTCGTAACTTAACAAGGTAAACTAAACAATTTTTTTATGTTTTCTTTGTTTTCCTTGAAACTCAAAACCTCTCTTTTTTCTACAAATAAGAACACAATATCAATTGAAAGCATTTTCTATGTTTTTTGGAAAATTAAATCTCCTTCATCTAAAAAGAAAACTAAAATTTCAAATTTGAGAATTTTTTTTCTCCGCTAAACGCACCCTTTAGCCTCTTTTCCTCATTCAAGAAAACAAATACTAGCACATAACAATTGCTATATTTCTTTTCCTTTAACCAAAGTTTCTCACTAATTTTTGGTAAGATTCAAATTATGTAAACTCTTTCCTTTTTTGAATAAGTTGATGTGATCGCTTCAAAATTGTTTACACCTAACAAATTACCTTACACATTTTGATTGATAATCACAACATTTACGTCACTAGATTTCCAGTGAATGGTTATTCTTCACCATTCTTAGTTTGCATTTTCTATATGCAGTTATTGATTTTTTTTGTTTGGATTTTTGATTCCGGCTATCGAGATAAATTGTGAGTTCTCATATCAATTTAGAACTTATGTTCTAAAATATGTAATTTGTATGAGTTTCAAGATCGACGCATATGCAATATAGTTTTATTGGTTTAGCTATGGTGGCAAGTGGAGTTGTTCATGTGACGCTGATGGACAGTGAGATAGACAACAAAGATGAAGATAAAGAAACTGATCGATGACACGACTAACTTAAACCGAGTCAATATGAAAATGAATGAAAATGATCGTAAAGATCACACAATGAGTAATAACTAATAACTAAAGGAAGATAAATAAATAAAAACAGGTGCCATTATATTTCTTCGATTAGGTCATATGTCAAGACCTAGATAACAAAGGATGAGACATGGCTCAGTCAAAATCTACCGTAAGATGATCTAAACAAAACGATAAGCCAGAAAGAAATATAACACACACTCATTATCAGTTGTACAAACATAGATATATTTTAGGACAAGTGTTATTAAGATTACCAAAATATTTGGAGCACAATGAAAACATGTAACCTTGGTTCTCATCGCAACATGTTCGATAAGGTTAGCTTGACCAGCAATCTGTTTATTCCATTATCTAAGTTTCATAACTAATACTACTACGTAACTAGCTAAATCTATAGTGTCATAAATGATAAAAGGGACAATTAAGACAATGAGAATCCTGCTTTTAATAACTTTTTATAAATCTTTTGTTCTAAAGAAAAATTGACACAAGAATAGATTCAAAGCAACCTAATATTAAAAAGCATGATTTCTAAGTATGCTTCTTAACCAACAACTAAAATGTCATTAGTTGTTGCCAAATCAACTTTTTATAATGATGATTGTTTAACAACCACATAACCAATTCAACCTACCCAATCAAATGTGGCCATCCACATTGTTTTAACAAATGACAGTACAGGCTTTGTTATGCCAATCCAACAAGATATGACACCAACTGAACGGTCGCTTTTCTTGATACCCGACAATAACTAATTCCACCAGATTACCAAAACAAGTGCCTAACTAAAAAGGAAAAGTCAATATCTAAAGGTCACTATTTATACCGAAACTATTAAGGGGTAACAGGGACCTAAGCCAGCACTATTAGAAGAACCCAAAAATACAAGTTTTTTTAGCCATTTCTCTTTGTTTTTACACATTAACTAAACCCACCTATTTTGACCCGTCTAGTTATAAACTAAATTTAGGCAGTATGTCATAGTCACATATTAAGACTTGAAAATATCACCTTCCATGCATTTCAAACAATCCAATTTAACATTAACATCAACCAAGTAATAGTATCAAAATTAAACACTACAACTCCTAAAAGTCTTCTATACCAAACAAAACAAACATTAACCAACCATTTAACGATAACTGGAAATCCGGTTGTATCCAACGATCTTTTTCAATAAGGTCAAACAGGGATAAGATTCTTGATGAGACATTCAGAAAGAAACAATCTAAAGGTCTGAAACACTCAAACCTGCATTACAAAATGATCAAGAAAAAATCGGTGTTAGATAAACTTGAAATGAAATTGTAAAAATATAAGGTAAACTGTGTTTCTAAATTGTAGGCATGGTTTAAAACATAAAAAAATCAGAGCATAGAGATAGTCAACATGCGTAAAGTGTAGAGCAAGTATTAGACTAAACTTTGTCAATTGGGCATCATTAACTTAGCACTCGAAATGCAAGTCTACCAGATAAAACTTTGTTTTCGTTGGTTGGCATTAGATTTGAAGATTTGAAGATGATAATAATTATGCACTGAATGAAGTGCATAACCTTAAATTTAGTTGTTCTAATTAAGATCACATGTGACCCTTAAGCAAATTTTAGCCGCTCATTGCTAGATCAACAAAAAATTAAATACTGCCTATACAAACACGGCAATCTCCCTCAAATGTAACCATACTAAATTTTAATCTAATGAATTCTATGAGACAAAATTAACCGATCCCTAAAGGGCTGATGTTTAAAAGGTGGAACGTTAATTTGTTATTACTGCATGACAACACAAGCTATAAGAGAATAGTATTTGATAAACCTACATATTTATCAACAAAATGTAATAACAAAGATCGTGACAATGTGCAAGTCTAGACTTCAAAAAGTCATGTCCATTTAAATACGTTATAACTCAATGCACGTAAGTGGATAACGTGCTAGACCACATATTATGCCATTCGAATTGAGTGGCAGACTTCTCACGCAATTTACAGTTTAAGCAATAGTAGGATAAAATGTCTCCATTTTGTAACTAACTTTAGTGAACGTTCTAAACATATAAGATAACCAATAAACAATAGTCCACAAACCTGGAGGAAGGGATTGCTTCAACTTATCGGCCTTCTCCTTGTCATGGACACACAAAGTGTAGAGATACTTTGAGCAGCGAACCTTGAACTTAACAATATCCTTGCTTCTTTTGATCTTCACAGAGCGAGCATCCTTCCTTCTTGCAGTAAGAAGGAAATCCTTGATCTCATGAATTTGCTTCGGCTGGATAAGAAAAATAGCAAAAACTAAAAGTTAGACATCTAATATTCACACGCCCCTACAAAAACAAGCATAAACTGCCCAAAAACAATCAGCTAAGCTGCTACGGTACACAACATTTCATTTTTGCGTAAACTTATACACCTACATCAAAGTTCATATCTTGATATCAGTACTAGTTATAGTATCAAACGAGTTTATGTTACATTTGTGATTGTAATGGCATTTACAACACGACATGTAGTTATAAATTAATAAAACTAATTTAAATAAGTAAAAGCCTAAACTGTTTCTAAACGATGAAACTACATTAAAGAATCCAAAATGCTCCTAAATCTTAACCACATTCGTAGAGTATCGTGACTTTATAGCACATTATCAAGCTTCTTAAAACTGTTTTAAGCTTATTTTGGGGATTACTAGCTTATATGACTCAACTCATTTTTCAGCTTATAAGTTTACCCTAACTTTAACTGAAAAATAAACAAAAAAATCTAACTTATGAAGTATATGACAAACCACATACCCATAAGCTAAAAACATAATCTTACAGAAGGTTTGTTTAATCTTCTTTTTGGGCTTATGAGCTTAAGTTTTTTTCAGCTTTTCAGAAGTTTCAAAATAAGCCGAAAACAAGCTTAGGGTGTGTTTGGTAAAGCTTATTTGTAATATTATGAGCTTATTTGATTTCGACTTATATTTCAAAAGCCAATCTATATAAATTTATCATCATATCATAATAAGCCTATATAAGACCATAAGTCTTAAGCGTATGAAATATAAGCCGAAATCAAATATGCTCATAATAGCACAAATAAGCTAAAACAAACACCCCCTAGCTAACTAGCTACCAGTGAATATGTTATCAATATCAATAGCATCATGAATGCATTTTATTATTAAATAACGGAATAAAGCATAAATATAAATAAATCTACAAACCAAACCACAAAAAGCTCAAAAGTATAAATCATAACAACCAATCAACAATAACTTTATGAGCATGAAACAATATAGTCTAACATAAACTATAGCTGTAAAATGTGAAAACTATGATCAAAGTTGAAAGAGTGTACCATTTTTGGAGGTGATGAAAATACGGCAGCCGAAGTGAAGAAGACCTAAAATCTAATTTCTGTCATGGATATAAAGGTGTACTGGTGGTCTTCATCAAACACATGGGCTGGGCTGGGCTTTTTTGTTTATGGGCTTTTATTGTTTTCGAATTAAAACTTGATGGCAAGAGATTTCATTTATTTAGATAAAACAGAGTTTACAACATGGTTTTTGTGCGGAAATATAAGCCTATAAAGGAATTTAAGTGGTCCCAAAGGTATATCAGAGTCATCTATGACCATGTCATGCCAATGCCCAAGCTCCTCCAAAGTTTAGCTATCGCCTTTTTATCCTGAAAATACATGCTAAAAAGTCAACACAACAGTTGAGTGAATTCATAGGTTTTTCAATAAAGCAGTTGATCACAAGATTCCAAGTTTAAGTAAAACAGTGGGCTAAGAAGGTTACACCCATAATCGTAAGTAGTTATTATTGCCCTAAGCTCATGACACCAAGACTCAACTAAGAACACACCCCGCTAAGGGTTGTGAGTTTTGCCCCCAAAGAGAGGTAATTGCTAGTTACCTATTGACTTCAAATACAGTGTGCCCCGTTATTTCCGATAACAAATACGAGGTCGTTAATTCCAATAGTACTATCCACAATATTTGCGCTCACTCGCAAGTGACTAATGGTTCATGATAGAAGGGGTCTTTTAGCAAGATTAACTCAGGCAATAATAAAAATATCAGGAAAACAACATACAGTTTTCAAGCAATTGTGACATAAAAGTAGTAGTAGCATGTATCTTCCCCGAGGAGTTTATAAAACAATTAAAGAGTAAAAGTAAGGTTATGAACTCACCTTGTGAGCATGAAACGATAATATCCAGTATGGTGTGGATAAGGCTTCAACGCGAAACCTAAAAGTAATATGGTATGTTTGAGATGATATGCTCCGATTATGATCTTGTATAATAATTTATGAACTTGGTTGTAAAATACTAGTATCGTTTCTACTTGTGTGAAAATGCTTAAAGTTCAAAAGCAAAAAGTTTAATATATAATTTAACTTATTTTTGTCTTAGAAAACCATATTTATATATATTCGAAATGATTTCGCAAATCGTTCCTATTTACAAAGTCACCGTTTAGAAATGATAATAGTTTCCAAGTTGTCTACTTATAGGTGTTTAATGGTCATAACGCACTAGTTTAAGTAGATATGAATATATTATATATTAGACGTAAAGTAATAGTTTAATAGAGAACATATATATTTTGATATCGTAATAATTGTAAATACATGTTTTTCTATTATTAGACTTGAGTAAATGATTACTTATAAGTTTCTTAAAGATTTATCAAAATTTACATTTTTAACCTTTAACTTTCAAAAGTTACAATTTACACCCTTTCGAGAAATATATTTTACATGTTTAATCCTTAATCATATTTTTAGTACTTTTTACCCAAACTTTTTGTTTTTAACAGTTTTGATCCCTCACAAATTCTGTTTTTAAGTTTTAACCCAAAATGCATATTTACACTTTTTACCCTTTAGGTTAAATATGTTTGCAAATTAAATCTAAAAGTTATATTTTTAACTTTGACTTATAAGTTTGGTAAAAGTACAATTTATACCCTTAGAACAATTTTTTTTTTTTTTTTTTTCTGTTTTCAACCCCAAGTTACCAAATTTACAGTTTTAAACCTCAAGGTTACTTATCTTTGCAAAACTAGTCATTTTTAATCATTTATGTTGATCCCAGTTGAGCAAACGATCTAATATAGAAACTGACTTGAACAAAGAACTTATTAAGTATTACGCGGAATTTAACACTTAATCTTAAGAAGAAGAATAGTAAACATTCAACACCTCAATATTATTGATAATACGAATACTCTTACAGTATTAGGGTTTTGCAACCTTGAAGTGTATCGACCTTAGATATAAAACATACGTATATCTAACCTAACCTAGAACCTCCTTTTATAGACTAAGGAGTCCTATACATTATACAATACGTAACCTACAAGATAAATATCTTTTACATATTTATCTAATACAATAAACTAAACCAACTATACAAGACTAGCAGAAGTTACATATCATCTTCCGTTGTTATACTCTTCTACTAGCCGCGGTTTGTCTTCATCCGTGGTTATATCTTACTGTCCGTGGTTATATCCAACCTGTCTGTGGTTCCAGTACTTAGAGTAATTCTTGATCCAAGGAACCTAAAACCCAACAATCCTCCCCTAAACTTGATACATTCCAACAGAATTCTCAAGTTTTCTTTAAGCTCAAAACATCTGAATTTGAGGATGTAGCCAAACACTTACAAGCCTTAAGAATGTTCTCATACTTCAGCAACAATTTGTAAGCTTGACCTTCATAGGGTACTAACATCTTGATACAACCGGCTTCAACATCTGAGCAATAATTCCTGGATGCTTATTCAGTTGAGGATAATCACCTTCTACAAGCATATGAATAATCTTTCCAGAAACAGTTAAAACATGAACTCAACAAGTTTGATATAAAAACCATCTAGTAACTTGACCATTGTAAAGTCCTTGCCATTCAGGTTCATCATGAGTAGGTTCAAATAGAATCTTCAAATAATGATAAACCAGTCTCTCATGATAATCATTTGGATGTACTTCACCAAACTTGTTCTTGTAAAGTATCCAAAAATTCATCAAATCATCTCTATCAAAATACTGAAGCATTTATGAAAATTTATTATACTCAGAAACTTCATTATTGAGTCTTTGAATTTTCCAAACTCCTTCACTTCCAATTATAAGTTTAAACTCATAAGAAATGATTTGATTTTCATCTTCAACAACTTTCAATCTTTTAGAATCAGATGTCTCCTGAACCTCAGATTTTCTCTTTCTTTTACTTTGAATCCATTCATCATCCTTTTTAATCCACTCTTCCTCCTTTTTAGAATTCATTGGACAGAAATCATCATGATTAATTCTCATACATCTCTCATAAATCTCAAAAATTCTTTCAAATGAACACCTATTAAGATTATCAGAAACATGTATGCCTGAATTCTTAATTATCTTCATCAATACATTCCTCATCTGAGCAATAGTAGGAGGTTTCTTTCTTACAACTTGCTTCTTTTCTTTACTGACCTTCCTTGCCAATATACCCAAAAGTCTAGCTTTTTCCTCATCATCAAACAAAGCCCATTCTTGTGCAGTATACTCATCACTTATTAATTCAGAGGCTTCAAGATATTTTTGTGATTCATACCATGTAGCTAACCATCTCTGACTAGCTTCCTCTTCATATTGCTTTCTTTTCACTAAAGCAGCTTGATCCTCAGCTACAATATTTTTAGCATACTCTTCATCATAAGCTTCTTGTTCTGCTTTATTTTTAAACTTCAGCACTACCTCTTTACCTTTCCCAACATCAGATTGAACCACTTTCTTCTTCAAAGGTTCACCAATAACCAAACTTTTAACACTGGGTTTGGTTGTAGTAGACTGAACAAATAAAACAAGTGCAATGATAGGTGTAGAAATATATGAGGTTTTACTTAGATTTATCAAGGTACTTGCAGCTTCTTTCTCAATTTCTTTAGACTTAGGTTGTGATTCAGATAGAGTTGTGACAATAGTGGATGTGGTTATAATAGCAGTGGGTATGACAGTAGTGGGTATACTTGTAATATCTGAAACTGCATCAGTGGTTATAAGAGTACTAACCATGGTTTCAGACATACCATCAGTGTTTGTATTCTTCACTACATCTTCTGCAACATTCTTCAAACTTTCAAGAACTGCTTCATTCCCGTCTTTATCAGATACCAAAAAGTCATTATCTCCACTATCAACATCTTCATCTATAGGTACATCAACAGATATATTACCAGCCTCCCCTGAATTCATGCCTTTACTCCTCCCCTGTTTGGATACATCGTCCACATTCAGAGCCGGAGAGACATCCACCTTCTTTTTCTTTCGGCACAGAGCTTTCAAAACAGCAACCCCATGTCTCCTTACTTTTTCCAAAACCAACACTCTATGCTTCAATCTTCTAATATCCTTTCCTTGAAACATAGTTAACTCCTGAAGACCTGAAATTTTATCCTCCATTTTAGCACACTTAGCCGTCAATTCATTTAAACGTTCAAGAATATCCTCCCCACTTCGACCTGTGTGAACTGGTTTGAGAGGTGGTTCATTGGAAAAGTCATCATGTACAAACTCATTAACCATCAATTCAATGTCAGGTTCCAATCTATCCTCATCACTTCGAGCTGTGTTAACTGCTCCGTGAGGTGAATCCTTGGATATAGAAGACATAGCACCAGACCTAGCCTGATCATCTATGCACCCTGTAACAGCCAGTTGGCTAGGGATTCCTCCACCTGTGTTAAGTTCCAAAGAACTCTCCACATTAGGAGTTGCCAATGGTTGGGTCTTGTTGATGTTTCCACTATCCTGACCAGCATCAAAGCATGAATCAGTAGTGGAAGCCCTTCCAATCATGTCACCTCCACTCCATGTGACAGCCTCATTAACAATACCACTAACACTAGCCTGAGGAAGCTTAATGCCTTGTGTTCTCCTAGTCCATGATGCAAGACCTTCATCAAACTCAGAATCAGTAGGCAAAGTAATCATGTGAGGAAATAAAGGAACATCTCTAATTATTACATTCTGTGGTTGATTCCTCATATGTGCAAAAACCTTAGGAAGCATATGATGTACTTCATACTCTCTAGTATGTTCAACAAGTTCCTCTATTTGATGTTCCACAATCAGTTGAACAAATCTAGGATACAAATAGTATTTACCCTTCTTCCTAATGTTTTGTACTAACCCCTCATATATCATCCTAGACCAGTTAAACTTCCTTCCATCGGAAAAACAAATAATAGCAGTAGCAATTTTTGAAGGAAAGTCATTAAAGCCTGTGGTCTTGTTACTCATACACATCAACAAAGTGTGAATCAAAAACTTCCATTGTTGTGAAAACAAACTCTTAAAAAATTGTACCTTGTCACCTCTGTGTGTATATCCTAATCTCTCTAAACCAGCAACAATCTCAACATCTGAAAGATTATCAACACCATCAACATCATCAAGCTTTAAAACTTCTCTAATGATCTCCTCAGTAATAGAAATAACATTCTCATCCACAACAGTACTAAACACCTCCAAGCCATTAACCTCTTCAAGTGTAGCATTCCTCCAGAACTGATTTATGTAGGCTTTAAGAATGGTATGTTCAACTGTTAAAGCATAGTGAATGGGACTGTGAACTAGAAAATCAATCATTTGATGAAACCCTTCAGATCGAGCATCCTTAGTGAGTACTGCAACTAGGTTATGTGAAGTGGAATACTTTTCAGCCATTGTGATTAATGATGGATATGAAGTGGGTTTTGTGAATAAATCAAAGAAAGTGATTAGGGTTAAGATTGAGCGCCAATTGGAAGTGGTTTGAGAATCAAATAAATGATCCGTCCGTGATTTGGGGAAAGAGATATAGATTTGCCAATGTTACCAAACAACCCCTGTAATATCCAAATCTAAGCACCAAGCTATCCGCAGTTCCAGAACTGCTATCCGCGGTTGAAACATACCATCAGCAGATACATTAGATCACTGTTTCCAAATAACCAAGAGATATAGCAAGTAAAACTATGTCAGAATAGGAAAGTTCTCACAAAGATATGAAGGATTACACACACATTTTTTTTTTTTTTTTTTTAATCTAGGGCCTTTAGTTTTACACTCTCTGCCTCTGCTAGTTTATCTTTAAGCATTTTAATCTCTCTGTCTTTAAGATCAATTTCACCACCTAGTATATTGATCTTTTCTACATACTCAAACTCACATTTAATACAGAATTTTAGCTTCTCTTCCACACCTTCTAGACCAACTCTATATCCTAAGTTATCTAGAGTCAATCTCTCTACTTTTTTTCTCATACTCTCAGTGATAGCTTTTTGAGATTCTAAGTTATCATAACATGATTTAAAAGAACAAGTAGATGTTTTAGAATCATTAGATACCTCAGAATCTGAACCAGAAGATGAAGCATAGGCCATTAGAGCAAAGTTATGCTCTTTTGAAGCTTCACTAGCAAGAAAAGCTGCATTTGGACCTTCTTCAATCTAATCACTCCAATCATAATCACCAATCCCATCCTGAGCAACCAAAGCTGAAGAAGCAGCAGGCTCTTCTGATGTCTTCTTTATACCTTCAATTCTTTTAGGAGCTCGACATTCCCTAGCAAAGTGACCTTTCTTCTTGCAGTTAAAGCACTCCATCTTGCTTTTGTCGAATCCAGCTCTCCTTTGACCATCATACTTAACCTGTCTTCCAGTCCTCCTCAGAAACTTCCTTGCTTGGAGAGTCAACATTGCCATTTGCCATTGAAGATTGATCTCATCAAGATCATCAGGATCAATTTGATCCAGATCTTGATTCAGCACAATAACACTTGTAGTTAAATCAGACAGAAAAGCACAGATTGCACCATCACTGACATTATCACTAACAGTGGTATTGTTTGCAATAGCCGTGGTTATACCATAGGCAGCAGTGGATACATCTTGTGAGCTGTTATGATTAGTGGATACAAAAGCAATGTTTTGATTAGCAGAAGATGAGTGAGAAAAGTTATTCTCAGACTCATAAACCTTCAAGTTGTTGAAAAGATTGTCTAGAGTCATCGTAGCAAAATCCTCCTTATTTCTCCACACAGTTGTATGAATAGCCCATTCATATGATAAACTCCTAATGAACTTCAAATTAATATCTTCTTGAAGAAACTTGTAACCCACTGACTTCAGTTGACTGATAAGTTTTTGAAGTCTATTGTATGTACCATCAATCTTTTCTCCACTAAGAGCAGTGAAGGTTTCAAATTGATGCCTGAGCATATTCATCCTTGACTTCTTAGTAGCTTCATTACCAGCAAACCTTAATTCAAGAGCATCCAATAATTCTTTAGCAGACTCATATTGATCAAAGTCCAAGGCAAACTCATTAGGTATTCCCATAGATAGAATATGTGAGCTTTGATCTCTATTTTCCTTTTAGCTTTATCAGGTTCACTAACAATAGCAATCTCCAGTCCATCCTCACCCTTCTTAGGAAGAGTGTCTCATTTTTCAACGACATCCCAGAGAGCATTGTCACAATTCTCAATTTTTGGTCATTTCCCAAACTCTACATTCATCATACTAGTCTAGTCATGCATGGGTTTTGCATTTCACATCAAACGCGTAAATTTTATATTAATTAAACGCTATCGCGTAAGTAATTATTTTGAACATTTAATCTGATACTTCCAAAAATGATTCCGATATATTTTTATACTTACATTTAGTTTTTAAAAATAATATTTTGAGTTTACCTAGTGTTTTAAATTTATTTTGTATATAAATCGTTAAATTTATATTATTACGACGCTTTTCTTAAAAACTACACGATAATTATTATATCACTCAAATTTTACAAGAAACATATTTTTATCATTTTTATAACTACAATATATTCTACTTTGGCCTATTAAAAATTACTTTTACCTAAAACTACCTTAAATACACTAATGTATATACAAACCTTACAAGTTATTATTACCTAAACATTTACTTACACTTTTTAACAATTTTATACATTATGAAAGAAAAAAAATATATATATATTTTGTAAATACCTTCCCCCTTGGCCGACCAAGGGGGGGTAGGCATTAAATGTTTGGTAAACAAATTTCTTGATAGTATAGATATGTACTCAAACTCAATCACCTCATTCATTCATCACAAATAATTCACAAGTTAAGTAAAAGTTCTTTCTCTCTTGTTTTCCTCTCAAGAACCGGTTATACATAGGAGTTAGAAGAGATCATCCAAAATTTTCCAAGATCAAGTATAAACACTCTAGTTACACTCTTATTAAAGGTTTTGAAATAAAAACCTAGGGTGTTTAGGTTAATCCTTGGTTCTAATCACCTCATCAAGTAACTAGTAAGCATATTATTTTCATTTTTCATCTTTCATTATCATTTCATATGTATTTCATCATTTTTGAGCAAAGCATGCAAGACTTGTGGATATTTATACCATTTTTATCATTGTTTTTAGAGTTTTATACATATAAGTCATCCTATAATTTATCCCTTGTTATATATTGGTCTTGATGATGTTTAGGAACCCATGACACCCTAAGAAGGTGTATGGTAGGATTAGAATAGCTTTGGAGTTGTTTTGAAGGGATTGGAATAGGTTTAGTACGAGAAAAACTCTTTTCGACAAGTATAAAAAGTGGTCTGATCTTGTTTTGAATTTCTGGAAAAACCGACAGTAGACACGAATTTTTGGCCTAGATATTTAGAAAATATTCTTTAAAACGAATCCGTGGCCGCTTGAACGGATTAAAACGGAGCTATAACGAAGAAGTTATGAATTTTTCAAGTTTGACGACGAAATATATATTTTCTGAAATTTCAGCAAACTGTTTTCGTTTTGTACGAGTCAAAAACGAGTCTTAAGCTTTATAAATTATTTCGACTTATCAAAAATATATTAGTATACTTTAATACGAAGCTAAGGACGTATAAAACGTAGAAAACGGATTTATAACGACTAAAATATACACGTTTTCATAAAATTGCCGTAACTTACTTATTTAAGAAAAACTATATTATTTTTACGAGACAAGTGTTACGGTAAACAAAACGACCATATTGAAGGCTATTTTTAACGTTGATGTGGAACTTTTTGTAAAGAGATGTCTCCTAATAAAATTGAGATCACCAAGCATAATTTTCAAAATGACAAACCGTTTGTATAGCGGAGTTGTAATAAATTATTTACGGTTGCTTAAACTTTGCCGAAACTCACTTTTAAACAACATTTTTGACAAAATCACCATATTTAACCTCTATTATCTTTATGTTCGAGACCTCTATGACGAAAACTCATGTACTAAAACTTCGAGATTATGATACAAGCTTTCCAAAACCGTCGAGTTCGTTTCCTAACGTTCGACGTACACCATTTTACGACTAGCTTTTCGAGGCCATTTTTGTCACTTTCATGAAATTTTCAACGACATTATTTTACGACGAAAAGTTATAATTTCGCAATAAATCATTAAGAAACTATTGTAGGATGACATTTTGACGTAAATACTTGTAAAGTAATTTAAGGATGGTCAAGACGTCAAAAGAGTATTTTTCGACGAAGAGTATTATTTTCAAAACTCACAAGTGGTATAAATAACATACGAAATGCATGCATAACATTACATCATAACTCATTACATATCATAACATTCATTTTAGGTCGCGGATAGTTTCCGAGTCTCACTTTCGTGCACTTCATTTTGTTAGCATATCAATCACACCAGGTGAGTTCATACCCCGCTTTAACTCATTTAAATTCCTACAAACTATTTGGGGCGAGATATATGCTTATTTATCCAAACATTTAAACTCTTTTGCCAAACAACATTACTTATACTTTAGACTTGATTGCGTTATATACTTGATTTGGGTTATACTTGATTTCATGTGCATATTTGGAACAAACATACAAGAATTAGTGGCTCCAAATTAAGTTGTTGGAAGGCTATTAATTTACAAACATACAAGAATTAGTGGCTCCAAATTAAGTTGTTGGAAGGCTATTAATTTACAAACATACAAGAATTAATGGCTCCAAATTAAGTTGTTGGAAGGCTATTAATTTACAAACATCCCAATATTTATGATTGGAAGACCCTGGTGGTGACATTTATACTTTTAACTACCTTAATGCGCATATTCATGATTGTCATTCTATTTTAGGCAATGGGTTGTGAACACACAGGTTGCAAGTTTTGTATGGGCGGAACTTGGAACTGAGTGGATTTACAATGCCTTTGCTGTGTGAACATTTCTCTAAGTATTTCAGATCATTTTATCACAAACTTATGAACTCACCAACCTTTGTGTTGACACTTTTTAGCATGTTTATCTCAGGTCTTAAGGTGATAGCATTTCATGGAGCTTTTGGGTCACATGGCATACATTGGAGTCTTGTGCTTTTAACAATTACCATTCGACATGTTTTGTAAACTCTTTATGTATTATCAAACTTTGTGATTTCTTGTTGTGTAAACTTTAACATATGTAATCGAATGGTAAACTTTTCAAAACGTCTCATTATAGAGGTCGTTTTCTGTATCCATACTTTGTGCTATGACGTCATACCCCAATGACACTATCGTTCCGCTGCGATATTTTGGGGGTGTGACAAGCATAATCAATCATACGAATGTATTGCCTCATTCGCATTCTCCAGATTTGATACTCACCATGCTTGAGCATGGGTACCTTTGAAGCAGTCACCATGTGAGTTTCGTCAGACATCTTAAATTACTTGAATAAAGATTAACAGACTTCTTCTTGGTTACAATTTCTAGATCACAAGCTCTGATACCACTTGTTGATCCCAGTTGAGCAAACGATCTAATATAGAAACTGACTTGAACAAAGAACTTATTAAGTATTACGCGGAATTTAACACTTAATCTTAAGAAGAAGAATAGTAAACATTCAACACCTCAATATTATTGATAATACGAATACTCTTACAGTATTAGGGTTTTGCAACCTTGAAGTGTATCGACCTTAGATATAAAACATACGTATATCTAACCTAACCTAGAACCTCCTTTTATAGACTAAGGAGTCCTATACATTATACAATACGTAACCTACAAGATAAATAATACAATAAACTAAACCAACTATACAAGACTAGCAGCAGTTACATATCATCTTCCGTGGTTATACTCTTCTACTAGCCGCGGTTTGTCTTCATCCGTGGTTACATCTTACTGTCCGTGGTTATATCCAACCTGTCCGTGGTTCCAGTACTTAGAGTAATTCTTGATCCAAGGAACCTAAAACCCAACAATTTACACTTTAAAACCTCAAGTTTTTGTTTTCAACAGTTTCTACCCCTAGATTTTACTCATTTTCTGTTTTAAAAACCCAAAGTTTTCAGTTGACAGTTTTAGTCCCTCCCTAGCGGAGGTTTTGCATTTTTAGTCCTTTTTACCAAATGTTATGAAATTAGTTTTTCAAATGTCAAAATATGTTTATAAGCTTTCAACCAACTTATTTCTCAGCTTATTTTAGAAAACGGTCGTGCGAAGTGCTTATTGGGCATGGTGGCCAGTGACAGCCCAATAAAGGCCCGTTAAGCCAATTTAGGTGCGAATGGTTTGTAGCATGTTTTCTAACTTTTCCTAAGTGTTTCACCAGCTTTTACTTCAGCTTATCTATAGCTTAGCCACTGCTTATTTAGTCTTGGGATCTGGTTTTGGATGCGAGCAACAAATCTGGGCTAACAAGCCCAGCGTGGTGCCTTTGTTTATGAGCATCAGGTACGTTTGGTTTTGCATACAAACTGAGGCAAGTTTTTTCAAGGTTTTCCATTTATGTTTGCGTACAAAGGTTTATCAATACTTGTTTTATAATTCCACACAAGATTAAAACGGTTGCATATAGTTCCTAACATGTAAAATTCATGTTTATATGAACTATAGAAGTTGAATGGGTCGAGTTTTTATAAATCCTATAGCATACATGCAAAACTTATAGAAAAATGGTTAGAGATGGCTTACTACACCTATAGGGTGGTGAAGAGCTCGCGAGGTAGTATGTCGAACGTGAGAAACTATATAACCAACCAGTATACTTTCTTAACAAACCAAGCACCCAACGTAATCACCTTAGTTTAAGCCAAACCTCTTAGAACTTGTTTAAACCTTAGAAAGGATTTCCCTTTCCTACTTGGTGTCCACTGTGGTCGAATGGAGTATGAAGGTGGAAAGGTTTTTGTATCAAATGTGTGTTGAAGTGAATGTGGAAGTGCATGAGGCTTGAGGGGCTCGTATATATGCATGGAGGTCAAGATATTTTTGGCTTAAAGTTCACATGTGCAATTTGAGGTGTCAGAGTGTAGTCTTGTTCAATATGTCAAGTGTAAGCAAGTTTGTAGGAATGAAGCATGGTTTATCGCTCATTGCTATTACAAAGCATGCATACAAGTTGGTCTATGATCAAGACCAAACAAGTGAAATGGCTTGACTATGTTGTCTTTGAGTAGGATAAAAAGGAAATGAAAGAAGATTGATTTGGCCTTTTGTATAAGGTGTAAGAATGAAATGATTTTTATGTATAGTAATAACTAGTGGGAGTGGGTA
The DNA here is from genome assembly GCA_019973895.1 of Chrysanthemum seticuspe. Lineage (NCBI taxonomy): Eukaryota > Viridiplantae > Streptophyta > Magnoliopsida > Asterales > Asteraceae > Chrysanthemum > Chrysanthemum seticuspe. Next base: position 47,701,815 of record BPTQ01000001.1, read on the forward strand.
CATGTATGCATATTGTATAGTTTGTGTCTAGTATGGCTTTTGTATATCACAATTTGTCTAAAAATTATATTACAAAGGGTCACGTTTTGGTTTATGTCCGTTCGCAGCAGAAGAAAGAAAACAACATCTTGGGCATGGGTTTGGAAATGGACATGGACTACCAAAAATAATTAAGGTCTCGTTTGGTCTAAGTGGAAATGGGCAAGACCCAAAAAAAGATATGGGTTGCGTTTGATTAGTCTACCGGCCCAAAAGAAAAAATAAATATTTGCTAATGAATTAGTAGTGAGATTAAAATAAATAAATTTCATAAGTTTAATCGGGAATGAAAAATGTAATTGTCGCGAAGGGTTGTGTCGGGGGAACGTGACGTTTCTCGAGTATGGCTCGGGATAATGAGTTACATAATGATTTGTAAAAGAAAAAAAATATATGATGCTAAATCATCATTGATTCATATTAAAGTTAGATGATTACAAGTTTATTTTTACGGGTACTTACAATACCTGCCCCTTAAGAGAACCACATCCTCGTGGTTTAATCTATGGTAGTTGTCGGGTTGTCTCGTTATTATTTCCCTTAAACAATAACCCCAACGGTCTTCAATAGTAGCCCAACGGCTACGAATAGTAGCCTAACGGCTACTTCTTGCGCTATAAATGCAATTTTTTTAAATAATAATTTATGTATTTTATATCATACTTTTTCTCACCTACATTAGATCTAAATCCAAATCCATGTACCATATCCATCTATAAACCAAACGGCTCTCATTCTCAATCAAAATAAAATAAAGAGTAAATTACACCGTTCGTCCTTGTGGTTTGCGTTGACTGACAAGTTTCGTCCTTTGACCAAAAAAAATGCACCGTTCGTCCCTAAGTGAGAAACATTATGTATCGTTGGTCCCTCCTTCTAACAGCCCCCGTTAACAGCCGTTAAATAACTCCACTTGATATCCAAATGAGGGTATAATAGTAAACTTACTATATTTTTTTTCTTTTTCTTTTAAAGACTAACAAATAAATAAATAATATTAAAACCCCAACCACCTCTCCCCACCACACACCCCCTCTATCATCATCTTCATCTTCAAAATTCAAACCCCCTAATCCACCCACCACCGTCTCTTTCATTCCATATCTGACGACCACCACTACCTTCATCTTCAAAACATAACCACCATCACGTTCAAAATCCACTACAATTTCACATTTAGTTCTTTAAAAAACACGAACACCGCCATACTTACTTCTTCACAATAAACACAAATTATATCCCGAATGATTTAATACTTGAATATCATAAATCTCATTAAACAACTGAAATTTCTAACAAACCCCAAATCAAGTCATCTTTGGGAACACCTTGGATCAAGATAGAAGAAAAAGAAAACCAATACATTTCTAACAAACCTCAAATCATTGTCTTTCACGCTAATACACACTAGTTCAGTTAACAACTTTTTAGTCCAAATCATTTCTTTAACACAAGTTAATTTTGGCCCATATCATTTCATCGTAGTATGACACAAGTTCTTAACAAAAGGTCAACTGTAACAACCCATTGCCATCATTACCATTACGAGTAAATCATCATTATTCTCACTTCATCAAATATTCACTTTATATCATTATTCTCGCTTTATATTTACCTAAAAACACCCATCATATCATCATTATTCTCACTTGCAGCAACGGGACTCATCACCACCATGTAGATCTGATAATGGTGGTGGTTTCCGGTTCGGCCGACGGTGGTAATCATCAAATACCCGCAAAACACCGTTTCGTTGACTCGTTTATTTCTTCTAACAGTTACTAATTAACTGCTCCTGGAAATGGTCTTGTAAACTGCTCCCCACCATTCCATTTTCCCGCTACTGTTTTGACCAAGTGGATCCAACCAATACCAAACAAGTGAAATGGCTTGACTATGTTGTCTTTGAGTAGGATAAAAAGGAAATGAAAGAAGATTGATTTGGCCTTTTGTACAAGGTGTAAGAATGAAATGATTTTTATGTATAGTAATAACTAGTGGGAGTGGGTACATGTATGCATATTGTATAGTTTGTGTCTAGTATGGCTTTTGTATATCACAATTTGTCTAAAAATTATATTACAAAGGGTCACGTTTTGGTTTCTGTCCGTTCGCAGCAGAAGAAAGAAAACAACATCTTGGGCATGGGTTTGGAAATGGACATGGACTACCAAAAATAATTAAGGTCTCGTTTGGTCTAAGTGGAAATGGGCAAGACCCAAAAAAAGATATGGGTTGCGTTTGGTTAGTCTACCGGCCCAAAAGAAAAAATAAATATTTGCTAATGAATTAGTAGTGAGATTAAAATAAATAAATTTCATAAGTTTAATCGGGAATGAAAAATGTAATTGTCGCGAAGGGTTGTGTCGGGGGAACGTGACGGTTCTCGAGTATGGCTCGGGATAATGAGTTACATAATGATTTGTAAAAGAAAAAAAATATATGATGCTAAATCATCATTGATTCATATTAAAGTTAGATGATTACAAGTTTATTTTTACGGGTACTTACAATACCTGCCCCTTAAGAGAACCACATCCTCGTGGTTTAATCTATGGTAGTTGTCGGGTTGTCTCGTTATTATTTCCCTTAAACAATAACCCCAACGGTCTTCAATAGTAGCCCAACGGCTACGAATAGTAGCCTAACGGCTACTTCTTGCGCTATAAATGCAATTTTTTTAAATAATAATTTATGTATTTTATATCATACTTTTTCTCACCTACATTAGATCTAAATCCAAATCCATGTACCATATCCATCTATAAACCAAACGGCTCTCATTCTCAATCAAAATAAAATAAAGAGTAAATTACACCGTTCGTCCTTGTGGTTTGCGTTGACTGACAAGTTTCGTCATTTGACCAAAATAAATGCACCGTTCGTCCCTAAGTGAGAAACATTATGTATCGTTGGTCCCTCCTTCTAACAGCCCCCGTTAACAGTCGTTAAATAACTCCACTTGATATCCAAATGAGGGTATAATAGTAAACTTACTATATTTTTTTCTTTTTCTTTTAAAGACTAACAAATAAATAAATAATATTAAAACCCCAACCACCTCTCCCCACCACACGCCCCCTCTATCATCATCTTCATCTTCAAAATTCAAACCCCCTAATCCACCCACCACCGTCTCTTTCATTCCATATCTGACGACCACCACTACCTTCATCTTCAAAACATAACCACCATCACGTTCAAAATCCACTACAATTTCACATTTAGTTCTTTAAAAAACACGAACACCACCATACTTACTTCTTCACAATAAACACAATTTATATCCCGAATGATTTAATACTTGAATATCATAAATCTCATTAAACAACTGAAATTTCTAACAAACCCCAAATCAAGTCATCTTTGGGAACACCTTGGATCAAGATAGAAGAAAAAGAAAACCAATACATTTCTAACAAACCTCAAATCACTGTCTTTCACGCTAATACACACTAGTTCAGTTAACAACTTTTTAGTCCAAATCATTTCTTTAACACAAGTTAATTTTGGCCCATATCATTTCATCGTAGTATGACACAAGTTCTTAACAAAAGGTCAACTGTAACAACCCATTGCCATCATTACCATTACGAGTAAATCATCATTATTCTCACTTCATCAAATATTCACTTTATATCATTATTCTCGCTTTATATTTACCTAAAAACACCCATCATATCATCATTATTCTCACTTGCAGCAACGAGACTCATCACCACCATGTAGATCTGATAATGGTGGTGGTTTCCGGTTCGGCCGACGGTGGTAATCATCAAATACCCGCAAAACACCGTTTCGTTGACTCGTTTATTTCTTCTAACAGTTACTAATTAACTGCTCCTGGAAATGGTCTTGTAAACTGCTCCCCACCATTCCATTTTCCCGCTACTGTTTTGACCAAGTGGATCCAACCAATACCCAAAGATTGCATTAAACTGATCCATTTCGTTTATTTCTTCTTGTGTACACTTTAACCGGGATTGTATCAGTGACATCATTGGGTTTTTATATCAGATTGGGAATGTAAACATGTGCTTACATGTAAATTATTTTAGGTATTATTTTATATGAGTTTACAATTAAATATGTAAAAGTTAATTGAGGGTTTTATGTTTTGGACTTTCGTGATGTATTTGGGTGGTGCCGAGTGAAGATGATGATGAAAAAAGAAAGTATTGTATTTGGATCGGTGGTTGATTGGTGATTAGGAAGAAGAAGATGAAAGAAAGAAACTGAATGTGATGGGTAGATGAAAGAATTAATTGAGGGTGAGGGTGTGGGTGGGAAAAGACAAAAATACCCTCGACTTAAATAGGCTTAACGCCCGTTACTGACGCCAGTTAGGATGAGGGACCAATGCTGAATAACGTTTCGCAATTAAGGACGAACGGTGCATTTTTTTGGGTCAAAGGACGATTCTTGTCGGTCAACGCATACCACAAGGACGAATGGTGTAGTTTACTCTAAAATAAATACCCATAACTAGGGGTGTCATTCGGGCTGACCCGACCCGAACCCGACCCGAGTCAATTCGGGTCGGGTCAATCTGGTTCAAAAATATATTCGGGTCAATCGGGTCAACCCGAATTGACCCGAGTTCTAAACAAGGTCGGGTTCGGGTATATTTTTTTAGCCTTGACCCGACCCGAACCCGACTAACCCGGCTTAACAACACTTTTACAATGTAAAATACTCGGGTTGACCCCAAACCCGAATTGACCCGACCCGAGTTCTAAACAAGATCGGGTTCGGGTATATTTTTTAAGGCTTGACCCGACCCGAGTTAACCCGAACCCGACCGGGTCAACCCAAATAACACCCCTACGGCCATAACCATTCCCCCGTATATACCAAACACCCCCTATGAGCTATTAGAAAAAGTCAATAACAAATGCGAGCTTAAAAACCCACAAGCGTACTGACTCGACCGATTTCAAACACCTCCCGATCCAAACACTCTTCTCCCCCTTCCCCTAAACCCCACCCCCCCAAAAAAAAAATTAAAAAACACCAACTGATTTCAGCATTCATTCAATTCAACACTGAGGTAAATTTGATTATTATACAGCTGATTAGTTATTCTTACAAATCAATTTCACATATATCATTCCTACACCCATTGTGTTTCTTTTTTTTGTTTTTTTTTTTCAGCCCTAATTATTCCTTATTATTATTAAGTCTTTTGCTTTTCAGTGATTTCGTGTCCGTTCATTTGTCCGGTTAAGTGTTGCTTAGACGTGATTGGGTATTGTTGTTGAGCGTTGGAAAATTATATATTTTTTTTCATTTTCTATTTGTTTAGGATTAGGGGGCATTGTCTCGATGTTTATTTTTTGTTCAAAGGTCACGACTTTGCATTCTTTATGTAACGAAATGATACATATTTAGGGGGTGTTTGTTTCGGCTTATATACCCGGCTTATGGCTTATTTGGTTTTCGGCTTATGTTTCATAAGCTCACTTTTTGTGCCTTATTTTAAAACTTTCCGGCTTTTATATGAGTTTATTATGTCATAATAAGTTTGTATAAACCGGAAATTTCAAAATAAGCCACAAAAAGTGAGCTTATGAAACATAAGCCCAAAATCAAATAAGCCATAAGCCGGCAATATAAGCTGAAACAAACACCCCTTTATATGATCCACACACTAGTGTAGTATAAATTACGGAGGATTAAGTTTGTGTTTTGAAATACGTGTTCAACTAAGTTAGTGACTCAAATTTTTACAATAATTTTTGCGATGAATCACGTGTTTTTAATATAGTTGTTGCTCATTATGTCGAATTTGCTTGTGTTTTTAATATTTTTTTGGGTGATCATGGTTTCCGACCTTTTAGCCGACTAGTCTAGAGACACCCCTTTCTTTTTGAGAGGTTGGCGTGGCCACTTCAGGTTTATTTGCACCCTGGTTGTTATGCCAAAGTTACGGCTTACTTTATACAATATAAAATAGGATTCCGGAAATTAAGGTTGTGTTTTGAAATACGTCTTAGTGACTTACATTTTCAGACAAAATTTCTGATGAATCATGTGTTTTTAATATACTTGTTGCACATAATGTCATGATGTCGAATTTGCTTAATGTTTGATTTAATAATGATGTGTATTTGTTATGATATCAGTAAGGAAGGCAAAGATGGACAAAGAAGACTATGATAAAATGATACTTAAGTACCTGAGGAGAAGGGGATTTACGCAAACCGAACAGATTTTTCAACAAGAGCAGCAGAACAACAAAAACGCTGCTGATGCTTCTCAGTTAGACCCGGATCTTGCTAAACAAATTAATAGTTTTTCGCAGTAATATATTATCCCCTATTATCACATTGTTCTTCGTTACTAGCTATGAGTATTCATTTGCTTATATAATATAATCCTTTATACAGCATATGCATAAGCAAAACCCAAAAGTTTGATTTATTTCGGATTCACTAAAAATACGGAATACTATTACTCAATCCATTCCAGATTAAACCACGCCTTTTATATAAATCTTTTGCATAAAAATTTATAAGCCGAAGGTCTTTCAGGGTGCAGTCTCTCTACCTTTTGGTAGGGGTACGACTGCATACATATTAGTTTTGAGCTTTTAAATCGGTATGGAATTTTTGCTATTTTGTATCTATGGTTTATGTGTGTGCAATTTTTAGTGGTAACTTTAATTCCTGTTCCATGTAGATTTTGCATTTACTTATTGATCAAGAATCATGCTTTTCAGGTCCGAAAGTGTCCCTGCATTGTACCATGATGGATACAGCAAGTTGAGGTCGTGGACTGATAGCTCATTGGAGCTGTACAAGGTTAGGATATACTGATATTCATATCTTATTTGGTTTGAAATATGATTTCAGTTGAAGTAGCTCCGGTTGATTATTATCCATTAGGCAGTTCATTTTAATGTATGCAAACTGTAGTTAGTTAAATCACACTGTGAGTGACCATATATGATACGTCTACGACTACGACATAATTCATATCTGGATATGCTGTTATTTTCATTTGCTAATAATTGGAGAACTATAGGTGCTAACCCGATCAAGTTATAAAATTAATTCTTGAATAATCCGTTTTGGGCAACTGTTTGCGGATTCCGAACCTTTTTTATTTCTTAATTGTAAATCCGAGTGACAATTTTCGTTGTTTTAATGTTTTGCATTTCTTTTTGTTAAATTCATTTTCAACATTATTGTTGATACATGTCTTTCTTTGTTTTCTTTTGAGTCAGCACCCAAGTTTTCGATATTAATTGAATATCTGTTTTGATGTTTTGATAATGCAGCATGAACTTCTTCGTGTTCTCTATCCAGTATTTATCCACTGTTTCATGGATCTCATAGCGAAAGGCCATCTTCAAGAAGGTAGGCATATTATATCTTGAACCTACAAAATATATGCAATCATTATTTTAATGGAGATTCTCATTTAACTTTAAAATGATGCTTGGAATTTCAGCTCGAACCTTTTTTAATACCTTCCGAGGAGATCATGAGATGATGCATTCACGTGACCTCACAAAACTGGAAGGTGTTCTTTCTCCATCTCATCTGGAGGTTAGTTATTGATACCCTGAACCTCTAATCTCTGTTAAGTATCTGCAATTTTGTTTTAATAAAGTCTTTTTCCATGAGTGTGCAGGAGATGGAGTTTGCTCATACATTAAGGCAGAGCAAAGTGAAGATAAAGATATGTCAGGTTATTATTTGCTTCCTATATTTGTAACATGATTAACGTATTTTCTGTTTTCTTGTATCAACATGCCACTGGATTGATTCATTTATGATTATCTACAGTATAATATAATTTAAAGAACAAAATTTTGGCCTTCATGTTGTAGAGGAAAATTACATAATAGTAGTTAATATCATTAGGTTGCAAGATAAGTGGTTGATTATTAACTTTGCCCTTCGCCCTCCCTGGTCTTTTTGGTCCTTTTGAACTGCCACCGTCTGTGTTTGGTAACCACTTTTGTGTCTAATACAGTACTATCCTCTTCTGTTTGTAGAAAAGGACAACTTGCAATGTTCCTTGCATGGTTCTAAGTATGCACATACTAAGCAATTTGTAGGTCTTAACGAATTGTACGATAACACATAAGATACACTATATGTTTGTGCTTATTATACACTCCACAGAACAAAAGAGCTAGGTGTATTGATCCGGCTTCTAGATGGTATTGGCCAAGAGAACTTTGATACGATCTGGAAATATAAGCTTATTAATAAAGATATTTTATTTATGTATTAGATATGTTTTATTTCAAGATACATTTTAGATATCATAGTTATTTTAGGATACCTTTTATTATAGATATAGATCATTAGGGCTGTAATTTTCATTATGTTGAATGAATATGAATTAGTGATTTGAGGCCATTGGGAGAGCCAGATTGACCTATCGAAAGTTGGTCATCTGTCTTAGTATCTTTATTTCTTGTCTTTGTTATTATTTATTTATCTCTTGTATCTCAAGGTTGTATCTGGTTCGTATCAAACTTCTCATCTTCATCAATTACACTAGAACAATTTTTTTTATTTAATAGTCCTCCCAAGTGGGTCCCTCTTAGTACTCTACGATGATTATACATCTCCATACTATTATTAGCTCTATTTACACATGATAAAATTAGGATGTGACATATGGCATACCACTAACAGTGATGGTATATGGGTGTGGCCGTATGGGAGCCTGTAATGGAAGTCATAGAGCCTGCGTAGTCTCTGTTTCAGTACAAACCTAACGAAGTCCAAGTTTCTCTATACTTTTTTTGCTAGGAAATGATATGCCATAGTAGTTTTTAGCAATGTACTGCAATATATGCTTACACATATATAGTATCCTGTGTATAATAATACTGAAGATTTTCTTTTGAAACATATTTTCTTTTGAAACCATCAGTTTACAAAATCTTTTCTTTTCACTTATCTGATTCGAAACTCGAACAACCTTATAGCATCACACATGTGTAAACACATTATGTTTGCAAGAATACCAGCTTACATCTTCAGTCTATTGTTTGGATTGCAAGTTAGTCTGTCTCCTTTTGGCTATGGGCCCATGCACCTTAAGTTACTATATTGCATTGTTTAATTAAGTTTTGTTGCTTCTCTGCAGTATTCTTCTGAGCTTCTGCTGGAATATCTACACAAGACACAATCGATTATGATGCTTGGTATTATTAATGAATATATTGATTTCCAAGGTAAGTTTGTCTATTACAACCGAATTTCATCTATTCTAGAGTGTAGTATGTTGGGTGTCTGATGCAAAAAAAAAAAAGAAAAGAAAAGAAAAGGTATGTAATCCCATTCTTCTTTAGACTCATTATTGTTTTTGTCTTTCTTTTTTAGTCTCTCCTGGACAGCCTAGCTCAATTGCGGATGATGCTGAAGCATTTTCACTTGTTGGGAGTGGTCAAGATGCTGCTAACCTAATAAATCAGAAAGAAATACACTGGGGGGTTAGTCAATCTGGCACTCTGATTTACATTTCTGTTGTTAATTCTTTCCATTCGCATTTTCAGTCCTTCATTCGTCATCCTGTGTTCATGGTGGTATAGTGGTCCCGTTTTCTTATAGAAGAAAGAAAGAAGTTAGTTCTTAACTCATTAATAGTCTTAAAGTAAAACATAGTATACTGAAAGTTCATTTTATATAAGAAGCTTAATGATGTAGAATTCAAATTTGAATCAATAGAATTTGGGAGGTCGAGAGCATGACCGTAAACCTGTTACAGACAATAATTGCCTAAAGCCTTGCTCTCCAAGTTAGGATCTTGTCGGAACTGTTCATTAATTTTATGTTCGACCATGTAATTTAATAGGGTAAATTATCACTCTTTGAAATTTATAGTATTTTGAAGAATATTGTGCTGACTATGAGAAGTTCTGCAGTTGCTTGAAGATTCTATAGAAGATCGGCTTGATAAGACAGGGGGGATGCTCTCAGATTCAGAGAAGACAGAAGGAGATGGCAAGGAAGGAGAGATGGACGAGAATAAGGTATGTATGATTTTCCTTCTGTAAAGGTTACTTTTTTTTTATAAAAAAACCTTCATCTTGATTTATTATAATGCCTATTTATCACGTTTAATAATAATAATAAAAAATTTGTGGGTGTCTCTAAAAGTGTATACTATACAGTATTTACTATATATGATGTCTCTTTAAAAAACTATGGGCAGGAGCCTACACGCAATGTGCTTGCAGTTTTCGTATTTTTTTCATTGGTTGATTACAAATGAGCAATTCATATATCCATGGCTCTTTTGGGCGTGTTTATTTTCAGAAAAAATCAACAGAGGGTGGAAAACAAGGCGGCCCTCCCAATAAGAAGTTAAAGAAGGACAAGGTTGCTGGTCCTGCAGGGAAAACTGCTAGAGGAGATGGTGACAAGGCAGCTGCTGCACCACGTGTCAAGCCCGAGCTTGCTTTACCAACAATGTATGTTGCATACTATGGAAAATATCAAGCTTAATGTTCATGAGCTGTTTTATTCCTTGCTTCTTATATACGGTATCTCTACCAAGTAAATTATCTCTTTTATGTTTTTATGTATTTTATATATTATAGACCAGCAGATGTCGAAAATTCTATTTTAGAAGACCTTCGCACTCGTGTGCAATTGAGCAATACAACACTTCCTTCAGCTTGTTTCTACACATTTATTAACACACATAATGGGTATGTGTTCTGTTGCAAACCTCCACTTTGCATTAAGTAATTGGGTGTGCGTTACGATTAAGTTTTAAATACGTGTCAACTTTTTTCATCAGATTAAATTGTTCAACAATATCCCATGACGGATCATTGGTTGCTGGAGGATTTTCAGATTCATCTCTCAAGGTCTTTCTTACTGAAGTTTTTTGTGTTTAGTTTATTTATTTTTTCTCATGTTAAATCTGACCAGTTTATTTATTTATCTATCTATTCGCTCTTTGAGTTATAAACTTAACTCTCGTGTGCCAGGTGTGGAATATGGCAAAAATTGGGAGTATGATCAGTTGTAAGTCATCCAACTTGTTACCTTTCTTTATTTTGAAAGAATTGGAGTAATAAGTGTTTTTTTCGTCAGCGGCTGAACTTGATTCGGCTTCAAATGAAAACACACATGGATCAAACGGTGGAAAAAGATCTTACACTTTGTACCGTGGACATTCTGGACCTGTTTATTCAGCCTCATTTAGTCCTTGGGGAGATTTTCTTCTATCATCTTCATCAGATTCAACTAGTATGTTATTTGAACACTGGTGCATGTTCTGTTTGCTTCAGTAGATAGAAGTACCTACTGATTCGTTTATAATCCACTGCAGTACGATTATGGAGCACAACGTTCAATACAAACTTAGTCTGCTATAAGGGCCACAATTACCCTGTTTGGGATGTACAGGTAGAAACCATTGACTAGCATATATTATACTGTGTCTTATACGGGTTTTCTAAGACAACAAAATATAAAGTATTTTTTGGTTATACGTTTGGTATCAAACTATTCAGATTATAAATGACTAATATAGTGTATGCTTTTTAATTGATGAATGATTTTTGAAATAATGGCACAAATATAGTGATGGATAACATATAGAATGCTATTATATGGATTTTTATAAATTACAAGGCCAAACATAAAATCCACTTTTATTACTGTCTACTTCTGCAACAGTTTTGTCTGCTGCTTGTGTTTCAAATATAAAACAAAATGCGATTTTCTTCTTGATGGCTGCTTCTCATTTTTTTTTCCTGCTAATTATTTACTTTATTCTTCTCCTTGTTTAAACGTGTTTGCAGTTTAGTCCATATGGTCATTATTTTGCAAGTGCATCTCATGACAGAACAGCAAGGGTCTGGGCAGTGGACAGAGTACAGCCGTTACGAATACTGGCAGGACATCTATCTGATGTTGATGTGAGTAATATCTCTCTATATGCTTGATTATATTATTATACCGTTCTTTTAATTACGAGTCTGCTTAGAAATGGATACTTTTGGGCAGTGTGTACAATGGCATCCGAACTGCAATTACCTTGCTACTGGATCCAGTGACAAGACTATTCGTATGTGGGATGTGCAAAATGGGGAATGCATGCGGATTTTCATTGGTCATAGAAGTTCCATCTTATCTTTAGCAATGTCACCTGATGGTCGATATCTGGCATCTGGTGATGAAGATGGAACTATAATGATGTGGGATGTTTCTAATGGTCGCTGCATCACTCCTCTTGTGGGCCATACATCCTGTGTCTGGTCACTTGCTTTCAGGTGAACTTTCTTTTCGTGTGAAAATTAGAGATATCTTTCTTTGTCGATTTATTAACACAGACATCTAATTCTTGCCTAATGTTTCAGTTGTGAGGGATCGCTTCTTGCATCGGGTTCTGCTGATTCAACCGTCAAACTATGGGATGTAAACTCAAGTGCGAAACAGCCAAAATCTGAAGAAAGGTAAGCTATATCACAAGAAGCTCTCTAAAGGTGGCAATCTTGAACCATTTACCTTATAAATGGGATGATTTGGTTTATTATGTTGTGGCTCTAATGTCAAACGAGTTAAAAACGGTCTATGAATAATAAGCTAGATTGTGATGGTACTTATACCATATTTATAATCATGTTTAACACATTATATATCTAAAAATCAATAAAAGAAGTGTCTGAGGGTTGATACAACGGTACAACCCAACTAACTCGTTATGACATGTACTCTATGACGTACTACTAATAATATGGCATGTACAGTACTAATAATTTTCTTTTACTTGGTTAATTTTTTGATATACCACGTACTGAAGACACCTAATGACTAATGTATTCGTTCTTTTTTCTTTCTGTAGTAAAACTGGAAATACAAATAGGCTCAGATCACTGAAGACTCTGCCCACCAAATCCACTCCAGTTTATTCCTTAAGAGTAAGCATGCCATTCTTAATCACTTTATAGAGTTGCACACCAAAATCCCACCTCATGAAAAGTTTTCACAATGACTTCTGATATGCACATTTGTTAGAGTGTGGTCCATTAAGTTGAGAACAGCGTTTTTTGGTTTGTTTTTTAAATAAGCGCTAATTAGATGGACCATGTTCTTAAAGTTGGGCATATAGATGTTGGATTTTTTGTCATGAGACAAGGGAATAAATGATTTTCTTTGAAAGTTTGAAGGCGTTACTTATTTTTTGTTGATTTTGACAGTTTTCGCGAAGGAATCTTCTTTTTGCTTCTGGGGCTCTTTCACCAAATGTGTAGATCTGCATCGTAAATGGACGTGTTCTGGTTTAACATCCGTCCTTTTATGCTATTAACTTATTTCTATTTTGTAGTTTAGTAAACCTTAGTTAAACCTTGCTAGTACAAAAGTAACATATGCGCCAAAGGGTTGAAAGTAGTGAATTTGTTGATCTGGCAGTGATTAAGCCTTGTAGTTAAATGCTTTTAAAGTATTCCGTTCTTTCTCTTGTGCCAACTACAATCTGGTGCAAATTTAGCTATAACGAGTTGAAAAGTGGATGCTATTATGCTTTATACTAACGAATGGTCAGCGACTTTATTTCTACGCAAGTTCAAACTACCCTTTTTGTATTTGGAAGCAGGACAGATTCAAAGAAGATTAAATAACTATCATGTTGCAAGTTGCGCAGAGATTTATATTCCTGATAGGATTAGCCAGCATGTGCTGTTGTTTTGGCTTTTTTTCGGCCAGCACAAAAAGTTTCATGAGCACTAATGATGACACAAAATTTAGTGTTTTAATTTAACTTTTACATAAACAAAAGAGTAAATTACTCCGTTCGTCCCCGTGGTTTGCCCAAAATAACACCGCAAGTCCCTTTGTTTTCATTTTTGCGTCACGAGTCCTTATAATAAAGTTTGGTAACACCATCAGTCCCTATCTTTAATGATCGTTAGCTTTCTCCGTTAACTCGTCCGTTTTCTTACGTTTTATCCGTTTTCGTCCGTTTTTATACATTTTCGTCCATTTTCATGTCTTTTTATACGTTTTCGTCCATTTTCTTACCTTTTAAATCCGTTTTTATACGTTTTCGTCCGTTTTCTTAGGTTTTTATCCGTTTTTATAACGTTTTCGTTCATTTTTACAGGTTTTCATCTGCATTTATATGTTTTTGTCCGTTTTTATTCGTTTTCAAGTCTGTTTTTATACGTTTTCGTCCATTTTTATAGGTTTTCATAGTTTTTATATGTCAACTCCCCACATGTGCTATGCACATGAGGGTAGAACAATCGTTTTCGTTCGTTCTTATACGTTTTCGTCCGTTTTCATTCATTTTTATACGTTTTTGCCCATTTTTGCCTATTTTTATATGTTTTCGTCTATTTTTTTCAACAACAGGTGGTATAAATGGCTTTTTTGAAGTACTGATAACCACAACCTTATTTAAATACCTGTTGTTTCTTCATTTTTATACGTTTTTATCTATTTTATTACGTTTTATCTGTTTTCGGTTGTTTTTGAAAATGGACAAAAACGTATAAAAGCGTATGAAAACATATGAAAACGGATGAAAACGTATAAAAATAGACGAAATGGATAAAAACGCAAAAAAACGGACGAAAACATATAAAAACAAATGAATACCTGTAAAAATGGACAAAAACGTATAAAAACAGAAGAAAACAGATAAAAACGTAAGAAAACGGACGAAAACGTATAAAAAGGATAAAAATGTATGAAAACGGAAGAAAACATATAAAAACATACGAAAACAGATAAAAATGTATAAAAACGAACGAAAACGTATTAAAACATAAGAAAACGTATAAAAACTGATGAACACGGACGAAAATGGATAAAAGCGTAAGAAAACAGACGAAAACGTATAAAAATGGATAAAACGTATGAAAACGTTAGAAAACATATAACAACGGACGAAAACGTATAAAAACTGACAAAAACGTATAAAAACAGTATGAAAATGGATGAAAACGTATAAGAACGGACGAAAACGATTGTTCTACCTATAAAAACAGATGAAAACCTATAAAAATGGACGAAAACGTATAAAAATAGACGAAAACGGATAAAAATATAAAAAACAGACGAAAACATATAAAAACATATGAAAACATGTAAAAAAAGGACGAAAACGTATAAAAACAGACGAAAACGGATAAAGAAAAAGAAAACGGACGAAACCGGATAAAAACACATGAAAACGGACGAAAATGTATAAAAACGGATAAAAACGTAAGAAAACGGACGAGTTAATGGAGAAAGCTAACGATCGTTAGAGATAGGGACTAATGGTGTTACCAAACTTCATTATAAGGACTCATGACGCAAAAATAAAAACAAAGGGACTTGCGGTGTTATTTTGGACAAACCACAGGGACGAACGGTGTAATTTACTCTAAACAAAATGATATATTTATTTACTAAAATGTTTACGATTACAAAAGTTTTTAAAATACGATAAAAACGAGTCAAATACTATAGAA
Source organism: Chrysanthemum seticuspe (assembly GCA_019973895.1). Lineage (NCBI taxonomy): Eukaryota > Viridiplantae > Streptophyta > Magnoliopsida > Asterales > Asteraceae > Chrysanthemum > Chrysanthemum seticuspe. The sequence goes on from BPTQ01000001.1 coordinate 47,717,299, forward strand.
GCAATTACATATATACTCACTAAAATTTGCATAACTGCATATTTACCTTAAATATGCTTAAACAACCTTGTACAATATACATTATAAACTTCTGAATGTTATTTGATTTTATATAGCGCACAACAAAATAAACTATGTAAAAAGTAAACTTATACGAATATGTTATTGACGATTCAAAGCTGAATAAACCCGCAGTGAAACACACAAATAATTCCCTATAGCTTGAAACATTTTTTGGGACTTGATTTAGTAATGACTTTGAGCCTTAAAAACACGACACATATTTTGTAGCCCTGTAGTAATGTACAACCATGTAAATATAGTACAATTTTATCTTGCATCATTTTGAAAAGAAATAACAAGTAACAACGAGCACATAATGTTCATTAGTAGAAATGTGAAAATATTATATCTATTACATAATATCGGTTGAAATTCAAAAATTATATATATAACAAGTTACAAAGTGTTAGCCTCGCCATTTTGTGAAGCTGGCGTCTTACACGTGAAATGGACTAGATACATAATGTAGTTGCTCCCGAAGGGACTAATGATGTATACAAGGCAAAGTTGTAGAGTTATGAGCCTATAAATACCCCTCATGACTCTCCATGAGAGGTGTGGCTAAGTGTTAGGTTTTGTATTGAGTATTCTTATCTAATAATAAACATTTTTCCTTTCCACCCTCTCTTTACTTTCTCTCTCTAGAACCATGTATTATTTCTACTTTGATCATCCTTGACCTCCTGAACCACATAAATCTACATACTTTTGATCATACAATTGGCATCAGAGCTTGTTGTTACTTTTGTTGAGTGGTTCGTATCTTGTTTGTTAAGCTTGTTAATACAAATAAACCATAAAAACGTTTATTTATATTTTACGATCTTCTAATGTTTTGTTGATAATAAACGTAAAATCATTTTAAACGAAACAAATAAAATACGTAAAAGGTTTGAGCCAATAGTTTACTAACACACTTATACTAAACATATTAAAAGCATATTAAAACATGTTTAGTAAATAAGTTATATAAAACCAAAGACATTTTTATATAAACACTAAACAAGTAATATTGTTTACATCTTATAGAAATGCATATGCATAACAACTATTGTTTACATAATATAGAAATGCACATATATACTTTGTATATATTGTAAAAGGTAATGTAATGGGTAAAAACTAAAGTCCATGACCCATGACCCACGACCCATGATCCATTGACTAGGTACAATGAATATTGTTGGGTAAAAACCAAATTCGATAACCCATACCCATGGAGCATGATCCATAACCCATGACCCATTGCATGACATCATGCATGAAGTCATGGTGGGTATTATCCATGATCCATGACCCAAAGTCCATGACCCATGACCCAAGATCCATAACCTAATGTCTAGGTACATTGCATCTTGTTGGGTATCCATAATCCATTACCCACAACCCATGGTTCATAACCCATAACCCGGTTTGCAACCCGAAATCCGGACTAAACTTAACCAGTAGCCGGATCCCCAGGATTGCACTAGCCGGATCCCTCTAGGGAGGGATCCGTGGGACAGTAGACAATTTTGTCTATAAATAGTGAGCCATTTCTCTCTTGCTCACTACCACTTTACACATACTTTCTCTTAGTATTGTAACATCTCTAACCTCTGATCCAAAGGATCATTCTATGTAGTTTTATGTTTGTGTGATTCTCTAGGTTCCTCTTAAAGGCGAGATCACCACCTCTTGAAGACGTGCAACCTTAAGGTCATGAGTTGGTAAGCTTCGTCATCATCAAGACCACTCAAGTGTATATTGTTGATAGTTCTTTTCTCCCTCCATAGAAGTGTTGTGTTGAAGGCATTAGTGCAAGGTGCCGAAGGGTCGTGTCGAAGGCATTAGTGAAAGATGCCAAGGGTGTACATTCGATATGGTGCATCGATGTACAAGATAGATAGTTTGGGTTAAAGGATATTGATATCCTTCTAGTGTTGTAACAAGGAGTGTCTCTCTTTTGGGGTAGTTGTGTTGTGGTATAGTGTTGGGTAGTAGTTCCTCCTTTGTAATGGAACTCGGTATCTAGCCTTGTACCGGATAAAGTGTAGGCGACGTTGTGATAGGTGTGGTTCTACCTCATGGAAGAACTCGGTGTCTAGCCTAGTACCGGATAAAGAGTAGGCGACGTTGTGAATGCTTCTCCGCCACATTAAGGAGCTTGTGTTGTGTAGTGCTTACGAACTCTCGAGTGGGGTACTCGGGGAGTGGAGTAGGGCAAGGAAGGTGTCCTTGTAGCCGAACCACTATAAATATTCGTGTCTTGGTTTTGTGTTTCCTTACTCTTTATCTTTGCATTACTTACTTATATGTTTATCTATCATTATCCAACACACATATCAAATAGATTGACATAAGTCAACCTAAATAGTTTAAAACGAAGTTTTAATTGGTAAAACTATTCAACCCTCCCTTTTAGTTTTCCACAATTGGTATCAGAGCTTAGTTACCAAGTTTCTTAGAGTATATCGTACTTTAAAAACTTGATACGATCTGTGTATGTTTGAAAACTACAAAGAAGGAAACTTTCTAAAAACAAATACTATATTTTAAGAATACTCTTGTTGGATGTTGATTAGATGACAACATTAATTTTCTTACATCTTATTTTGTCTTACAAAATGCACTAACTTTTCTTGTCATTTTGTTTAGTTAATCTCATATTAAGCAAGCCATCAGGATTCCTTGGTAATAAGATAACCTTTTCAAAAAAAAGTTTTCTAAACATACTATCAACTAGATCTTGAAGAAACCGGAGTTGTCCATTGATACATTTTGTCAAAAGAAAGGGACACTCAAATTGCAATAGAGGTATGACTTTCATAAGACTTATCTCTAAGTAACATTAGCTAAGTATGAGTATGCTTGCTTGTCACTAAATGAAAACTTATATGTTTATATTTCTTCTTCATTTATTTAAATATCCAAAACATATTTATGTGATATACGTGGCTTCATTAGAAAACCTTTGTGCATACGTGTTATCATCCGTCTAAACCTAGGTATATTAATATGTGTTGTCTTAACCTAATTCCTAAAAATCAAATCTTTCTAAATACAAATAAAACAAAACACAAATCTCAAAAATTCATCTTTTGCTATAAAATCCCCTCCGATCGTCTACTATCACCATCAAACCCCATTTTTCAAATCTTCCACTTTCAAAATACCTCACTTCAAACTTCATCTTCTTCATCATCTCACTTTGAGAAATCAAAACCATGTAAGATCTCCATAATCATGGTTTACATCGCCCTCGTGCTCATCATCATCTCGCTCATCGCTCTCGTGTATCCCATGATCAAGTTTTCTCATGGAGACATGTAGTTTGTCTTATTAATCTACATTTGTATCATCTATCCAATCATTTGTATTGCTCTAAGCGTTGAAATGAAATATAATTAATGTCGTAGTTCGTTTATTTCTCGCATAATGTATTCGTGTATTTTTCTCTTTCGCACATTTCAAACCTTAACATGTTTTGAAATTATTAATGCATGCTTAAGAATTAACATTGGCTAAAACACATTTCATTTTATATTATAAAATTTGCAAAAATCGATTCTACGTCAAAACCATTTTTCTGTCAAAACTGCAGATCCCAGGATCCTTGAGTTTTAACTAGTCAGATCCCTCTTAAAAGGGAACCGACAGAACCATGGATCTAGTGACAGATACTCATGCAACATAAAAACCATTTCATAAAACTTACCATAAAAGGAAAACCTTACTATAATATTAGAACAAAGTAAGTTAAATGTCATTGTTAATAAAAATAGAATAGTCAATAAAAACATTAGGAGATCATATCATTTCAACAATAATTCAAAAGAAGGATTAAACTACTTAAAGATATCACCAATCAAAAACGTTCTCACTCTTGAAGTTTTACTATGTTCTAACATACTCATGTAAAATATTCGTTCCATGTCTATAGGTTTCATCATGTCTCATGAGTATGACTTTGATCATCAACTCACTTATGTGTACATTCTAAATATATCTCTTGAGCCTAACACACCGGGAAATCATGTTCGTTGGTTCAAAAATCTCGAAACTCGGCACTTTCATGAAGGACGTATTGTTGACTCACCTCTAATCTTCCAAGAAGGTATCAACACTTCATTCCGCACCATAGGACTAGAAGGTCTTCTCGGAATCAACGAGAAAATTTGTCCGCGGTTTGTTTTGGAATTCTTCCGTCAAGTTGAACTAGTTCGTATCGAGGATCGTTCTCTCTCGCTATGGTTTTGGATCAAAAACAAAAAGTTTGTTTTGACTCTTGAGCAATTTTCTCACATTCTCCGAATTCCAAATTATGGACAATGTGCCTTCACCGAAGATTGGTCACTTGATTCTCTCTTTAACTATCGTGAAGAAAACAGTCCATATTGTTCATACATACCCTCTTCTCAAGTGACAACTCAACTTCTATGCACTCCTCAGTCAAATTACTCAAATCCAAACATAATTTATACACGTGATCTCCGAGATGAGCTCAAACCTCTCGCAGTCATTCTACGTGAAAATGTTTGGAGTCTTACAGGAAATCGTGAGATACTTCCCGCATGTTGTGCTCACCTGATTTACTGTCTCGTAACTCAACAACCATACAATCTTGCCTACTTCTTCGTAAGGCGAATTGTAAACCTCCAAGGCAACAAGGACAAACTAACTCCATATGGAATGTTCCTAACACGCCTTTATCATCATGTCATGTACTATCACCCTCAATTTCAAAGTCCTCAATATATACTTGTGAACAAAATGATGCAACCTTTGAACACATCTCTCATCACTTCATTCTTCGTTCCTGAATCATCAACTACTCATAACCCACTCGACGATCCATCAAACGAAAACGCATGAGAAAATTAGTCTTTTCTAGAATCAATCCTTAGGCTTTGTTTTTTATCTAGCTTTGTAACTTGATCATACTAATGAAATAAATCGTTTGTTGATCATTTGATGTTCTTACATGCCACTCTTACCATGTCTTGCTTGTATACATGTATAGGTACTGTGAAAATCATTAGTTTCAAAACTCAACACCTAGAACAAAATATTGCACGTTCACTGTTGAGCAATCTGTCCCAGATGCCGGATCCCTGACTTATAACTAGCCGGATCCCTCAAGTAAGGGATCCGTGGGATTCGCGCAAACAGTAAAGTTATTTTGTCACCCTCACATCAATCTAACCCTCAAGACCTTATTAGATCAGTAAAACATGATACATTAGGATCACTTAAGTCTTCCTCAAGCTCATTTGATCTCACATTCACTCAGGAATGACTCAAGATCACATTCCAGGTGTTTTTGATTTATCACGTCTTCAAAACTCACCATATTTCCGCTCCAATGTTCACACATTGTTCCTCTCATCCTAAAACACCTAGTTTGATATTTATCTCAATTTTAGCAAATTGATTTTAGTCATTTTTATCTCAAAATAGGCTAAAAACTAGTTTTTCATTTCTTATAATTTTTAAGAAATTTTCCTTAGATCATCATCTGATCTCTAGGATCATTTGACTCCACTTGACACCCTCAAAAGTCTTAGTATCATCTTTGATCACCCATTGGTGTTCATAAAAACCCCATTTCTTTCCATAAAAGACATCATTAGCTACCTTCACTCATTACACTTGATCATTTAAGTCTCATATCATTTAAGACACATGAGAAGACTGAAACACCCAAGATATGTAGGTAATAGACCTTACAAAAACATCATCTTTCTTTTCCTTGGCTGTTGAGAGTCGGATCTCAAGGTTTAGCCTAGACGGATCCCTCATGTGAGGGATCCGTTGGAACCGGCTGCTCAGACTAAGCTAATCATACTTAAAACAATCATTTCAAACCCTTTTTGTTAATTTGAACACTTCACATTGTCTTAATTGACTTCCTAGATCAGTGCAACTCTGTAGTTAACTCTTATGCATGCAAATCATTGCAATTTGAAGGATTTTAATGGCTTAAGCTTTAATTCACTTACCAAATCTTTCTCTTTATAAACCTCTTTGTTAGAACTTCCAAATCATCATTCACATACTCATTCTCAGTAGTTAAAACTCTCATTTCACACATTTCCTTTCTACCATTTCACTATGAGGAAAGCCCCTAGTGTTAACTCATCTACTAAAGGACCTCCCAAGAAACTTACTCGGGTTGTTCACGAAATCTCTTCAACCGAATCATCACCTGTTAAAACCTCAAACACTAGAACTCCATCAAAACCAACTCTACCAATCAAACCAATTCACAAAAGGATTCTTCCCACAAGACAACCCTTTCCAAACACTACTATACCTCCTAAACCAAACACCACTACTTCCACTAAACCATCACCTCTAGTACCTAGATCTATCTCTTTCGCCACTCCACTCTCATCTCCACACCTTTACAACTTAGAGGACTTGCCTCCTAGGCCATCTCATCCACCACCATTGCCAACATTTTCCTCAATTTAGAAAATGGTGCAACAACAACCTTCTCACCAAAACCTTGGTGTTGAAACAACACTAGCACCCGTATCCTTTTCTCCATCACCCTAAAATGGTCCATTTTGATTATGAGAAATCATTAAAATCAACAACCAGATCACATGGAAGTAGATACTTCTCTACCGCCACCATCAACACATATTCCACCACCTTCACCCTTAGTTGAACCACCTCCAACCTCATCAAATGTGAATCCACAAATCCCTTAATCATTTGTGTAACATCCACCTTCCTCATCAAATCTTCCACCTCAAACCGCTCTATTCCTACCATCACCATTTCTTATCCATGGCAATGATTGTTTTCATTGTCAACATGTCGAAGGACTAGTTCGTGAAGTACGTGACGAGTTACGTTTCATGTTCTATCACCTTCTCGAACGTTTTGATGATGTCAAAAAATCTACTCGTCCGTAGAACTTAGGAATTCAAGCACAAAGGTGCTCTCCTTTAGTCTTAGGCAAAACTTAGAATCATTAGAAAATGTACTACATGTTTGTATCATTCTCTTAATTTTAGAAATATGTGTATTATTTCTCATGTTTTATTGAATGAAACTACATGTTGCATGCTATATGGTGATGAGAATATGTTTGTTGCTACAATACATAACTCATTTTGATGACAACATCATTTTTTTTACATCTACAATGTTTTCAAAAGAATGCAGGTGCACGGTTCCCTCATTTTTTCCTAGACGGATCCCCCACAGAAAATTATGCACCATATACTCGTTTTCTAACCTTTGTTTTGTAGATTTTCAAAATACATATGAAGACTTTGACACCTTCAACAAGGGGGAGCTTTTCGTCAAAGCAAAGCAATTGAAAAAACGCTTTCAATACTTTCACTTAGGTTTCTTTACTACTTGACGTCCTCCTCAAAAGGGAGCACTCGTCAAGGGGGAGCATTTCGTCAAAGACGAAACCATTTGCAAACATAAATTGCAATACACTCGCTTAAACTTGCTAATTGCTTGACGCCCTCAACAAAGGGGAGCATCCGTCAAAGGGGAGCTAAGACGAGAATCTTTCTTTCCTCTTACTCTCTATTTTTTTTTTCATATTGCTACTTTTCACACGTTTTTCTCAAAACAATATGTTAGTTTCTTTTCGACGCTCTTTTTGTTTCGACAAAAAGGGGGAGAAGATAGTAAAAACTCCAATCCAAATTTTTACGAATCTTATTTTCTTCTTAAAATAATCTTATGTTTTGTCATCAACAAAAAGGGGGAGATTGTTAATACAAATAAACCACAAAAACGTTTATTTATATTTTACGATATTCTAATATTTTGTCGATAACAAATGTAAAATCATTTTAAACGAAACAAATAAAATACGTAAAAGGTTTGAAAAAATAGTTTACTAACACACTTATACTAAACATATTAAAACCATATCAAAACATGTTTAGTGAATAAGTTATATAAAACCAAAGACATTTTTATATAAACACTAAACAAGTAATATTGTTTACATCTTATATAAATGCATATGTATAATAACTAGTGTTTACATAATATAGAAATGTACATATATACTTTGTATATATTGTAATGGGTAAAAACCAAAGTCCATGACCCAAGATCCATTGACTAGGTACAATGAATGTTGTTGGGTAAAAACCAAAGTGCGTAACCCATACCCATGGAGCATGATCCATAACCCAGGACCCATTGCATGACATCATGCATGAAGTCATGTCGGGTATTATCTATGATCCATGACCCAAAGTCCATGACCCATGACCCAAGATCCATAACCCAATGTCTAGGTACATTGCATCTTGTTGGGTATCCATAATCCATTACCCATAACCCATGGTTCATAACCCATAACCCATAACCCGGTTTGCAACCCAAAATCCGGACTAAACTTACCCAGTAGCCGGATCCCTGGGATTGCACTAGCCGGATCCCTCTAGGGAGGGATCCGTGGGACAGTAGACAATTTTGTCTATAAATAATGAGCCATTTCTCTCTTGCTCACTACCACTTTACACATACTTTCTTTCAGTATTGTAAAATCACTAACCTCTGATCCAAAGGATCATTCTATGTAGTTTTATGTTTGTGTGATTCTCTAGGTTCCTCTTAAAGGAGAGATCACCACCTCTTGAAGACGTGCAACCTCAAGGTCATGAGTTGCTAAGCTTCGTCATCATCAAGACCACTCAAGTGTATCTTGTTGATAGTTCTTTTCTCCCTCCATAGAAGTGTTGTGTTGAAGGCATTAGTGCAAGGTGCCGAAGAGTCGTGTCGAAGGCATTAGTGAAAGATGCCAAGGGTGTAAATTCGATATGGTGCATCGATGTACAAGATATATAGTTTGGGTTAAAGGATATTGATATCCTTCTAGTGTTGTAACAAGGAGTGTGTCTCCTTTGGGGTAGTTGTGTTGTGGTGTAGTGTTGGGTAGTAGTTCCTCCTTTGTAATGGAACTCGGTATCTAGCCTTGTACCGGATAAAGTGTAGGCGACGTTGTGATAGGTGTGGTTCTACCTTGTGGTAGAACTCGATGACTAGCCTAATACCGGATAAAGAGTAGGTGACATTGTGAAGGCTTCTCCGCCACATTAAGGAGCTTGTGTTGTGTAGTGCTTACGAACTCTCGAGTGGGGTACTCGGGGAGTGGAGTAGGGCAAGGAAGGTGTCCTTGTAGCCGAAACACTATAAATACTTGTGTCGTGGTTTCGTGTTTCCTTACTCTTTTTCTTTGCATTACTTAGTTATATGTTTATCTATCATTATCCAACAAACATATCAAATAGATTGACATGAGTCAAGCTAAATAGTTTAAAACGAAGTTTTAATCGGTAAAACTATTCAACCCCTTCTAGTTTTCCACAAATCTGTTTTACCATATATTTTTATCCGGGCATTTTTTTTTAACATATTTGTGGTAACAGACTATTACAAGGTTTTTTTCATCAAAATAAATAAATAAAATAAAAGGTAAAAAAGTCTTATGCTTTTACGGTTCTACTTAACAGTTTCTTGTGTTCTTTTTCAGTTCCAAGTTAAATGCTTTTGTATAACTATGTTTTAGTGACTTTTGTACCAAAGCCGTGAAGATTTGTGGTCAAAAAACAAAAAGGGTCACAAAATTATGGGTTTGAAAAAAGTTGCATTTCTCCGGATTTTGAAACCCTCATTCTCCGGATTTTAAAACCCTTTTCCTCCGGATTTTGAAACTATTTTTCTCCGAATTTGGTTATTCCTCGAATTTTAAGAAATTCCTAATGACTCCAAGTTTATCAAATGGATTTCTCCAACTTTTAAAAATTCCAAGTTTGGAACTCGGGATTTCAAAATTTTCTAAAATCCTCCGAATTTTCATGAACTTCTCCGGATTTTTAGCATAAACCAGAACTCCGAGTCTCAAAACTTTGACCAAACCATATATACCAACTCTTGGACTTCAGGTTTAACCATCATTCATCCAAACCAAAAATAAGAAACGAAAAGAAGAAGAGCAACATCAAGACCAACTATCACAATCCACATCCAAGACACACAATCAAAAATCAACTACCTATATATAGACACAACCATGGACCCTCACCATCTCTCCCCAACTCACATCGATCAAACAAAACATGAAAATACAAGATCTCAGAATTAGTTCAAATTTGCTTTTTAATCTTTTATAGATTTTTTTTGTTAGAACTCTAATCATCAAAGATCAATATGAAGCATACACTTCTTGGTTTAATATCTGAACATTTTGAGAAAGAACAAAATGATTCCTTTTCATTCTCTCTCTTGTTCAGTTAAAAGAAACACAAAAATTGAAACAATACAACCTACCCGTGACCTTATATGAGATTTTAAAGCCAAACAACGAGTCTTGAAAGTTGAAACGCATAAAGAAGATTTACTACTTGGATTATGGAAGAACTTACAACATAGAAGATTTACTCGTGGTGGATTAAAGGTAGATCCATGTTTCGGTTTTGATAATGATGATGAAATGAAGGAGATGAGATGTTCTTGATAATAAGCATTATTTTTTTTGTTGAGATCTGTTAGGTGAGAGGAGCGTATGTGGTAGGCGGTTTATCATATATGAGTGTGTGTTTAGGGTTGAGAGACCGATTATAATAAGTGACTAATTAGGGTGCTTTAGTTTGGACAATGGATCGGATAACATCATTTGTTGGGCTGGGCTTATTGGACTCACAAATATGATATCCGAAAACTGTTTTGAATTGGGTTGATTTATTAAACGGACTGAAATGCTACTGGGTTGACAGAATGATTGGATTAACAAAAGTTTTATCCGACTATTATTTGGTTACACATATGGTTGTTCAGTTTGGTACATTTTATTTCACGGCTAGAATTGGTGTTATTTTAAAAAAATGACTACGGGGTTTTTGTACAATATTGCTTATTTGGGATTGAAGTGATGTTTCACGAGTGTACTTATTTATATTTGAGTCTAGGTTGTATGTCTCAAGATAAACTTGTATGGGCGTTTATTCACTGTGCACCTGATACTTTAAGGAGTTACGTTGTAGTGCTCGGTATAGGTTCTAAGTCACATTTATCTTTCATACAAGCATTAAGTCACAAAGTTGGGGTGTTTACTTCTTTTTCAAGTTGGTCATATCGGGTTGTCTCCATATGTTGTCATTACTATTAGCCAGTGGAATTAAAATGAGGTTTGATTAAAGGTTGATTTGAGATAATTGTATTGAGAGTAGATCGACATATTCTTACATAACTATGCTTAAATGGGTTTTTATGGCGTTAATATTGCTTCCAGTACAAGTTTATTTTACGACATGTACACAACATTATGATGATTCCAATAATTCGCAACCATCAAGAGAGAGAAGTACACGAAGGAAGAATTAGTGTTTCGTTTTCCGTGATTTGATTGATTGAGGGAACTGTGCTTAATTTGGAACCAAAGAGGTACCATTGATTGACTTAATCTGGAACCACAGAGGTACAACTAATGTGTACATCAGGGCTTTTATTAAACTACTTGGAAGCAATCTATGTGAGTTGTGTTGATACGATGCTCCCCGAACATAAAACTATGGTGCTACACTCTACGGTCTACTTTCCCCGCTGCTTGTTTGAAGACTAAAGAGATTTTATGAAGGGTTTTCGGTTTGGGAGGGAGCATATAAAAGAAGTTGGCGTCTTACACTTGAAATGAAGTAGATACGTAATGTAGTTGCTCCCGTAGGGATAAATGATGTATACGGGGAAAACTTGTAGTGTGATGAGCCTATAAATACCCCTCATGACTCTCCATGAGGGGTTTGGCTAACTGGCTAAGTGTTAGGTGTTATATTCATTATTCTAATCTAATAATAAACCTTTTTTTTTCACCCTCTCTTTACTTTCTCTCTCTAGAATCATGTATTGTTTCATCTACTTTGATCAACCTCGACCTCCCAAACCACATAAATCTACATACTTTCGATCCTACACAAAGAAAATTCTTATTAGCGATAACGTGCAGGGAATACTACACCATTTGTTTTATTATTGAGTCTCAACTCTCAACATTTGAGTTCTTTGTCTAACGATTACCTCTCTTGAGAGTATTCTAAATCTTTAAGGAAAGGGATTCCATCAAGAAAGGCGCCTCTGGACGTCTGCTTTAACTTCAAGTCGGATTTTAGGAATTTTAGAAAAAAATTCGTAATTGATTTACTGAAAACTAAATTTTAAATCCATTGGAATTTTTCATCTTTGCTTTAGAAGAAAGGCCAAATTTTCGCGTAGCTTCTAGTCTTTGACATAAAAAAGAAGGTTATTTTTTAGTAAATTGCAAAAATCGTTTTGTGGTTTGTTCAAATTGCAGGTTCAGTCTTTTGAAAATGCAGGCGCAATCTTGTGAGAAACCTTTGGTGTCAATAATGTAATCCCTGACAAAACTGAAATGATTAAAATTTCATCATTTTCTTCCTCATCAGTTTTCATATTAATTTATTTTTTTCATTTTAATAAAGTTTGATGAAAAATAAGTTTTAAATCCATTGAATTTTTTCATCTTTGCTTTAGAAGAAAGGCCAAATTTTCGCGTAGCTTCTGGTCTTTGACATAAAAAAGAAGGTTATTTTTTAGTAAATTGCAAAAATCGTTTTGTGGTTTGTTCAAATTGCAGGTTTAGTCCTTCTTCGAAAATGCAGGCGCAATCTTGTGGGAAACCTTTGGTGTGAATAATGTAATCCCTGACAAAACTGAAATGATTAAAATTTCATCGCATTCTTCCTCATCAGTTTTCATATTAATTTTTTTTTTTTTTTTTCATTTTAATAAAATTTGATGAACATCAAAAACATAAACCTAAATCACAAACCCCATATCATTTAATCTTGGAATTCATTCAGTTTTGAAACCCCCAAATCACAAAAAAAAAATTATCCTCACCTATGATACCTAAATCACTAATTTCATGAGACCCCTCATTTCAAAAATAATCAAAACACACTAATTTACAAATTAAACACACAACTTTTCATTTTTGCTATGAAGTCACATGTAACTCGTTATATGATAATAATGTCCAACTTTTCATGGAGTCACTTTACTGTTAGTTTATGGGGAAGATTTAAGACCAAGTTATGCTTTGATTTCTTTTAAGTATGTAAGCTAACTGAGAAATGGTGTTTGCATTACTTTTTAAAAACTATTGAATGCATTGCGCTCACTATAATATAAAAATTAAGCTTTTGACTTGACTAAAATGATAAACATATGTACGTATAATGGGTGTATCTCATTTCTTGAAAATTCAAAAATCTTGAAAACTTAAAACTAATTATGAAAATATATTAAAAACACGAATTGAATTATATTGAAAACTGGAACACGGTTTGAAACTAATTCTAATAGTTGACTTGAAATTTTAAATCTAGGAAAGTATTAACAATATGCCAATAAAAAACTAGAAAACTATTTTCGTGTACTAACCAGAAAAAAATATTCAGTTGGTGTACTAATGCAGGAAATTATTTAAAAGAAAAATTTTCTTTTGCTTACTCTTATTTTGGTGCTTACAAAAGGATAAATCCTCACCATTCATCTTGTTTAATCTAATGGTGGGGATTAACCTAAGATTTAATAGATAAACCTAAGTCCATGTTTTTTTTATTGTCTTTTTCTTTCACTTTTTTTTTTGTCTTTTTATTTTTCGTTCATTTTTTTTTTCTTTCTAATTCACGTTTTTATTTATTAAGGTTTGTTTTTTTTTTTTTCACGTTTTTAACGTTTTTTTAATTCGCGTTTTTTTTTCTTCACTTTCATACGTTTTCGTCTGTTTTCATACATTTTCATACGTTTTCATCTATTTTCGTTCGTTTTCATACGTTTTCGTCCGTTTTCATACGTTTTTGTCTGTTTTCTTACGTTTTCGTCCATTATTCATACGTTTTCGTCCGTTTTCATTCGGTTTCTTTCGTTTTCGTTCATTTTCAGACGCGTTTTTACGCTTTCATACGTTTTCGCCCGTTTTCATATGTATTCGTCCGTTTTTTTACGTTTTCATCCGTTTTCTTACGTTTTCATATGTTTCGGACTATTACAAGTGATATTCTGTGATATTCAGAATATCATTTTGTGATATTTTGAATATCGCTTGTGATTTTCTGAATATCACTTGTGATTTTTTGAATAACTACTAACTACCACACTTTTATTTCTAATTTTTCGTGTATCTCATTCTCATTATGTTCAACTTTTTTGAGGAGAATTTAATATCACTGGTGACATCACAGATATGTCCGCTTCTTCTATTTTGTTGAATCATGTGTGATATCACAGATGATATCACTTGTGAAATCACCTGTGATATCACGTGTGATACCACACGTGATATCACCTGTGATGTAACATGTGTTTGAGCTTCTTCAGTTTGTTTATGAAGATGGTGTGCTTTGTTTAACCATAGCTTCTTCACAGATCAACCATAGATATTTTCAAATCCCGTTGTAAAACCTATTGAAATACTCACAATGTATCCATTAAATAGACAAATTCAATCACAACTTAAATAATAAACAAAAGTACACTAAATAACTATGTGTTTAAAGCAAAATCAACTTGTTTAAGTTGTTTAATCTAAATGTAAACAAATGTAAACACATAAAAACGTAAGAAAACAGACGAATACGTATGAAAGCGTAAAAACACGTCTAAAAACGGATGAAAACGTATGCAAATGAAAGAAAACTGATGAAAATGGACGAAAACGTATGAAAACAGGTGAAAACGGACAAAAACGAACGAAAACAAATGAAAACTTATGAAAACAGACGAAAACGTATGAAGGCGAAGAAAAAAACGCGAATTAAAAAAACGCAAATAAAAAAACGTGAATTTAAAAAAAAAAAGCGTGAATTAAAAAAAAAAAAAAAAAAAAAAACGTGAATTACATAAATAAAAAATCGTGAATTTAAAAATAAAAGACAAAAATAATATTTGAATAAATAAGAAAGACAAAAAGAAAAGAAAAAAACATGGACTTAGGTTTATCTTTTAAATCTTAGGTCACCATTAGATCAAACTAGATGAATGATAAGGATTTATCCCTTGTTAAGCATGAATTTGTTGGTAAGCAAAATAAAGTGCCTCTTATTTAGAATATGTCAATCAAAAAATACGGTTAATAATAATCTAGAAAATATTTAATCTAGAAATTATTACTATAACAATTTAATACGCCTTGAATGGAATGAAATGATAAGACTTTCTAAATGTATGATTTCATTTGAGGTTTACAATTCACGATATAAACACTTTTTTATACGTTTGGTGATAAATTATAAAAAACAATCTTTTATTTAAATTATCGTATGTTACAACATTTTTCAATCAAATTTTGATCATTTTACGTTGTATGCATAAACGTTACACAAAACACTTAACTAAAATATTACAACTATAGCTATTTTGCGCTATAAAATTTTGTTACTATGCACAAATACTCTTCTAGTTTATCTAATATGCAATCCATCTTTTGTCTATGCATGCTGGTACAACTATACATGCACAAATTTATATTTTGTTGACAACCATAAAAGTTGTTATTGATAAAGCGCAAATATTATAGTCAGGTTATCAGCAAAACCAGATATTTTCAGTTGTACAATCCACATTTGTTTAGTATAAACGTTATAAAATGATAATTGAATCAAAATTACATCTTGCAAAATGTATGTGCTAGGATTTGTAGATGGGCTAGAAGATGCAACAATATCAGATTAAAATAAATATATTTTTGAGAATCTTACCACACTTTCAAGTTTCAATAACATGACATTGATGAGTCTTTGTCACAATTGGAGCATCTTCTAGGACCACCTTTACATCAAAAGGAAAAAGCCTTTTAACACCACAAACCATTCATAGATGGAATTTTGTCACTATTTGAGCGTCGACATATTTTTTTAACGACAACTAACTATCTAATAATAATATAATTATATACATCACAAACTATTTCACATGTTCTAAGCAGAACTTGAACCCACAAACATTTAACTGATAACTGGAGAGCTTCTCACAAAACAAACAATACCGTTAAGACACAAGCTCTTTGATTTATTCGACACAGATTGTGTCCGGAGTAAGATCCCGTCTTTAAAGAAAAATGAAAACTTGTTTCTCATTTTTCTTCTTAATATTAAAGAGTGAGATACAATATGATCATTAGCTAAAAATGTTTCTCCTAGCAAATATATATCACATATAGGAACTCTACATTAGGGCTAAGTGTCGGTCATAAACCGACCCGAACCGAATCGAACCGAACCGAGAAAACCGAGGACCGAAAACCGTGAAAAACGCGAACCGAAACCGAACCGAATGTTGTCGGTTCGGTTCGGTTTTCGTCGGTTCGGTTTTGTCGGTCTAGGTGTATTTTGGCATGTTTTTGTTGGTTTTGGACCGAACCGAACCGAAACAAAAAACATGTAAACCTTGAAACAGAAACCGAACCAACGGGTTGTCGGTCCGGTTCGGTTTTGAACCTTCGATGCTCAGCCCTACTATACATCATATTATGTACGATTTAAATATGTCTTTAGTAGTGCAAATAGCACCTCCTCTTTTTATACTAAAAATCCTATTGTAACCCTAAGATACCTATAACTTTAGTAACATACTTACACTATACACGATCTAGAAAAGAAAATCCCATTTCATACACATTAGGCGGGCGTAACAACGGAAACCACTACGGGTCATTCCTCTTGACCACACGTGAAGCCTTAAAACAACACCAAAACCAATACGCATGGTGGGTGGTTTTGGTGTTGGTTTAGTGATCCCGACAATCAAACGTAAAGATGTATATTTGTTTTTAAGTTGTGTATGTTTGTGTGTTGAATTTGGTGTTAGTTACTACAAAGGTTTGATGGTTGGTTTGGTAGTAAGAGTAGATGATGATACGACACCCAACCACACCAACGACCACACCCCTATCATGCCTGAAGTTATAGTTGATATGTTAACAAGAGACTATTTGCCATGTTATATAAGTGAATAAATCGTCTGATTATATAGAAAGAGATTTTGTCATAGTTACTTGTAGAAAAACTCAAGTTTAACTTTTCCCTAATGATTAAATCAGACTTATTATTTGGATTATTTTATTTAATTTTGCACCTAAGTGTAAAGTAACGTTATATTATGGTTGGTAAGCATAATATACAACTAAGCCCAATACTTTTAAAGATAAGTTAATCTCAAGTTCAACTTCATGTATAAAATTCTGTATTAGACTATTAGTTCTTCGTACTAATATTAGTTTATGGACATAAATTAATAGATGTATGTTAAGATCAAACTCGAGATCACGGAATTGCATACTTTATGTATGAGAATTAAAGTTTTAATAATCAAATATAAAATGTTATATTTATTTATTAATTACACAAAACTACTAACGAGCGTTAAGTAATTAAAAGTAATTGATTAACGACCGTTAAATATTAAAAGAAATGACTATAGATGAAAATAGAGGTCGAGAAGCTTCCGGAATCCTTTTGGGATTAAGTGGCCGGTCGTGAGGATTATGGGAAACCCAATCCAAGTCCAACTTGTCCTCCAAATTAGTCATGCTATATAAACAAACCTATGGTTAATTATTTTGTATGGTTAATTATATTGTTTTCCTCTTGGCCGATCGGTTCTAAACCCTTAAGGGTCGATTGGTTCAATTTTCCAAAGCAAAACATTTTGTGTTAATCAAACTAGCATTTACTTTAATTCGTTAATAGTACGTGTGTACAAGAACGTGATACTAACATACTATTGTTATTATCTTGGATTGAATTGAAAAAACGGTAGGGGTCAATTCTATAATCCACATAAACCCTAATTAGAGTTCTTGTTCATTCTTGATCCGATTTGCAAAAAATACTCATACTATTTAGTTTTAGTTAATTAATTATACGTTATATGATTCTTACGCTTCCGCACTTGTTTTGATGTTTTATATGTTTTATTTATATGATAGTCACGTTATTTAATTCCAATAACAAATTTATCGCAATACAAAATTTTGCACCCAACAAAATTTTGTATATACGTACACGGTTATAAAATATGAAAATGAGAGCATTGCTTAAAATTGACCATAATGCAAAACCCCCGTGCTAATATAATTTTTACATGAATAAGAACGACATTTATCGCTATTCTTGTTAGTAAGAAAATACAGTTATTATCAAACTTCGACCAATTCCAAAGACAAATGTTATATATTTATCATCATTGCCTATTTAATTAAGAATGTATGATCATAAAGGTTTTATATAATGCCTACAAAGAGAGTTTGGTCACGAAGAAACTTAGGTAAAGCCTTCTACCGAAGCTTGCTCGTGGCAAACTTTTTTCTGCAAATTTAGCAAAATTGCCCCGCCATGATAGCACCGGATAATCTCACCTTTATTCAAATTCATTTTGGAACATTCAAACTCTATCATCACTGCCTATTATATTTTCATTATTACCACCCCACTTTATAAACGGATTGAAAAGTGAATAATTGGTTTAACATTTCTATCAAAAAAGACACGCAACAACCCATATCAGTGACTCATCCAAGCCATTATATACGGTCACACATTGAGGAGGATGGATGAAATCGATATAAAGATTTTAAAAGTATCAAAATACTATTCTACAATTCTAAGCTTATATCGACATTATACCAAACCTCTTACAGGCATCATAAAAAACATTTACGTTGACTTTCCCATCCTCCTCCATTTAATTTGTATGCCCTAGATACAAAATGAACAACTTTTTAGAAAACATGTGTAAAGAATGAGCTAAAATGCATGATGCAACAAAAAAGAAAAAAAAAAAAAAAAAAAAAAAAAAAAAAACCCTACAATTAACATCTTTGACAACACTTACCAACTTTTATTTCAAATTGATCCCACATTTTAATAAATCATCAATTCTTTATAAAAAAAAATAATAATAAAAAATAGAAACAAAAAACATCGAAACTACAAATTAATCGACACAAAATTTTTACTCAACACTACAATTTCAAAAACCCCAACATACTTTTTTATAAGAAATTACCCTTTTATACATTAAGCGTGCGA
Source organism: Chrysanthemum seticuspe (assembly GCA_019973895.1). NCBI lineage: Eukaryota > Viridiplantae > Streptophyta > Magnoliopsida > Asterales > Asteraceae > Chrysanthemum > Chrysanthemum seticuspe. The sequence goes on from BPTQ01000001.1 coordinate 47,736,438, forward strand.
ACAAATTTTATTTCAAATTGATCCCACATTTTAATAAATCATCAATTCTTTAAAAATTAATAAAAAAAATTATTAAACTTAAAAACAAAAAACACTTGAACTACAGATTAATCAACACAAAATTTTTACCTAACACTACAAGTCAAAAGACCCCTAACATATATTTTTTTATAATAAATTACCTTTTTATACATTAGGCGTGCGAACGACGAATATTAGCCACACGCGCAACCTCTTCCTCAATCTTCAAAGACCATAAAATGCGAACCGTTATTTCAAAATCAGCCGAAATCACCACACAGTGTTCTAGTAAAATATGAGATTATAGAATACTGTGCATGAAGTTTGATAAATGAAAAACTTGGAATTGACTAATATTAAAAAGTAGACAAACAAAGGGGGGAAAAACCGGGCCCTCATAGGCCAATAACTCAATCACATCTAATGGCCCAATCCAAACGACATGGGTAAAACCACAAAACGACATGCTAAACCACAAAAGACGTCGTTTCTAATTTTTCACCATAAACAGCGTCGCCCGCACGTCTAACGTATACTAATAGGGTAAGATACCAAACAATTATATGCACGCATGAGATTATATTTATTACTATTGTTGTCAAGTAATACCAAATAATTATGTGCACGCGTAAGATTATAATATAATCATTGATGGTAAATATTCATCGTTTTCTCATTTATAGAAGTAAGAATATTTGTAATTTGTTAAATTAAATTTATCGTAATATTCAAAATAATCGACACAAAATCATGCACGGGATTATAATAATAAAAGCAGATATTTTAAATTATATGACATTAGTACCAAAATCGCGTGTATGCAAAAGTTATATGTAAGTGGTTCATTCATCGAATATTGAAAAAAAAAAAAAAAAACTTTTTTTTGGGCACTAGTTGTTCATCCATCTACACAACAATGGTAACTCACTCATCAAAGGATCCGCAGAAACACACAAGTCTACTATATTTTAAACGAATATTCTTCAACCATTTAAGAAGCATGTTACTATAACTTAATCAAACATGCAAACAAATGCTTCTAATCAGCATACCGTGTCTTGCTCTTTCAATTTCGGTGCTCAACCCCTCTTAGATCTTTCTGCTAGTATAAATGAGACCTATTGGTGGGTCGATCACCATGGGGCTAGCCTGCGATCAAGCTAAAAAACCAATGTAGCACAATTAAGTATCACAGGAAATAATATAACTTGACTCACAATTTAGCAAATTCCCGCGACTAGTACATTTAAGAAAAATTCAAATCCACTTATCATATCCGAGGAAAAATGGTGCCATTAAGAGAATGAATCAGCAGGTACTGCTCATATTGATATATACCAGTATCATATATTTACTAATTAGAATCTCTCTGAAACTTGATTTTAATGGTGTTGGTGTGTAACAGAAAATTCTACTACGTGATAAACATCATGGATAGTTTCCAAGAAAATCAAGTACCGTAGAGTATGTAACTGCTGACTCCACTTATTTTCTTCCTTCTCTTGAATACTAAAGTGCCCAACAGCTTCATACCAAAATAATCCTCCAATGTGAAAACTGTGGTTTCAAATTAGCTCTCACCGTTTTTCCGTTAATGCTGCAATGGTCATTGTTCAAAATCAGAAAAATTAAGGTTCATCAGAAGATGTGCATGAGATAATTGGATATAACTTAAAACTAAGAGGTCAACAGATGAGGCTTCTCAAAAACTAACGGATACTCGAACATGATAAATCAAAATGGTGTGCTTTTTCTTACCTTTACAAAATCTAACGCTTTCAAGTTCTAACAAATTAACAGCTTCAAGGGTGTGTACTCTAAAGAAACAAAACTTAGGTGGTTCTAATCATAGGATTGGCATGTTAAAGTATGTGTGAAGATAAACAAACTCCATCTTCCAGCAGCAATCAAGCTATGACTGCACAATAAAGATCTTTCATGTTTTTAAGTCAGTGAACAGTATTTCTTGTATCTTTACAAGCTTAGAGCCCTCTAATGTTATAGTTCGATCTAAATGCGTTAGACATCATTAGTTTCCGCACCATCTTCTGAAGGCTGGTCTTGTTGTCTGGAGGGTCCATATGGTTACTATCCTTTTTCTAAATCTCCATCCTCTAGAATCACTAGCCTCTAACTTTACCTTGTTCATCAACATCATTAGTTTCTGCACCACCTTAATGGTCACCACTCCTCTCTAAAACCACTATCACAAGCAGGTACGACAGCAGTGACACCATCTCTTCATACCACCAAGTCCCTGCACTTCTAGTGCTGAGTTACCAATTCGCTTTGGGCTACAGTTTAACTACGATCTACACACGATTCTTGCTGCAAATTTGCCCGCAGACCTTATCAAGTGTTTACCCTAATTTTATTTGATTTTAACTCTATATTGTTACTCTGCTCCTATTCTTTTGTTTTGGGTATCCTTCCCTTATCTATTATACGCTTTGTTTCCTAAACTATTGAACTTGCTCTCTCTACAACCACACTCATTAGCTAAAGCAGAATTAAATAGCAGCAAAATTCGAAAGCAGATGAATATAATTAGTTTTGTATATTTGTTATGGAAGTTCCGATTGCATACATACAGCATTAGGTACTATACTTTCTAGGCTTCTAGCTCATTATAAAATTCTTGAAGTCCAAGACTTGATTAGCAGCTCAAAACAATCAAAAGTGCATCGATATTCTTGATTTGGATTTTGGGATACCAACTACATAACAAGAGCTTGACCTTCAATTCTTAACCACCAATCAATATCACTGGCTTGATATTGGAATGTAAACTATTAACCGCCCTTTCCAATCCAAGAAGTAAGTTGGCTTTCAGTCTCAAGTGGATAATCATCTTCGTCGTCTTACTACAAGACTACCATGACAAGAATCTATGGTGAGTAGAGTCGTAATGACCTGACAAGATTATATAAGCTACCTTAACTGAGATAAAAACCACATTAATGAAAACATTTATCGTCATATACTGCAACCTAACACTTAGTCTATACTATATGTGGAAAGCTTCTTACAATTATATAAGCTACCTTATTTGAGATAAAAACCACACATTAATGAAAACATTTATTGTCATATACTGCAACCTAACACTTAGCAACAACATTTATTGTCATAGACCAGGGCTCATTTTTGAGGTCCCCGCACCTCCATGACCCTTCCAAAAGTCACAACAGCAAAAAGAGAAGCGAAATAGTCATTGAGACACAAGACATTTCACTTGCTAATCTTTCAATACTTGGAATCAGCTCAATGTTTGAAGATTCATGTTGCAAAAAGAGAAATAGTCATTTGAGACATAAGACATTTCACTTGCCAATCTTACGAAAGGCATGATATATAGAACACCAACTTCAGAAGAACTTCTTGTTAACGTTGACTATAAAATAACAATAGCACAATCAGTTTGATACTAAAAGACCATAGTTGTTAAACTAATAAACCATTGAATAATAAACTTTAGAAACAAACTGGAAAAATACAAACAGTGAGCATGTATACATAATGTAACTGACAACATTGTTTCATGAAATGACTAAAAACAGGTAACTAATAAAATTATTAAACTACGATTGGAATAGATGTCTAGCATAGATTTACGTTTGGCTTAAAATAAACATAATCTTGCTTGAAATAAACATAATCTTGACCAACAGCAGATAACTTCATAAGTTGGAATATAAACAGAAATGGAGTAGGGACTTACAAACAAAAGTGATGCTTGCTTCAAAATGTAGCAAGTTGAGTGGTATCTCAACCTTCAAAAAGCCAATAATCGACCATGAACTGAAGTAGCCTTACTAAAAAGCTCTAACATGCTGCAATCAACTATGTAGTGAAAGTATTAGAAAAATATATTAAAATATACAAAATGACTGATTTCAACCGTCAATTGAATATTGTTATGCCTCATGTGTTAATTCAATGTCAACGAACTTAGTAAACATAATTGAAATACCACACCGTTTGTGGCTGAATTAGCTACTATATTATCAATTGAACGGATAGTAACTTACCTTCAGGGAACAACATTTCCGATACAGTGGTGCAAACATCTATGGAGATCAATGAAAGATAAAGTGTTTGTAGTAAAATGTCCGAACAAACAACTCATTTTATATAACATCGAATTAAACTCGTTTAATTAATTACATTTCTTGTAGACAAAGGAAATTTCATGAGAATTAGAGAGCGTGGATTTATAACCCATGTAATGCTCTATCCAAACCTTTAATTTGTAGCCTTCTTGTATATATTCTAATCGCCTTATAAGAAAGTAACCTTCCTACATTACAAATTGTGATAATGACTAGGATCTTATAAGATCCATATAAAAGCAATTTGTTTTATTTTACAACAAATAAAAGCTTAATTAGTTAATGCATATTAGCACACACATGTGATATAACTGCATTACAGGTAAATTGTCCCTCGTGTAAATGAAGGGTCCCAACAGTTAAAACCAGCTAGAACTAGACAAATAAATTTTTAGAAATAAAGAGGGAACATATTGCTTATGAATAAGCTGCAAATTTTGATTATTAAGACTTCTAGAAAATACCTACGATTATTTCTTAGGCCTAAGATAGAAAACCCTAAAGGGTAGCATTAAACGGCTAATAATCAATTAATCAAAATACAATACTAAAGCATTTTAGATAAAACACAAAGTAGCAAAATAATAGAGAACAAAAAAAAAAAAAAAAAAAAAAAAAAACCTCATACCAAAGTTCACAAATTGTTAATTTCAAGTCAAGTTACACCAAGCTACTTGTTTCAATTTAATAGTAGATGACTTGTTCAAGCACTGCCAATTCCATTCATATATTTTCAAAATTAACATCATGTAATTTTTTTATTTTTTTTAAGAAAAAAAGAAAAGAAAAAGAGCAATAGTAAAAAATAAAAAAGAGCAAGAAGAAAGGCATGGTAATTAAACTATGACACTACACACTGAAAAAAATCAGAGTCAAAGTGATGTGATGTGAACATAAATGGTCATATAAAAACACATATAGGTAGCAGATCACTTGAAAAGGTCACATTCACTGAATCAGTATCATATGTTTTAGGATCTTAAAGTAGATTAAAGTTCAACCAAGCTTTCAAGAATTTGCATAAGAGAAAAAAGAATTAAAAAAAAAAAAAAAAAAAAAAATGCAAAGAAAGATACCTTGATTGTGAAAAAAAAAATCAAGAACATACAATCCATTCAAGTTCCAACATTTTTGTGACAAAATATAGCATGCGTGTAAAAAGAACTAAAACAACAATAGTGTTAAAGACAATGGTCTTTTAATAATAATGTCAGTTTTCAGTTGATTTAGCACAGTAAACCATGTTAAGTCACACTTACATCAAACTAAACCCTACTGCTAATTAACTAGTCTCACAAATAAAATATAATAAAAAGTACCGTAATCATTATTTTATAAACTGGAATCCCAAAACAAAGATACCAACAAGAGACTACTGTTTCAGGTGTGTGTCTTCAAACAAAAACATGTTTAATTTAACAAAAGGTACCAAGAAAAGAATACAAGGTGACAGATAGAGCAGTGAGCACAAAAAATAATCATACAATTCCATTTATGTACAATTTAACTTTGTGTGCTCACTCTCTTCTGTCAACTCGACATATCCTAACTGGTACCAGATGTGAAAATAAAACTAGATCTGAAAATAACCCATATAAGGAAATTAAAAGTACAAGATATATCTAGGGTTTGGTGAGTTAAAAAGGTAAAAAAATGCACAAAAATAAAGCATCACTGATACCAAAACTGAGAGATATGATTAAGGGTGTACTTGTTGATGATGGGTAAAAATAAAATATATGAAACAGTACCGACGGTCACCAGATTTATAATAGTAAAAAGGGAATCTAGAGAGAGAAAATGAGTGGCGAGGGTCGAATGAAAAATGGGGGATGAGATGAACAGTATCAATGACTTTTGGGTTCTTATCGCCTTTGCTATTTTTGTGTTATCCCCCATTTTTGACGTCATATTCTATGAGTTGTTACAAAATGGATATACATACATGACACACTTGCAGCGGATAGAGTATATAAATTTCTAGATATAAACTAACGGAAGTGATTTGCACATTCATAATATTGATTGAGACACTCATAATATATACAGATAAAGTACAATGTGATTTTTATACAATTTGATGAAGCACAAAAATGAGTGTTTCAATAACTAATGAAAGTGTCTAAATCACTTCCCATAAGGCTGCCTCTAGTAAGGAATTTCAATCCCTCTTATTTTCTCTGTCACGTCAACTTTCTCTCTTCAGCGACCTTCAGGCGATTGGGTGTCCTAATAAGAGCGACCTACACTACAAAAAAACATGCCCCAAAAAAATACCTTTTATATTTAATTAACTACAGAAAAAAAAGAAAAAAGAAAAAAAAAGAAGAAACGAAGTCGATCGTGTAGGCGACCCTAATCTCCCAAACAAACCAATCGCCTGATTTGCCACAGTAAGGGGATCGACTTCAAATCGATCGTTGAAGTCAATCGTGGTTGTCTATTGGGGGCAGCCTAAAATAAAGTTCTCACTAAAATACGATATATCGACGAACAAACATAAATAATATAATATGTATGATAATGGACTAGAAAGTTACTCATGTAATGCGGTGGCGGGTATTCGGTGACTATTTTAAATATTTTTTATTTTAAATCTACCTTATTTATCCTGTCCCAAATACTATATAATATAGTACGTATATATTTTTCAAAGGTAAAACATTTAAATTATTAATAGTGTAAATAGTTAACACTTCTATTTTCTAAATTCTAACATTAAGTTGATAGCTATAAGTTTAGTGAGTTTTTCTTATAAACAATTATATTAAAATATATAAATATTGAAGTGAGTTACTATATGGTTTAATTGAGACTTAAATTTTCAAATTTTCTTTTATAGTAATGTTTTGTCTTTAAATTTTAGTTAGAAAACTATTTTTGATGACAACAACATCATATTAGTTTCACTTCAATAAAGTGGGATTGAAATATGGATCAAGACTGAAAACGATATTGGGTAATTTTATAAACAACATTAAGTTAGAGACAGAAACTATTTCTATGGCAACTAATTCAAGGACTATTTTTAAGAACATTTTTGTATGAGAAAGTAAGATTTAAATTTAAGTTTAAAAAGGTATTTGAGGATTGAACGTTGTTTTTTAAAGATTAAAGAAAAAAAATTGTATTATATGTATTAGAAAAGATATGTGGACTCATTCAAATTGTATTTTTAAAATCTTTACAGCTAGGTAAACTCTTTAGAAAGTAAATATCAAGTTTTGTTTCGTGATTTAAGTAATATGATATTTTCTAATCGGGGCAATTTCATATATATTTTTTTTAATTGGAAATTTCATATATACTCAAACATGGATTAAAAATATTGTATAATATGCATTAAATGATTGCACTTTAAGTATTTATGAAATTAATTATGAAATTAGGATGGTATATGAAATTAATCATTTTTAATTATTTTATGTTTGTTTGATAGTTGTGGGTGAGAAATGAAGTTTTGATTTTAGTTAGAAAACTATTTTGTAGGACGTTTATGAAAACTAAATACTATTTGAGGGGGTTTACTTTATTGTCTACAATTTGAGGATGTTTTACAATAGTATATATTTTTGTCAAATGTATATTAGCTCAACTGGGTTTGATTACTAAAATATACACATTGTCATATTTATTTCAAATGTTGTTCATGCAACTACTATAATACACAAATAGTGTTAATACGATAATAAGATGTTTTAACAATAAAAATAAATAAAATGATGTGAAAGGAGTTGAAACTTAAAGTTTATTGGAGTTTGGGTTAATGTTTTTTTTACTAAACTCAAAAAGATGTTAAAATAAAAGTTTAGCTAGTTTAGGGAGTAGTTTATTATTTTCTAATAATAAAAGGGTATTTATACGTTATATAGCAACTTAATAGGTGGTGTTTAAGCATTTATCAAATGATATTATTATACATATATATATTTACGGAGCTAATCAATGTCACATTTGAGAAAATATAACAAAGTCTATGATTGCGTTTTGGGCAAAAGAGAAAACAAACGATGTCATTTTGGCCTTTGAGTGGTTTTGCGAAAAAGAAGACATTTTAATGTGCATTTACATGTTTACCTAAACTTATTCATGAATATTATATGTTTTAATTTTCTTTTAATAGTTACCGGTTACAATAATAAATTTGAATGATTTAAGTTTACATTTATTATAAAAATTGTTGACATGTACTCGCGTTGCATTCGAATTTGTTCTGCTTACTTTTTTAAAACATTTTTTTAACTCTTTGTAAAGGAGTAAAATGCTGACACACGAGGTGTTTAATTGCGACGAATTTCAAAACATACATATTCTGTTGCGCATGTCCCTTTTAAACATATATAGTTAACTTCAATATATAATTAGTGTGTTTGCTTGAAAAAATCCGACGCTCAGAGTCATATAAACACACCTTAAAGAACCATTCATCAAAAAAGAGCAAGCTAAGACGCCTAATTGTTTATTTATATAAAACAAAATGTTACTTTTTTATTGATCTTGCGTATAAGTTTTTGCTACAAAATAATTCCAAAAAGAAAAAGACAAACATGTTTAAAGATTAATACAAGAAAGCTTGCCAAGACAAGTGCATCTTATCCGCACAAATTGGAAACTTTGAAAATTTGAAAATGACAAGTATGAAAGGTGCGTTTGAAAACCTTTATAATACATATTTCTTTTTCAAAACAATAATGTCTATCGATAAATGTCAAGTCTAATAACGTGGCTATGCCACGATATTTAAGAGTTATTTGTAAGGATGGCAAAAAATATCGAAACACGAACTAATTGGAGCGAGGCAGGCATGGTTGTCAGGTTACGGGGCAAGTTTGATGTTTAAACGGAGATTTAAATCGGGTTTGAGGCGAAGAGCGAGGAATAACATCCCCGCTCACCCCAACCAAATATATAGTATTATGTTGGTATTTACGTAATAAAAACATCTTCCTAATATTGTTAGTTTTTTTTTTTTATCATTGTAACATTGCAAAATTGTGATCACGAAGTTTAATGTCATATTTTGAAGTTGTAATTTGTGGCGGTGTAATTTATCATTATTTATGCATAATACTATCTTTTAAAACTTAATAAAGCTTGTTTGTTATTGATTATTAATAGATTTTTAATTCAAGTTATTGCTAACGGTGTAAAAGTATTTTATTTATTTATTTATTTTTGAACGGAATTCTTTTTTCACGCCATATACCATCTATCTCACAAATGTCTTTAACGGGGCTTGAACCCACAACCTCTAGGTTGGTGATCAACTCACATACCACTAGACCAAAGGTCTTAGGTGGTGTAAAGTAATAATAAATGTGAAATTGTACGGCTATAGTTTGAGTGTTTTTAAGTTTAGTTGTACAAGAAAATCGTGTTTGAAAAGCGTTCTTGGTGAAATTTAAGTCGTTTGAAAGTTTTATACAAGTTTCGAATTTTTCGCGAAAACCCTAACTTTCGGATTTGGTTCACAACGCAACTTTCGAATTTGTAAAACCCTAACTTTCGGACATATTTTGGATTGTGACTACTTCAACATCTTCAAAATTTCTGGATTACTCAGTGCTTCTCTCTCTTGTATAAGTTTGAGAAACACTTCGACTTTGGGAAATTCTTCTAATTTGTACAAATTAGAAGAAAAGTTTCGGATTTGTTTCAAATTCTTCGGATTTGTTACCTTTCGTATTTGCTACAGATGTTTCGGATTTGTGAACTTTCTACAGTAACTTTCGTATTTCTTCACAAAGTTTCGGATTTATCAAAATTTCTGACATCTTTCTAATTTTAAGCCAAGTACTATACATTATCAACACCACAACATACTTCTTAATCGTATACAAGATCCATCATCTTTCCACAAGTCGAATCAACTAATCATGTCTCAACCACCATTTTTCAACTACTTTCCTCAGCAATACAGTCAGCAACAACAATACCCTCAACAACAACAATACCCGCAGCAACAACAATTCCCTCAACAACAATATTACCCTTCACAACAATTTATTATGCAACAACTTCCTACACAACAAAACAACCACATTGGTTTGCTCAAATGTGCAAAGCTATAACTAGTCAACAATCAATACATGAATCAGGATCCATGGAAAGACCACCAATGCTCACACCCGGAAACTATGTTCACTAGACTAGTCGATTCTTAAGGTTCGTGGAACTCAAAAAACATCATGGAAAATACCTGAAGAAAGTGATACTTGAAGGACCTTTTGAAATGCCTACTACAACGGTTTCAGGTGATCCAAATGTTGTTCCACCAAGACCCGACACTGTGGCAGTCCTTCCAGAAAGTCAACTTAGTCCAGATCAAATACTTCACCGTGAGGCAGATGAAATTGCAATGCAAATTATTCTTCTTGGTATACCCAATCCAATCTACCGAAGTGCTGACTCTCATACTACAACAAAGGCTTTGTGGGAACATGTACACCTCCTGATGGAAGGCACCGAGTTAAACCAAATTGACATGGAATCTAAATTGTATCACGCGTTTGATATGTTCACTATTGACCCAGATAGTCCTTAGAATCATATTATCATCGTTTTACCAACATAGTCAATGGCCAGGAAAGAAACAATGTTATCTTACCAAGGATTGTTGTTAATATAAAATTTCTAAACTCCATAGGTCCAAATTGGCAGAAATATGTGACTTTTGTTCGTCAGGCCAAAAACATTCACAATGTGAAATATGGATTGTTGTTTGATTATTTGAAGCACCGTCAATCTGAAGTTGAAAAAGATTGAGCTATCCGTGGAATGCTTCAACCTCCTACACCTCTAAATTCATTAGCACTCATGGCTCAGTCGTATCCATTTCCATATCCACAAACCAATCAAGCATTGTTCAACAACAACATAACTTTACCTATCCTCAGCAATCACGTAGCACCCAAATCGTTCCATATGACTCACAACAATAATCAACCAATAGTCAACTTGTTCCTTACAATAACACAGACACAATGTACTATGCACAAGTAAACGATGAAGATGATGAGGCATTCGCAACATTGAATCAAGGATTTGAATTCATTGCCAGGGCTTTCAGCAAATTTGCTAATCAGTCAAACAATCGTCTCCGAAACTCATCAAACACACGAAATCAAGCTGTAATACAAGGTGGACGGGTTGAATTGCAAAGTTGAACACAGGGACGACAAGGATTCACTCAGGGATATGCTGGAAATTCAGGATATGGACAAGTGATCACAAGAACTACTAGAAATGCAAACAACGCAGGTGCTCCTCAGAGAAGGGTTGAGATTGTTGAAACTGGGAATGCACAAATAGGAAAGGCCATCATCAAATGCTATAACTGCAGAGGTACGGGTCGTTTGGAAAATGCTTGTCCACAACCAAGGAAAGGAGGCAGTGAATATCACAAGCAGACCCTACTCTTAGCACTTAAAGACGAAGCAGGTGGCACTCTCTCAGACAAAGAACACAGTTTTATGGTTGATGTAGGATCAGATGATGACATGAAAGATTTGGAAGCCAATGCATCTGTCGTTTTAATGGATAACATGCACGAACTTCATATGAGTGACGCGGGCCCAGTCTATGATACTGATGGCCTATCTCAGGTACCCGATCCAAATACATGTCTCATACATGAAATTGTTTCTCCAATTGCATCTACACATGACAAGGGGCAATTTGTTCAAAATGATTCATTGATATCTCTACAAGAAGATGATCAGATTAACCCAGTAGTTACATTTGATGATCCAATTGAAGAATATACCAAATTGAACATAATGAAACTTCAAATGATCCAGATCCAGAACTTATGGCCTTAGTCATGACCACCCAATCTCAAATTGCAAAATGATATGAAATTAATAGCACCCAAAAGGGAAAGATTGCATCATTAACAAAGGAACTTGAGAGCTGTAAAACATAAATTACAAATTTTGAAAATCAAACTAAACGTGAACAAAGTTTTGAAGTAGCATTTCAAAAATCTTAGTTGAAAGAACAAAACTTACAACATCAAATGCGAGAATTGATCGTTTCCAACAATGATTTGGTTTTAAAATTTGAAAAAAGAACACTTTGAACTCAAACAACAAGTTGAACATCTCACAACAGAACTTTCAAAAACAAATGTGAAGATGTCAATTTTTCAAAGAAACTTTTCTGACTACAAGAAAAAGTATAGGGAACGAATTGATTCTTACCTTGATGAAATTGTCAATCTGGAAGAAAAGTTAAAAGATTTTAAAAATGTTGTTTACAAAACTGGTGAGTCAGTTAAACAAATAAAAATGTTAACTTTAAAACCAAATCTTGATGGTACAAAAAGTTTTGCTCTTGGCTACAATAATTCATTTTTTCTACACACAACTCTCAAAGAAAATCCAAAGTTTTATAATGCTGAATGTTTGGTAGATCCCTCTATTATTCGTGTTATTGTATATGATTGTGAGGAAGAATGAGAACAATAAGAAGAGAGTTGATTAAAAATGAGCAAAAAGAAATTTAATAAACCATTTGATTATTCAACATTACTTGCCCTTCATAAACACTTTGTTACTCAAAGAGAAAAATCAGAACAACCATGGTATGTTTCGAAAATTCATGAATTTTTTTCTAATATAGGTCCTGTTAAACCAGTGGCACAAATAAATGGTCCTTTACCTTATTCTTGCGAAAGTAATTCATTACCAAAACTTCCTAACTGATGTCTAGTACTTAGGTATTTTGATGCGTTTGTTAATACAAATAAGCCGTAAAAACGTTTATTTATATTTTACGATCTTCTAATGTTTTGTCGATAACAAACGTAAAATCATGTTAACGAAACAAATAAAATACGTAAATGGTTTGAACTAATAGTTTCTAACATATTCACACTTTCACATAAAACACTAAAACAAGTATAAGTGATTTTATGATTTAGTAATACATATGTACAACAACTAGTGTTTACATATTTGGGTATAATATACACATAACTAGTATGTAGTATATTGGGTAATATTAATGGGTATAAACTTAAGTATCACAACCCATTGGGCAAATACATTGAATGTAGTTGGGTACAACCCAAAGCCCATGCCCCATGGATCTTGAACCATAACCCATTGCATGACATCATGCTTATATCACACACGGATAATATCCATAACCCATGGATCAACCCATACCCAAGTGACTAAGTGCATTGCACTTAAAGATACATTGTATCTAGCCAAAGATCCATGGTTCAACCCATGACCCATGACCCATAACCAAAATACCCATGGGAAAAGAGGAGCGTTCCACGGATCCCTAGCTTTGTGCTAGCCGGATCCCTTGTGGTAGGGATCCGTGGGATCCGGGGAACAGTAGGATTTTTCCTCTATAAATAGTGAGCAATTTCTTCATTATTTCTAACCCCTTTCTAACACACTTTCTCCCTGAGTTAAAAACTCACTAACCTCAGATCCAAGAGATCTATGTTTGTAGTTTTGTTTTTGTGTGATCTTTTAGGTTCCTTTTAAAGGCAAGATCACCACCTTTGCAGTCGAGCAAGCTCAAGTCCATGAGTTGCCATGCTTCCTCATCATCAAGGCTACTGAAGTCTTCTTGTTGATGATTCATTTCTTTCTTCAAAGAAGTGTAGTGTTGAAGACATTAGTAAAAGATGTCTCAAGTGTCAAGACGAAGATATTAGTGAAGGGTATCTATCGTCTATAGGATAACACTTGTGGTAGGTGCTTAGAAGTCAAGACAAAGAAGCATTAGTGAAAGGTGCTTAGAAGTGAAGATACAAGACATTAGTGAAAGGTGTCTTGTAGATCTAGTCAAAGGCATTAGTGAAAGGTGCCTTAGATGTACATTCGATATGTTGTGTTTCGATGTACAAGATAGACTAGTATTAGATCCAAGGATATTGATATCCTTGATGATGTTGTAAAGGAGTAGATCTCCTTTGGGATTAGTCGTTGGTGTAGTGTGGTAGTAGTTCCTCCATTGCAATGGAACTAGGTGCTTAGCCTAGTACCTAATAAAGGGTAGCCGACGTTGTGAAGGTGTAGTTCACCTTGGAGTGAAAGAACTAGGTACTTAGCCTAGTACCTTATAAAGGGTAGGCGACGTTGTGTAGGTGTGGTTCACCTTGGAGTGAAAGAACCCGGTTGTTAGCCTAGCACCGGAAAAAGGGTAGGCGACGTTGTGAAGGCTTCTCCGCCATAAGGATATTGGTGTAGTGATTACGAACTCTCGAGTAGGTGACTCGGGGAGTGGAGTAGGGCAAGGAAGGTGTCCTTGTAGCCGAACCACTATAAATACTCGTGTTGTGGTTTTGTGCTTCTTACTCTTATCTTTTCATTACTTACCTTCATATGCTTGTTTATCAACATCCAACACAAACATCCAAATAGATTGATATAAGTCAATCTAAATAGATTAAAAGGAAGTTTTAATTGGCAAAACTATTCAACCCCCCCTTCTAGTTTTCCACAGCGTTTATGGAGGATATTAAACTTTTGGAACAAGCAATTGAACGTCATTCTAAAATCAAAATTTTCACTTTCAATCTACTTATGCAAGAGAACAAAGACAAAATTTCCAAACCCAATTTTTGCCACATGTCAAATATTTGTGTATTTGTGCAACTCACTAGGAACAGAAACTACAAAAAAGTAACATCCATGATGAACATTTTCAATGCTACTGAAAACTCGATTTCCAACACACACAAAAAAACAAAATTCTTCAAAATGATGTTAATCGACTCTTGGAAGATGTTATGTGTTCTGATATTATATTTGTGTTTATGTATTCTACTTATTCCTCTTGTGATACTGTGCTCATTGCTGATAACAATGCTGACATTCAAAAGTTAAAAGAGGAAAATAAAATGTTGAAACAAGAGATTGAGATTTTAAATAAGAAAATGAGAGAATTTTTAGTCAAAATAATGATGTTCTATGTAAACCGTCAAACGAAATTTCTGAACTCAAAAGACGTCTTCATTGGTGTTGTAACATATTGGATTTCACAAACACATCAAACCATGTTTATATGGGGCGTACACCTTAAGGTTTTAGAGAGAGAAAGTTTAGAGGTTTAGGGAACTTAGAGAGAGAAAGAAAAATCTTATTATGAGCTCCAACCCTCTACCTTGGGAGGTAGAGGGTATTTATAGTACCTTACACAAAACGTCACCTACGGGCTGTGGATCAGGTATACAGTGGGTAAAGACCCGTCCGTCCTCCACGGTGTTACTAAACTAAATTCTAACTAACATTAAATAACTACGACTACGAGCTTTCTAACGATTACATATACTTGAGGTGACCGACACTTTAACAACTGGATTTTCTAAATCCTAACAATCTCCCCCTAAGGGAGGTCACCTCAAATTACATATAGTACAAACAGATATTACATTAAGATTGTTCTTGGATTCTTGTTTAAGTTCATTGCTCAGTAGCCCGTAGTCTGTGATTCTTCATGTTTTGCATGTTTGGTTAATCCAAGTGGAGGTCTTTAACTGATCCACATGATGATGAGTTTTGAGCCAATTTTGAGATCATCAGCTTTCATAAATCTCTGACTCTTCCTTTGTAGTGTTGACATTATGTGATGTTGTAACATTGGACTGACATGCTCACATTCTGGATCATGATTTCTTCTCATCAGAGTAGCGGAAGCTTTAGTTGATTCATGATATTTGCAGCAGCGTAGCAGAAGCATGGAGTGAGAATATCAAAGTCATTGATGCATTTATCGTGATTTCTTTAGAGATGAATATGTTGTGTGAGCATGCGGCTATGGATTGACCTCTCAATTCTGATCAGCTGCAAACGTTGGGTGTACCTGCATACAACAGTTAGAAATAAAGCGCATGAAAAGTGTCTTTGATCACTTTCGTTGAATTGAGGTACACGGCCCACGGTTCCCCGTTGATCAGTACAAGTACTGCCTGTGATCAGGTAGTATTCCTAAGAATCTCCTTGACAGGTTTCGCAGCTGCTCTAGCCGTTCTCAAACCGGAACGTCTCAAAGAAGACAACACGGAGTGAGTGAACCAGCAAATTGAGATTTACTGATTGATTAAACATGATTTGAACAACAATCGTGTATTGCATATCAGAAAGAATTTTTCGCAATACAACGAAGGTTTTATATGAAAGATCAATTTCAATCATAAACACCTTTTGATATTTGAAAATGTGATACACAGTCGATGTGCCATGGCAAACTGATTTTTGCGCACAACGACTGGTTTTTCAAAGGTATTCGTCAATCCATAACCTGAACCAGGATTGATTCATAATTTTGAATCGCCCCATTGTTTCTGTTCAATTGTCACATGGTTGATCTATTGGATAGATCTCACATGCCACCTACCAAGAGCTTGTTTGATGTTAGCTCTAGAAGGCTTTCCATCTTCATTGTGAATATGTTTGCATATCACTCAGATGTTTTGGCAATACCACAAGGATAATGCGTAGGACTCTTAAAATATATATTCTCTCTTTCCACATTGTGTGAAATAGAGAGTCTTCATTGATTGTGTCCTAATGAGATTTATTGATGATCTCGTGGCTCTAGACTCAATACTGCACATTTGGTTCCTATGTCGGAGACTAGGGAGAGGGTCTCCTTCTTCAATATCAACCATCTCTAAGAGATTTTCGATAGATAATGTAGGTTCCCCGTGAGGATGAAACAAGTCCTTTTAAGAGGAACTTGAGTAGCTTGGGAAGATGTAGTGCGGTGCGTCACTGGGTCCATGACGTCTTGTCTTCAATACTTGTGTTACCTTAGTAACAACCAGTAGCATATGTATTGAACCCGGTTTCTGCCCTAAGGTTGAATTATTGGAGGGCTATTTCTTTTCACCCTTTTCACATTCATTTATTTTTCATTCTTCTACTCCTTTAGTGCTTACCGAGACTTCATTACTAGAACCTTGTTGGGTTTATTCCAGTTCTAGCTTTATCTCAGTCCGCACTCTTCCCATTTCTCACTTTTCTCTTTTTTTCATCATACCTAAGGACTCTACACTATCTAGTGGATTGTCCCTGGGTAGATCCCTCCGGATCTGGCGGGATCGTGGGAACGAATACCTAACCTAACCACCTTTATATCTCCATACATAAAGTAAATTTGGTCGGTCTTATTTGGTATTGTTCTTCTGCCATTGGAACCAATTGAAAACCATTTGAAAATCAATCCAGGTACTTGTGATATATTATCAAAGCATTTTGTACCTGAATTGTTTTTGATATTTTAGAAAAAGCTCCCCCTCAACATGTGCATCGTATATTTGAAATCGTTTTGGCACATGGAGGCAAGAGGAAGAATTCACTTCTTTGATTAACATTTTCTAAAAATATCTACATCACTTTCTTGATCAAAATTAGTATTTTTCATACTTAGTTAAAGATATTTTTGGGAAAGGGTGTGGTTTTCAAAAAGTTGCTCCCCCTCAATATGTGCATCGAGATTCGAAAGTGTTTTGCACATATTAGGGAAAACCTGCACTTTGAGACAAATCAATCACGTATCAATCCTTTTTGGTTTGATATAGATGCTCCCCCTTAACATGTGCATGGAAAATTTGAGATCGTTTGGCACATGTAGGGAGGAGAGCTTGCTAATCACTTACAAAACCGTTTATCGAGTTATCAGTTTAAATCCAATTTAAATCACAATATTCTCCCCCGATCACAATTTTCAAATCCATTGAGATTTGTGATCTCTATTGATTTAAATTAATTTTGAAAACTTTGGAGAAGAATTGTGACTTGCTTTTGAAAAATATTTTAACTTATAAGAATTAGATTTGATAAAAATCAGATTTTGAGACTTTAAACTCCAATGTTCAAGCATGCTTAAGTATCTTATGAAAACATAACATTAGCCAAGGTCTGAACCAATTGTATAAGACATTGCAATTGTTTGACAAATAACCTTTTTGATTTAATTGAAATCATTCTCCCCCTCAATCAATGACAGAAGTTGTTGATTGAGATATAGAGATTTTGACAAATGTCACGTCCAGATGATTTTCAAAAATTGAGTCCGAGTTATTTTTCAAAGCTATTTAGTTTTCATTAGATAACAAATATTTTTCAGAAGAATTTATAGAAGGAAAAATATTTGTGAAGGAAACATTTGTCTTTTTGGTGACAAACATTTGTTTTTAGAATCAGAGCATGAGATTTGAAAAATAAGATTAAGCATGGCTCTGTTATTTCTTTTAAAAAAAAACGGGGTATAGTCTGAAATGACTATAAACCTTTTGTTTTTCATTCTCTCAATTTTTTTTTTTTTATGTACATTCGAACTTCATCTAAAGACCCGTGTCACTCTTTGAATGACAACACAAAGACCGTAGATGTAATCGAATAATAGAAAAGATGGATTTTTTTTAATTTTTTTTTTAGCTTTTTCAAGATTTTCTGATTTTTTATGGATTTTTTTTTTGAAATTTTATATTTTTCTATTTTCTTTTTGTGGGTTTTATAATTTTGTATTTTGTTTTTTGAATAAATATTTACAAGAGATGGATGAAGAAAAGCTTTTACTCCTCGTCTTCCTCTTGAAGACGTTTGAGTGTTTCCGGTTGTAAACTCTTTAGACCAAGTCGTGGAAGGATAAACTCAAAACGCTCTCTAGGAAGAGCTTTGGTGAAGATGTCTGCTAACTGATATTCAGTCCTTACAAAATATTGTTCCACCACACCGTTCTCAACTTGCTCCCTAATGAAATGATGTCGAATGTCGATATGCTTTGCTCTTGAATGTTGAACATTTTTGCATGAGAGAGCAATGACACTCTTGTTATCACAATACAGAGGGATTTTGTTGAATTTAAAGCCATAGTCAGATAATTGGGATCTCATCCATAGGATTTGAGCACAACAAGATGACATGGCTATGTATTCTGCCTCTATAGAGGATATAGAAGTACTCATTTGTTTCTTTGAAGACCAGCTCACAAGCTTATCACCCAAAAACTGAGCACCTCCTGACGTGCTTCGACGTGTATCTTGACACCCTGCATGGTCAGCATCTGCATAGGCTGTTAGTGACATACCGGTGTCCTTCGGGTACCAAAGTCCCATGTTGATGGTTCCTTGGAGATACCGAAAGACCCGTTTAACCGCTTCAAGGTGCTTTTTGGTAGGCTTAGCCTGGTATCTAGCACACATGCATACAACAAACAGAATGTCTGGTCTACTGACAGTAATGTACATCAGGGACCCAATCATACTATGATATTTAGTTTGGTCAACCATGATCCCTGAGAGGTCCTTATCCAGTTTAGTACGCTCCACCATGGGAGTGTCAACAGGGTCACAAGAATCAAATCCAAATTTCTTTAAAATTTCATTAGCATATTTAGATTGATTGATAAAAATGCCTCCGGGACTTTGTGAAATTTTTAATCCCAAGAAAAATGACATTTGTCCCATCATTGACATTTGAAATTTGGAGCCCATCTCCTTAGAAAAATGGTCACATTCATTGGGGTCAGTCGAGGCAAAGATAATATCATCAACATAGATTTGAACGTGAATTAAGTGTTTTCCTGACTTTCTGGTGAACAATGTCGGATCAACAGCTCGATTGCTGAATCCATCAGATAGAAGAAACTTTGATAGCGTATCGTACCATGCCCTTGGAGCTTGCTTCAAATCGTAAAGAGCCTTCTTCAAGCGATATACATGAGTAGGATGCTCTGGATTCACAAAACCTTCAGGTTGGCTGACGTATACGACTTCTTTAAGATCTCCATTAAGAAAAGCCGTCTTTACATCTATCTGATAGACAACCATGTTCTTACTTGCAGCGTTAGCCAGGAAGATTCTGATTGCCTCGATACGTGCAACTGGAGCAAATGATTCTTCAAAGTCAACACCCTCCTCTTGACGGTATCCTTTTGCAACCAATAGAGCCTTGTTCTTTAACACATCACCATGCTCATTAAGTTTTACTTTGAAGATCCACTTTAGAGCAATGATCATAGCACAGTCAGGAGCAGGTACTAATTCCCATACATCTAGTCGATCGAACTCATGAATTTCTTCTTGCATGGCATTGAACCAGCTATCTTCCTTCATGTCAGTTTTAACGTCTTTTGGTTCGACCTTAGATAGTATGGAGTTGAAGAAGCACCATAAGGCATCAGTTGCAAGTTGTTTACGAGTGGATACTAGGCGAGAAGGATTTCCAATGATGTTGTCCAATGGATGGTCATGTGTCCATTTTCTAAGGTGTTCGTGTGGTTGTTGTTGAGGAACTGAAGTAGCAGAGTTTGGATCTCCTGATGAAGATGGTTCTGAAGTTGGTTCAGGAGAAAATATGTTCTCAAATGGAGCATCTTCGTGAGTAGCAAAGGGGTTATCTCCATCATAGGTGCCAGACACATTTCCATGATGTACACTCGATGATTGAGGATTTGATGATGAGGATGAGTGATCTGCAGTAGGCGCTTCTTGACTCAATGACATAGAAACTGATGGGTTATCTACGTTAACTGGGTTAGGGACAACCTCTGTTGATGGATTTGACTGATCATTAGCAGTAGGCTCATAGTGTTCATCAAACATTGGATCAAATAATTTCTTCAAATCATCTTCCGAAGGGGGTACATATGGAATTGCTGGTGAGGGATTTTGTACAAGAGAAGAACTAATGGGACTACTTAATGAAGGTTGTGATGCGGGTCCAGAACTTGATTGTCCTGGAGCCATTTGCCCAGACAGCTCATCAAACGTGACGTGAATAGTTTCCATGATATCTCGAGTTCTTTTGTTGTAGATTCGGTAACCCTTCTTGTTTGTTGCATAACCCACAAAGACTCCAATGTCCGCCTTAGCTCTTAACTTACCTAAATCTTGACCGTCATTCGTTGGATAGCACAAAGCACCAAATACACGAAGGTAGGAGAGATCAGGTTTTCGTTTATGGACAAGTTCGTATGGAGTTTTTCCATGAGTGGTATGTATGAGGGAACAATTTTGGGTGTAGCAAGCAGTGGCAATGGCTTCAGCCCAAAGAAACATTGGAACCTTTGAGTAAATTAGCATTGTTCTTGCAGCTTCAACAAGGGTCCGATTTCGTCTTTTAACTACACTGTTCTGTTGAGGCGTACGTGGAACACTTCTTTGATGACTGATTCCAATGCTTTCATAAAATTGACTTAGGTCTTTGTTAACAAACTCAGTGCCATTGTCTGTTCGAATAATTCTAACAGTCTTGTTAAGTCGAACCTGCAGCTGTTTGATAAGTTTGATGATGACATCTGGAGTTTCATCCTTTGTCCTCAAAAACTTAACCCAAGTAAATCGAGAGTAGTCATCAACAACGACTAATACATATTTCTCCCCATTTATCGTTTGCACTCTTATAGGTCCGCACAAATCCATATGAAGACTATGAAGAACTTCCATAACTGAGTTTGCGGGTTTGAGTTTGTGGGCATATTTCCTGCTTTTTCCCAATTGGCATGCTGAACAAAGATGATATTTTTCATAATTTAATCTGGGTAAGCCTCTTACAAGGTGCTTTCTGGAAAGATCATTAATGGTGCCGAAATCCAAGTGATTAAGATGACGGTGCCATAACCATGACTTTGTTTTCGAAGCATTTGACAACAAGCAGATTGGAGAAGACTTCATCATGTCTTCGATAGAGATGGTGTATAGGTTTGAACCACGCGTTCCTCTTAGAAGCTCCACACCATCAAGTTCTCTAACGAAACAAGTATGTTTCTAAAAGCCACCTCTAGATCAGAATCACAGAATTGACCAACAGAAAACAGGTTATGACCAAGACCTTCAACATAATATACCCTGGAGATTACACTATCACCAACAACATAATCTCCATAACCCATAATTGCACCAAAATGATCGTTCCCGAATCTAACAGTCCCAATAAATTTACTTACGAAGTTCATGAGCCGCGAGCGGTCTCCAGTCATATGCTTGGAACAGCCTGAGTCCAAGTACCACAGAACGATTTGAACGACCTGCAGTTGAACCCAGACAAAAATGGATAACTGGATAATTGGGATCCCCATGCAAGAATGGGTTCCATTTGGTTAGTAACAGTGATTGGAACACCCACATCAGAAGCAGAATCAATGGAATCATTAGGGATAGATGCAGTGCTAGTGTACGCATTAGACCTATTCAAAGTATGTTCACTTCTTAAAGTAATAGTTCTACCGGTAGGCATCCATTTCCTAATGGGCATTGACTTAGATAATTTAGGGCACAACTCATTAAGATTAAATTTGCGGCCAATAGGTATCCACTGATAACCTACATTACTAAATTTTCTTCCCGTGGGTTTCCAATGTTTTCTAACCTTCTTCCACCATTGCTTTCTAGCCTTCTTAACTTGATTGTTGGCATTAACGATTTTAACTGGGAATTTAATAGTATTAATCAAATCATTCACACCACATACATGATTAGTAACAGAAACCAAGCAATCATCATTACATGTTTTTCCAAAAGTAGCAGAATTCACACTAATTACAGCATGCTCAGAGCTAACACTAGAATCAACACGATTCGTTTTATTCAGCATAGTTTCATTCTTCCTAAGGTGATCTTCTACTCTCTTCCACTGAACATTCCTAGCTTGCAAGGTCCTATCATTCTTTGTGTTGCCTTAAGGCTTTGACCTGCTCGCTTTGGTGTCACTTTTTACTCCTGTAGAGGGAATGGGAACATTAGTTGGTTTTGCTACTTTTTGCATTTCAGGTTTAGAAGTGCTGGGATCTGAACTACTTATAGGCACATTAAAGCTTACATGTTTGACTTTCGACATAGAATGGGTTACATACTTAGCACTAGGCATAGTACAAGGCATCACAGCTTTATCTTTCTCACCTAAGGATTTAGGGCATGTTGCTTTTAAACATTCTAACAGCTCCTGAGATCGTTTGGCATATAAGCATGCATACCTAATTCACTATCAAGTGGCTTATTTATGCTATCCTCTTCTACAATCTCACGGTGACATTCTAGACTATCCTTAAGGTGACAGAAATAGTTATGAAACACAAGTACGTTATTTCTAAGATGAGGAGGAATGTATTTAACAGTCACAGTATATTTAGAATCTGCAGCTGACTTTGATGCAACATTCTCATTAAAGACAAGTGGCATTTTCCCTTTTACCTGTCTCTTCAGATTCTCAATTTCCTTTTGTAACGAAGTTATTTTTTCATTGTTTTTGTCACGAGTGACTTTCATTGAATCGTATAACTCTTTGAAGTGTCGTTTGACCTTTTCATTTTCTTCTAGAAAGCTCTCATTTTCTTGTTGTAATACGTTAATGATGTTTTGAAGATGAAAGTTTTGAGAAAATAGAGAATCTAAAAGAAGAGGCATTTGGGAGCCACTCACATTGTTCTTTTCACCCTTTAATTGTGAAATTTGGGTTTTTAACTTTCTGATCGTGTTACAGTGAGCTCGAATCTGTTCATCACGTTTGTTTATTTCAAAAACTGCATCAAACTCTGGAACATCCGAGGATATCTTGATGTTTGAGGTTTTAACATTTTCTTTGAAATGTTGATATTTTAGTTGCAAATCAAAATGTTCAACTTCCAACTTAGAAAAGTGTTTTACCAAATTATCGTGATCATCCTGGTCAATTTTCTTATTTAGTTTTGAGTTTTTGTTTTCAAGCTCAATGACACGATCATGGGAAACTTTCAAAGCAACAGATAATTCATGAAATTAAGAAGCAGTAATAGAATACTTAGTAACAGTATAAAACACATCTTGAGCAACACAACTCAAAATCAAGTTCTCATTTAAGATATGCAGATTCTT
The DNA here is from genome assembly GCA_019973895.1 of Chrysanthemum seticuspe. Lineage (NCBI taxonomy): Eukaryota > Viridiplantae > Streptophyta > Magnoliopsida > Asterales > Asteraceae > Chrysanthemum > Chrysanthemum seticuspe. The sequence continues at coordinate 47,760,393 of BPTQ01000001.1, forward strand.
TCTTTTAATTTCATTATATTTAAGTTCTCGTTCATAATTATTGACCTCAACTATCATTGCATCAAATTCTTTTTCCATTTCTTTAATCTCTGAGTCTATCCCCTTTTGAAGACTCTCAAATTGATTTTTTAATTGTTTAAAGAAAGGCATAACTTCAGTTAAATAGCATTCTTTAGTTTGCTCAAAACCCCTCTCCCCCTCAGTTATCCCTGTAGGTGTGATTCTTTTCTTACATGTCTTTTCAAAATCAACGAATAGTTGATAAACAACATATAGGCTGATTAAGGTCTTGCTCTTAGTGGGAATAGTTCTAGGAACTAAATGCATTGGTGTATTCGGAGGATACACAGTAGCTGGAGGCACTTTCCTAAGGGGAGTGTTTGTTTCAACAAGTACATTTGCTTTTTGCTTATCCATGTCTTTTTTTCCAAAAAACTTGTTCTGGGGTTAATTGAGTTTGAGGCTTAAACATGTTCAGGGAAATCCAATTTTCTTTTATGTAATCATGGGGTTTGATCGTTATGTTTTGCTTTTTACACTCAGGATCTTTTAGCTTCTTATCCATTTTCTCCCTAGAGGCATCTTCTATTTTTCTATCCTCTTCCATGCTTCCAATACATGATGGTGTTTGCCTAGCCTTGAGGATCTCATTACCATCATATACAATCGTATGGAAAGCTTTAGCCTTTTTACAGTACTCGGGATTTGGCTCCTCTACTAGGGGAATACTATGCTTATCGCTTAAGACTCTGTGCTTAGTGATCATGTGAGCAGTCTGAATGGTATTCCCTTGTACGTACAACTTATTTTCAAGCTTGTTTTTCAAAGTTTTTAGGTTGGAAAAATCAGTTAAAAGTTTTGATTCCTTAGCATTAAATTCTTGTTTAAGCACTTTAACATTTTCTTGAAGTTCTTGCTTTTGCTTAACAGTTTTGTTTAGTTTGTCTTTTAAGGAATCTAGCTCTTGTTTTAATATTTCTTCCCTAAAATTACTTTTTCTAATAATTGTACGCATTTGGTCATCCATTTCCTGCTCACGGGTAGTTAGCTCAAACTTAGCACGTTGTTCATAAATGGCAACTTGTTCTTTATAGGCATTCAGTTCAGAGATAACAGAATCATCAGGGGCACATGCAGTGTATTCAACAAAAATATAGTCATCATTGACTGCAGAAGATGCATCACTTGGTACAATCTCACTTTCACTTTGTATCACATATTGATCATATGAGACAATATTACTATTACCCACATTATCTATATCTGATTCATTAGTTTCATGTGATTGTACTTCATTATGTATCTTTTGCTCATCAACTTCATCGTATAGTTTTAATACCTCTGAAATGATTGAATCTTTGGATGGACCAGCCTGTTGTGGTGATGAGACCTTTGGAGAGACCATTGCTGAAATGCTAGCCATGAAGATTGTCTGGGCAGTAGGTTCATGTGACACACGGTAAATTTTCACTCATATTTAAATAATAAATGGTAATTTATTATTACTAAGCCTAGTCATTAAGCATGCATAAGCTTTGCCTGATCATTTGAGTAGATAACTCGCATACAGTATCCTATTGCATTACTCTTGCATTCATTTCATAATATGAATATTGTGTTATTGTCTTATGATTAAATTTGTAAGACGAGAGGTTATCTCGTTTTCCCCAGTGACCGACACTGCACGCGTACCGACACTATGATAAGGGCAAATAAAACAAATGATAAACTCCCGTAATGAAAAATATTACAAAGATAATAATATTTCCGAAGCGTATCTATAATATACTACATCATAAAAATTATCATACATTAATACTTCAGTCACGGCTTTAATATCACGAGACACAAAATACTTAACACATCTTTCACTTTAATTAATACACTTAATACTAAAAGTGCTATCACATATTTAATATTTCAAAAGAATTTAAGGTATATACAAAATCCTTCCTTTATAAAAAAAATAAGAGATATATATATCTCTGTGTCTTCTCCCCACACGACAAAACACCAAAAGAAAAGCAGAAAAAGAAAAGCACCTAGTCTTCATCTTCTTCCTCTATACCTGCACCTCACCTAGGTCGAATATATCAAAGAGGAAATCAAACAAACTCCTTTCCTTCATCTCATAACCTCCCTCATCCAAAACCATGAATCTTTTTGTCTCACAAACCTTTCTCTTGGGGGCGTTGACTGTCATTCGAATGGGTACAAAAAGCTCCAAGACAAAAGCCACCAAGGAGAAGCACATATCAACATCAATCCACCTAGAGTCAAAGCTCAAGACTCCCTAGGTTGTAGGATTTTAGATCAATTCGGCTACACACCAAGACTCAAGAGGAGAAAGAAGGTCAAGGCTTTCCAAAACACTTCCTCTATTTCTAGTGGAGGTATGAAACACCTCAAATCAGTTTCTCTTCACCACTTGTACCAAAAATTAGGGTTTGTGAAACTTAGGGTTTTCAACAATTGATTTGGGGGGTTTTGCAATTGGGAGTACAATTGAGCTAATTCAAGTTCCATTCGGTTTGAAACTCTCGAAGTAGCTTTGTCCTTCACACTTTCGTCTCTCGAGTTGAGGTTATAAATCTTTCCTTGTTGTAATGTTTTGTGCGTTGTTCATGTGATGTTAAGTAGTACTTTGTATCAAAAATTCATTATATAATTGACCATGTTAATCTCATTTTTTCTTTGTTGCTATGTCGAAATTAAAGATGTCATTGGTTTGTGTTGTTTGAGTTTTCTGTCGAGAAGTATGAAACAAGAAAACTAGATAAGTTAAGTTTATAAAAATTCCGAGTCACCTTGGTATCGAATCTGGAACTTCTTGTTGATTTATTTGTTGCTTAACCTGATGTTGTCAATCTTAATATGGGAATAGATATGTGAAATTGTCCTTAAACCTTGTCAAACTTTTGGTCGAATCGGGTCATAACAACTTAAGAAACTTGCACTACCATGGTTAGATGTATGCTTAGGTTGGTATAGTCAGGTTGTGAGTGCCGCGTTAGCCGAAGCTAAAATGGCCTTGAGATAGAATGTGTTAGTCAAATCTCGTTTGAAACCGGTCTCGTTCATAGTCACTTCCTTTTGTTAATCTATTTTCAATAGGTACATACTTGTCATCGAAATAGAAATGTTTTGAGATCGTGTAAGTGAGTCGACAACCTCACTTTGGTAGTACCATAGTGTTGAGGTCATACTCTCTGGTCGAGAGATCTCGGCTTCACATATTGGAGCATGAATGATCGAGTGTATCTCGAGCCAAGTTGCTCACGTTAAGCCTTGTAACAAAAGATGTATTCTTTGGCAATAAAATCTGGAAATGGGATGTGTCTTCTAAAAATGTGATTAGCAACCTGTTGTAAAATGTTGTTGGACCAGCCCTTCCTTCGTGTAGATCCCACATCGGGCCCATGCCCAAATCTGGTACCCTACTGTTGTCGATACTGGGCCACAGCCCATGGAAGATTTTGGGGTGTCCTTTTGAGTGTCTAAGCATGTCATCAAACTAAAACTCGAAGTGGTAAGCGGAAGGCAAATAAACCAAACTCGTTCCCGCATATTCCTTCCTTTCATTTCATACATATTGTCTTAACGTCAAAAAGTCTCAATACAAGTAAACATGTGTAAAGGTTTAACATAAACAACAAGTGCTTAAAACATGTTTCACCTAATAAGGTCAACGTCAAAGTTAAACGTCAACGTGTAAACCAACTTATATCATAAAGGTTACTAGTTGTACATTGTAAGAACCCAATTTTGATAATTAAACGAAGGCTACAATATCATTTTGTCAAATTATAAACTTGAGAGTCTTCGACTTTAACTTACTTATTTTCTAAATACAATTAGAAAATAAATCAACTAATATTTGATTTTGACACTACTATCATGTGTCAACCTAAATAAGTATATATATACATTAAATACTTACTAAAAGAATAACGTAAATATTTTCAAACCAAATTTTGGATTTTAATATCGTTATAGTGTCAACATGAAAAGTATATATGCTTTCGTATACTTACTAGTAAAACCATTTAGTCATTTTTACAAACTAAAGTTTAGTTTTTATACAATTATAAAAACAATTGAACTATTTTAAGTAAGTAATACTTAAAACAATGAACTAAAACATTTCCCTCCTTATCTAGGTCGCGTGTCGGTGCCGCTTCACAACATTCACTAAATCCCACTTTTGGATTGCATATTTGCTAAGGTGAGTTTCATAGCCCCTCTTTTACTTGATAAATTGTTTTATACATTTTGGGGTGAGAAAATATGCAAAACCTTTTTATGGACCAGAACTATTGCATGATTACTATTACGTGGTTTCGCCTAAGCCCTTATGTCCCTAGAAATGCCCCTTTTTCATGAACCGTCAGTTCCCTGCTGGGAAGCGCAAATGTTATAAATAGATCTATTGAGGGTGACTCCTCCGTTTGGTTGGCCATGCTTAGGCCAAGGCGAAACGTATACCATGTCGGAATCGAGTGTTGAGGGACAAAACACTCGCAATGGGCCTATATATTGTATGATACCATTTAGCATACAGAAACTATCGTAGTATCGGTTGCATGAACTTAGAGCTAACGTAATAGACATTCATCCATATATCATTATATTCGTTGTAATGATTATATGACTTTGATTATGGTCCAAACTTACTGCTTTAATTTAAACCTATGAACTCACCAGCTTTTAGCTGACCTTTTTAGCTTATTTTCTCAGGTGCTTAATTTGTGATCATGGATGCAAGGCAAGAGGTGGTAAATGGTCGTAGTAATGTCTAAAGAAGTGTTTTTACACATAATGATGTTTTTTAAATTGGGACCACTAAACTTATGGGAAGTGGCCATTTTATTCAAACAATGTTTGTAAGATAATATCTTTAAAACTATTTTTATGAAATTAAAATGGAGTATGTATTCCGTTCTTTATTACTTGTGTTGTGATCTCCGATTTCGTAACATTCCCCATAACACGTATGCTTCCGCTAAACCAGATTTGGGGGTGTTATAGTTCATCATTGACATCAGAGTCATATGCATCACAGTCAGCAACTTGAAAGGCATTTTGATGATTGTGACCTATTTTCTGAATTGGCTGCTCATCTACATCAGCATCATATGTTTTGGCATTTCCCTCAGCAAGAAACAGCAACTCTTCTTCATTCAAAACCGCTCCATTGTCCTGAGCTTGCACCAACATCATCTTGTCCCTGAAATACTCTGCATTTTGAGGGCGTTTTAGAGATGTGCAGTTCCTTGCAATATGTCCTTCACCACCACAGTTGTAGCACTTGATTGGCTTTCCTTGTCCTTGATTTGCATTCCTTCCACGATTCTGATTAGCCACATACCCTCCACCTACTCCACCTTTTCCTTGTTCATACTGTCTTACTTGCACTGGTTGCACCATGATCTTATCATCTCTGACAATAGCATGATTGTGTAGATTGGATGCAGTTCTGATCTCATTGTTAGTGTGTGGAGTGAGGTTCAGATTTTGCTTAACCATAAGAGCCAGTTGATTGATGAAATGTTCCATGATTGTGTTTGAATCTGGAGGCTTATATGCTGGATCTGGAATAAGCTTGTGGTTACCGTTACCCATTGGTATGACTTGAGAGGCTTTGGTGGTAATTCCTACATTTGTGTAGAATGCTGTTGAGTCATTTGATGAGCTTGCCTCTCCCTGATTAGATTTGAATTTTTCAAGAATCATTCGTTCAAACATAGCATGCTTCTCATTCTGAAGTAGGAAAGCATACAATTGCTCATAGTTGGTGTTCCTTAATCCTTTGGTTAACTTGACTGAGGTGACAAATTTGTGCCATTCGGGATTCATGTTGTTCACAAACTTTGAATTGAGTTGAATATTTGGCATGGTCATTTTGATATTCCTCATATCATTCACAAGTTTATGGAACCTCACATAGTATTCAGTGACACTTTCTCCAGGGTTCATTTCGAAGTTCTCAAAATCATCATACAATTGAGATTCCCTGTCTTCTTTGGTCAATTCAGAACCAAAGAGAAGCATCTTAACATTGTCCCAAACTGCCTTGGCTTCAGTGCTGTGATTGATTAACTTGTAGATGTCTTTTGGAAGACCCTGAAGTATAATGTTTGAAGCCCTGATATCAGCATCGTATCTCTTTTTCTCCTTATCATTGAGCTCATCATACGTCTTTGGTCTGTCCAAACCTAAGATCACTATACCATCCGCAGCAGTTTCAAGTGTGTCTCATGTAGTCTCAATCTGATAAGGTCCTTCATCAATTGATTTGAGAATATTAACCCCATTTTCCTTTCCTAAACAGTACAACCTAATTCGTTGAGCCCATGAGTCATAATCAGTTCTGTCAAGCATAGGTGGATGAGTATCTGATCCAGCTGCTTGAACGTCCTCAGCTACAAAAGAGATGATTGTAGGCACGTTGGTAGACATGATTACAGATTTCACAGGATTTTATAACTCTATGATTAAACCGGGAAATAGATTCTTTCACGAGATTTTACTAAATCAAGAGAAAACCGTATCAGAAAAAATAATTAACCAAGTCACTTCAAACCTTGAAGACAAGTCGCTTAGTCACCAAGTCGCTTTGCACCAAGTCGCTAGGTATACAAGTCGCTCAAGGGACAAGTCACTTGAGATATAAGTCGCTTATGTGACACAAGTCGCTATGAAGACAAGTCGCTAGTAACAAGTTGCTAGAGTAACAACTCGCTAGAAGAACAAGTTGCTAGTGACACAAGTCGCTATGAAGACAAATCGCTTAGTGACAAGTCGCTAGACACAGAGGTTGATATAGAAACAACTCGCTAGATGAGAAGTCGCTAGTGACAACTCGCTAGACAAAATAGTACGACCACTACTTTGTACTATTCGTCGTTTTGTCTCAAGAGACAAATCGCTTAGGGCACAAGTCGCTTCACACTACACAGACAAGTCGCTTAAATCGTAGAGACAAGTCGCTATGAAGAAATCAAGTCCGAGACACAAGTCGCTAGTATGAAATCTTCAAAAACAACACTTTTCAATCCAAAACTAACCCAACCACACTGATTCAAGCCTTCCAAATCAAAACCTAAGCACTTATAATGATTCTAAACACAAAAGTACAATTAAAATCCAAACTTTAACACTAGAAATGGTCCAAATGATGCAAATACCACTAAACGTTTTCAAACCCAAAAACCATATAAAACCACTAGAAATCCAAGAACATGTAAGAGAGATGATTAAACCATGGCTCTTGATACCATTTGTAACATATTGGATTTCACAAACACATCAAACCATGTTTATATGGGGCGTACATCTTAAGGTTTTAGAGAGAGAAAGTTTAGAGGTTTAGGGAACTTAGAGAAAGAAAGAAAAATCTTATTATGAGCTCCAACCCTCTACCTTGGGAGGTAGAGGGTATTTATAGTACCTTACACAAAACGCCACATACGGGATGTGGATCAGGCATACAGTGGGTAAAGACCCGTCCGTCCTCCACGGTGTTACTAAACTAAATTCTAACTAACATTAAATAACTACGACTACGAGCTTTCTAACGATTACATATACTTGAGGTGACCGACACTTTAACAACTGGATTTTCTAAATCCTAACAGGTGTCAAGCTCAGAGTCTTGATTTTGAGCTAGCTTTACAAAATAAAGAAAATCAGTCTTTTGAAAACACGTTGAAGCCAAAACTTGAAAAACTGGATGATGAAAACGCGTCAATGAAATGTCAAATTTTCAAATACGAACAAGAGATTGAACAATTAAAAAAGGAAAACAAAACAATTTTCGATTCTCTAAAAAAGACACGTATTCAGGCATCAAAAGAACTTGATACACATGTTGAATATTACAGTAATATGATTAATGAGACTGAAAAATTAAACTCAAAAATTCAAGACCAACAACACATCATCATTGAATTAAAAGAGAAATGGGCTAAAATGGAAACAAGAAAGTTTAGTAACACAAATGTGATTGCACCTGAAATATTTAAAGTCAATACTACTTGTAGGATCGTTTTTATGGGTGATATGGTGAATCAGGAGGTCTTGGAAGATGGAAGAAAACCATCTTCAAGTTAGAGAGAGTAACAAGAGAGAGAAGGGAAAAACTACGTGTTTATTAGTAAGGAAAGGTAAAGTTTACACAAAGAGTCTCAACCCTCCATGGAAGTATGGAGGGGTATTTATAGTCTAGCACATACATCTATTACAATATGACATAATAAGTCCATGTGTTTTGGCTAACTAGGATAGATAATGTAATCCCGTAAATGTCGTTCCATTTTCTTTTTAGGAGCGATTCCAACACTACTAGTAGGCAGCACACTATAGACAAACCTCAAGATACTCATATGATTCCTTCCACTTATACATGAATAGTTGCCTCCACTACTAGCGTTACCTAAGAGCATCAAACAGAAGAAAAAGATCTTGCAACGTAGAAGCGGAAAACTAGAAGACCCAGAAGTAGAAGATCATGTTAGGAATGCGAATAAGAATCATGTTGCATCTGTTTTAGATATTGCGTTAGAAAAATGTAATAGTAAAGGCAATGTAATGAATGTTAAACCTATGAACGTTTTGAAAGAGAATGTTGAAGATTCTTGTATGTTTTGTCGTAAAGTATGTTATTTGGTAATCATGATCACTTTCTTGCCAACTCTCTTTTATCTTGTACTTGGAAACATACAAATGGCACCACCTCTAGGCCCGTTATAGCTTCTAAGTCTGTGCTAGATAAAGCACCAACTGTAGTTTCTAAGAATGCCATAGATGAACCCATAGCTGCGATAACAACTATTAAGAAAGTGCAATCCCCTAGCAAATTCACTAAGACAAAAGCACGAAATAGTTGGACATGGCAGAAATGGTTACAATGTACACCTAGTTTTAAGTGGATACCCAAACTTGTTAACATGTGTGCCGCTAATGTAAGGGTTATGGTACAGAAAAGTTACTAAAGTTTACAAAATTTTTTTCCTAAGGTAATATAGTTTCATTTTGTTCAGTTAGGTTACTAAACTTTCGGTAAGCATACACTTCGAAAATTCAGTGTTAGTCCGAGTAACTTAGATGTATATTTTTTGATAAGTTCAGTAACCTGATTGAACAAAATTCAAAGTTCAATAACCTGAACATTAACTTTTATAATGTAACATATTGGATTTCACAAACACATCATATCATAATCACAAGTAGGCGTTTAATATTAGGTTTTAGAGAGAGAAAGAGTTAGAGGTTTGGGAACTTAGTAAGAGAAAATGAAAGTATTATTATGAGCTCCAACTCTCTACCTTGGGAGGTAGAGAGTATTTATAGTCTTACACAAATCACCACCTACGGGCTGTGGATCAGGCATACAGTGGGTAAAGACCCATCCGTCCTCCACGATGTTACTTAACTAAATACTACTTAACATTAAATAATCTACGACTATGAGCTTTCAAACGATTACATATACTTGAGGTAACCGACTCTTTAATAACTGGATTTACTAAATCCTAACAATCTCCCCCTAAGGGAGGTCACCTCAAAAATACATTGAATACAAACAGATATTACAATTAGATTGTTCTTGGATTCTTGTTAATGTTCTTTGCTCAGCAGCTCGTAGTCATTGATTCTTCATTTTTGCAAGTTTGGTTAATCCAAGTGGAGGTCTTAAACTGATCCACGTGATAATGAGTTTTGAGCCAGCTTTGAGATCATCATCTAACATAAATCTCTGACTCTTCCATTGTGGTGTTGGTATTATGTGATGTTGTGACATTTTGGACCGACATGCTCACATTCTGGATCATGATATATTCTCATCAGAGTAGCGGAAGCTTTCGTTGATTCATGATATTGGCAACAGCGTAGCAGAAGCATGGAGTGAAAATATCAGAGTCATTGATGCACTTATCATGATTTCTTTAGAAATGAATGTGTTGAGTGAGCATGCGGCTATGGATTGACCGCATCATTGTGATCAACTGCAAACGTCAGGCGTATCTGCATACTACAGTTAGCAATAAAGCGCACGAAAGTGTCTTTGATCACTTTCGTTGAAATGAGGTACACGGCCCACGGTTCCCCGTTGATCAGTACAAGTACTGCATGTGATCAGGTATAATTCCGAAGAATTTCCTTGACAGGGTTTCGCAGCTGCTCTAGCTGTTCTCAAACCGGAACGTCTCAAAGAAGACAACACGGAGTGAGTGAACCAGCGAATTGAGATTCACTGATTGATGAAAAGAGATTTGAAAAACAATCGTGTACCGCTCAATAGAAATTGTTTTTGCAATACAACGAAGGTTTTAATGAAAATCAATTATCAATCATAAACACCTTTTATTTTGAAATATTAGTACACAGTCGATGAGCTAAGGAAAAGAATTCTTAAGCACAACGACCGGTTTTTCAAAGGTATCCGTCAATCCATAACCTGAACCAGGATTGATTCAAAAGATTGAATCGCCCCATTGTTTATGTTCAGTTGTCACATGGTTGATCTATTGGATAGATCTCACATGCCACCTACCAGGAGCTTGTTTGATGTTGGCTCCAGAAGGCTTTCCAACTTCATTGTGAATATGTTTGCATATCACTCAGATGTTCTGGCAATACCACAAGGATAATGCGTAGGACTTATAAGATATAATCTCTCTTTCCACATTGTGTGAAACAGAGAGTCTTCATAGACAGTGTCCTAATGAGATTTATATGATCATCTCGTGGCTCTAGACTCAATAGTGCATATTTGGTTCCGATGCCGGAGACTAGGGAGAGGGTCTCCTTCTTCAATATCAACAAACTCTAAGAGAAAGTCGATAGATAATGTCGGTTCCCTGTGAGAATGAAACAAGCCCTTTTAAGAGGAACTTGAGTAGCTTGGGAAGTTGTAGTGCAGTGCGTCACTGGGTCCATGACGTCTTGTCTTCAATACCAGTGTTACCTTGGTAACAACTAGTAGCATATGAATTGAACCCGGTTTCTGCCCTAAGGTTGAATAAATGGAGGGCTATTTATTTTCACCCTTTTCTCATTCAATTCTTTTTCATTCTTCAACCCCTTTAGTGCATACCGAGACTTCATAACTAGAACCTTGTTGGGTTTATTCCAGTACTAGCTCAGTCTCAGTCCACACTCTTCCCATATCTCACATTTCTCCTTTTCTCATCATACCTAAGGACTTCTACACTATCTAGTGGCTTGTCCCTGGGTAGATCCCTCTGGTTCTGGCGAATCATGGGAATAAATACCTAACCTTATCATCCTTATATCACCATACATAAAGTAAATTTGGTCGGTCTAGTTGGTATTGTTCATCTGCCATTGGAAGCAATTGAAAACCATTTGAAAATCAATCCAGATACTTGTGATATATTATCATAGCATTTTGTACCTGAATTGTTTTTGATATTTTTAGAAAAAGAGCTCCCCCTCAACATGTGCATCATGTATTTGAAATCGTTTTAGCACACGGAGGCAAGAGGAAGAATTAACTTCTTTGATTACCATTTTCTAAAAGATATCAACATCACTTCCCTGATTAAATCAAGTAGATAAATCATATTTGGGGAAGGATGAGGTTTTCAAAAGTTTGCTCCCCCTCAATATGTGCCTCAAGGTTTGAAAGAGTTTTGCACATATTAGAGGGAACTTGCACTTAGAGACAAATCAATCACGTTTCAATTCTTTGTGGTTTAAAAAAGTTGCTCCCCCTCAACATGCGCATGGAAAATTTGAAATCGTTTGGCACATGTGGGGAGGAAAGCAAGCTAAACACTTATGAAACCATTTATCGAATTATCAGTTTAAATCCAATTTAAATCACAAATTCTCCCCCGATCACAATTTTCAAATCATTTGAGATTTGTGATCTCTGTAGATTTAAATTGATTTTTGAAAGCTTTTGAGGAGAATTGTGACTTGATTATGACAACATTTTAACTAATTAGGATCGGATTTTGAGACTTTAAACTCCAATGATTAAACATGCATGATTATCTTTTGACAATAACTGTATGACAAATAACCTTTTGATTTAATTGAAATCATTCTCCCCCTCAATCAATGACATAAGTTGTTGATTGAGAGATAGATATTTTTGACAAACGTTAAGTCCAGATGATTTTCAAAAATAGAGTCCGAGTTATTTTTCAAAGCAATTTGTTTTCATTAGATAGTAAGAATTGTTTATAGAATCAGAGCATGAGATTTGAAAAACAAGATAAAGCATGGCTCTGTTCTTTCTATGAAAAGCGGGTTACTGCCTGAAATGACAATAAACCATCGTTTCACTTTCTGTCAAAAATATTTTTTGATTTTTTTTAGAACATTCGAACAACATCTAAAGTCCCGTGTCATTCTTTGAATGACATCACAAAGATTGTAGATATTATCGAATCGAGAAAAAACATGACAAAAAGACAATATTTTTCGAAAATTTTCAGGTTTTTCAAATTTTTATGGATTTTTTAAAGTTTTATATTTTTCTATTTTCTTTTTGGAGGTTTTGTAATTTTGTATTTTATTTTTCGAATAAATATTTACAATAGATGGATGAAGAAAGACCTTTACTCCTCGTCTTCCTCTTGAAGACGTTTGAGTGTTTCCGGTTGAAGACTCTTTAGGCCAAGTCGTGGGAGGATAAACTCAAAACGTTCTCTAGGAAGAGCTTTGGTGAAGATGTCTGCTAACTGGTATTCAGTCCTCACAAAATAAAGTTCCACCACACCGTTTTCTACTTGCTCCATGATGAAATGATGTCGAATGTCGATGTGCTTTGCTCTTGAGTGTTGAACGTTGTTGCATGCGAGAGCAATGACACTTTTATTATCACAGTACAGAGGGATTTTGTTGAATTCAAAGCCATAGTCAGATAATTGGGATCTCATCCATAGGATTTGAGCACAACAAGATGACATGGCTATGTATTTAGCCTCTGTAGAGGAAATAGAAGTACTCATTTGTTTCTTTGAAGACCAGCTCACAAGCTTATCACCAAAAAACTGAGCACCTCTAGACGTACTTCGACGTGTATCTTGACATCCTGCATGATCAGCATCTGCATAGGCTGTTAGTGACATACCGGTGTCCTTCGGGTACCAAAGTCACATATTGATGGTTCCTTGGAGATACCGAAAGACCCGTTTAACCGCTTCAAGGTGCTTTTTGGTAGGCTTAGCCTGATATCTAGCACACATGCAAACAGCGAACAGAATGTCTGGTCTACTGGCTGTGAGGTACATCAGGGATCCAATCATACTACGATATTTCATTTGGTCTACCATGATCCCTGAGTGGTCCTCATCCAGTTTAGTACGTTCTATCATGGGAGGGTCAACAGGGTCACAAGAATCAAATCCAAATTTCTTTTGAAATCTCATTTGCATATTTAGATTGATTTATAAAAATGCCTCCGGGACTTTGTGAAATTTGTAATCCCAAGAAAAATGACATTTGTCCCATCATAGACATTTGAAATTTGGAACCCATTTCATTTGAAAAATGATCACATTCATTGGGGTCAGTCGAGGCAAAAATAATATCATCAACATATATTTGAACGTGACTTAAATGTTTGCCTGACTTTCTGGTGAACAATGTCGGATCAACTGCTCCTTTGCTGAATCCAGTTGATAGAAGAAACTTTGATAGCGTATCATACCACGCCATTGTAGCTTGCTTCAAACCGTAAAGAGCCTTCTTCAAACGATAGACGTGAGTAGGATGCTCTGGATTCACAAAGCCTTCAGGTTGGCTGACGTATACGACTTCTTTCAGATCTCCGTTAAGAAAAGCCGTCTTGACATCCATCTGATAGACTACCATGTTCTTACTTGCAGCATTAGCCAAGAAGATTCTGATTGCCTCGATACGAGCAACTGGAGCAAATGATTCTTCAAAGTCAATACCTTGCTCTTGACGATATCCTTTTGCAACCAATCGAGCCTTGTTCTTTAAAACATCACCATGCTCATCAAGTTTTACTTTGAAGATCCTGGACGAGAGGGGTTTCCAATGATGTTGTCCAATGGATGATCAAGTGTCTATTTTCTAAGGTGTTCATGTGGTTGTTGTTGAGGAACTGAAGTAGCAGAGTCGATGTCTCCTGATGAAGATGTTTCTGATGATGATTCAGGAGTAAATATGTTTTCAAATGGAGCATCTTCGGGAGTAGCAAAGGGATTGACTTCATCATGGGTGCCAGAAACAATTCCATGATGTACATTCGATGATTGATGATTTATTGATGAGACATAGTGATCAGCAGCAGGCGCTTCTTGACTTAATGACATTGAAATTGAAGGGTTGACTTCATTGACAGGGATAGGAGCAGCCTCTATTGATGGAATTGACATATCATTAGCACTTGGCTCATAGTGTTCATCAAACATTGGATCAAATAATTTCTTCAAATCATCTTCTGAAGGAGGTACATAAGGAATTGCTGGTGAGGGATTTGAAACAAGGGTAGAACTGATAGGACTACTTGATGAAGGTTGAAATGCGGGTCCAGAACTGGATTGTCCTGGAGCCATTTTCCCGGACAGCTCATCGAACGTGACGTGAATAGTTTCCATGATATCTCGAGTTCTTTTGTTGTAGATTCGGTAACCCTTATTGTTTGATGCATAACCTATAAAAACTCCAATGTCCGCCTTAGCTTTTAATTTAGCTAAATCTTGACCGTCATTTGTTGGATAGCACAAAGCACCAAACACACGAAGGTAGGATAGATCAGGTTTTCGTTTATGGACAAGTTCATATGGAGTTTTTCCATGAGAGGTGTGTATAAGGGAACGATTTTGGGTGTAACAAGCAGTGGCAATGGCTTCAGCCCATAGAAACATTGGAACCTTTGAATAAATTAGCATTGTTCTTGCGGCTTCCACAAGAGTTCGATTTCGTCTTTCAACTACACCGTTCTGTTGAGGAGTTCGTGGAACACTTCTTTGATGACTGATTCCAATACTTTCATAAAACTGAGTTAAGTCTTTGTTAACAAACTCTGTGCCATTGTCTGTTCGAACAATTCTAACAGTATTGTTGAGTCGAACCTGAAGCTGTTTAATAAGTTTGATGATGACATCTGGAGTTTCATCCTTTGTCCTCAAAAACTTTACCCAAGTAAATCGAGAGTAGTCATCAACAACTACTAGAATGTATTTCTTCCCATTAATCGTTTGCACTCTCATTGGTCCGCACAAATCCATATGAAGGGTATGAAGAACTTCCATTACTGAGTTTGTGGGCATATTTCGTGCTTTTTCCCAATTGGCAAGCTGAACAAAGATGATCTTTTTCATATTTTAATCTAGGTAAGCCTCTGACTAGATCCTTTTTGGAAAGGTTATTAATGGTACCGAAGTTCAAGTGATTGAGACGACGATGCCATAACCATGACTTTGTTTTTGAAGCCTTTGACAACAAGCAGATTGGAGAGGACTTCATCATGTCTTTGATAGAGATGGTGTATAGATTTGAACCACGGGTTCCTCTTAATAGTTCTACACCATCGAGTTCTCTAACGAAACAAGTATGTTTTCTAAATGCCACTTCTAGATCAGAATCACAGAATTGACCAACAGAAAACAAGTTATGACCAAGTCCTTCAACATAATATACCCTGGAGATTACACTTTTGCCAACAACATAGTCTCCATAACCCATAATTGCTCCAAAATGGTCGTTCCCGAATCTAACAGTCCCGATGAATTTACTCACTTAGTTCATGAACCGCGAGCGATCTCCAGTCATATGCTTGGAACAGCCTGAGTCCAGGTACCACATAACGATTTGAACGATCTGCAGTTGAACACAGACAAGAATGGATAACTGGATAATTGGGATCCCTATGCAAGAATGGGTTCCATTTGGTTAGTAACAGTGATTGGAACACCCACATCAGAAGTAGAAACAATGGAATCATCAGAAATAGATGCAGTGCTAGTGTCCGTATTTGACCTATTCAAAGTATGTTCACTTCTTAAGGGAATAGTTCTACCAGTAGGCATCCATTTTCTAGTGGGCATTGACTTAGCAAATTTAGGGCACAAATCATTAATCTTACGGCCAGTAGGTATCCATTGATAACCTATATTACTAAATTTCCTTCCTGTGGGTTTCCACTGTTTTCTAACTTTCTTTCGCCTTTGCCTTTTAGCCTTCTTAGCTTGAATTTTAGCATTAACAGTTTTAACTGGGCATTTGACAGCATTAGACAAATCATTCACACGACATTCATGATTAGTAACAGAAATCAAGCAGTCATCATTACATGGTTTGCGGATAGTAGCAGAATTTGAATTAATTACAGTACACTTATAGCTAATACTAGAATCAACACGATTCGTTTTATTCAACTCAAACTTAATATTCCTAGGGTGATCTTCTACTCTCTTCCAATGCACATTCTTAGCTTGCGAGGTCCTATCTTGCTTGGTATTTCCTGGAGGCTTTGACCCGCTTGCTTTTATGTCACTGATTACTCCTGTAGAGGGAATTATGGGAACATTAGTTGGTTGATCTACTTTTTGCATTCCTGAACTAGACGTGCAGGGATCAGAACTACTTGAAGGCACATTAGAGTTTACTTTCTTAATACTGGGCATAGAATGGTTTGTATGCTTGGTACTAGGCATAGAACAAGGCATCACAGCTTTACCTTTCGCACCTAAGGATTTAGGACATGTTGCTATTATACATTCTAGCAGTTCCTGAGATCGTTTGGCCTGAATGCAAGCAAACCTAATTTCTCTATCAAGCGGCTTATTTATGAAATCCTCTTCCACAATCTCATGGAGACATTCAAGACTATCCTTAAGGTGAGCAAAATAGTTATGAAACACAAGTTCATTATTCCTAAGATGAGGAGGAATGTATTTAACGGTCACAGTATATTTGCAGTCTGATTATGACTTTGATGCAACATTCTCATTGAAGACAAGTGGCAGTTTCCCTTTTCCTGACGCCTCAGATTCTTAATTTCTTTTTGTAAAGACGTTATTTTTTCGTTGTTCTTGTCACGAGTGACTTTCATTGAATCATATAACTCTTTAAAGTGTCGTTTAACCTTTTCATTTTCTTCTAGAAAACTCTCGTTTTCTTTTTGTAAAACATTAACCAAGTTTTGAAGATGAAAAGTTTGAGAATACTGAGAATCTAAAGGGGAGGCATTTGGGAGCCAGTCACATTGTTCTTTTCACCCTTTAATTGAGAAATTTGGGCTTTCAACTTTCTGATCGTGTTACAATGAGCTTGAATCTGTTCGTCACGTTTGTTTATCTGAAAAACTGCATCAAATTCTGTAACATCTGAGGATGTCTTGATATTTGAGGTTTTGACATTTTCTTTAAGATGTTGATATTTTAGTTGCAAATCAAAATGTTCAACTTCTAGTTTAGAAAGATGTTTTACCAAATTATCGTGATCATCCTGATCAATTTTCTCATTTAGTTCTGAATTTTTGTTTTCAAGCTCAATGACACGATCATAGGAAACTTTTAATGCAATAGATAATTCATGAAATCGAGAAGCAGTAATAGAGTGCTTAGTAACAGTATAAAACACATCTTGAGCAACACAACTCAAAATCAAATTCTCATTTAAGATATGCAAGTTCTTTCTTTCAACTTCATTATATTTGAGTTCCTGTTCATTATCATTGACCTCAACTATCATTGCATCAAATTCCTTTTCCATTTCTTTAATATATGAATTTATCCCTTTTTGAAGACTCTCAAATTGACCTTTTAACTGTTTAAAGAAAGGCATGACCTCAGTTAGATAACATTCTTTAGTTTGCTCAAAACCCCTTTCCCCCTCAGTTATCCCTGTAGGTGTGATTCTCTTCTTACACGTTTTCTCAAAATCAACAAACAACTGATAAACAACATATAGGCTGATTAAGGTCTTGCTATTAGTGGCAATAGATCTAGGAACTAAATGCATTGGTGTATTAGGAGGATACACAGTTGCTTGAGGCAATTTCCTACTAGGGGGATTCTTTTCAACAAGATTTTCAGCTTTTTGCATATCCATATCCTTTTTCCAGAACACTTGTTCAGGGGTTAATAGAGTCTGAGGCTTAAACTTGTTTAAGGATATCCAATTTTCCTTAGTGTAATCATGGGGTTTGATCGTTATATTATTCATTTTACACTTCGGATCTTCTAGCTTCTTATTCATTTTCTCCCTAGTGACTTCATTTGATTTCTTATCTTCCTCAGTGCACTCAGCGCAACTAGGTTTCTGTCTAGGCTTAAGGATTTCATTACCATCATAAAGTACCTTATGAGCAGCTCTAGCCTTTTTAACAACCTCAGGATTAGGTTCCGCAACAAGGGGAATGCTATGCTTATCGCTTAAGACTCTGTGTTTGGTGATCAAGTGAGCAGTCTGAATGGTATTCCCTTGTACGTACAACTTATTTTCAAGCTTGTTTTTCAAAGTTTTTAGATTGGAAAAATCATTCAAAAATTTTGATTCCTTAGCATTGAATTCTTGCTTAAGCATTTTCACATTTTCTTGAAGTTCTTGTTTTTGCTTAGCAATTTTAGAAAGCTTTTCTTGTAAGGAGTTTAACTCTTGTTTTAATACTTCTTCTGTAAAACCCTAAAATCTCAATCGCGTGAAATGACAATTTTGCCCTCAAACTTAAAATTTTGCAAACTCGGGAAACACTTCAACATCGTTTAACAAATTATCTCATTAATAATATATACACATTATAAAAAAAATTAACTTATGTTATGAATTAGAAGAAACATAACTAATTAAACTCTAAGTAACTAATAAACTCTACAATGTGTACACTAATTAACCTAGACTAGAAAAGAGACCAAATACATGATTAAGAGATAAGATGGAAAGTTAAGAATTGGTCTTTCCCCCCCCCCCCCCCATGATGGCCGGCCTTGATTGCTCCCCTCATTACTCACCATATCAATTTTATTTACTATCATTTACACATTCCTTTTTATTCCAAAATCACACCAAGTAAACCCTAATCCTTTTCCTCCATCAAAAGTGGCGGCCACCTTTTAATTTCTTCATTTCTATCCGAAAATCCAACCAAGAAAAGTGTTACTAGGAGGCTCGTGATCATAGGTGATTGATTGGTGGATGTGGTGATCGTGTTTGGTTCGAATTGAAAACTAGGTCGTGGGTTCCATTCTTGGCCGTGGGTTTTAGAGAGCCTAGGTAGGCTTGGTTTTGATCGTGGTGATTTAATTCTTGTTTCCTTGTCGCATACACGCTACTAGGGTAACGTATCATCATCTCAAGTCTATTCCTTTGTGTTTTCTTGTTTAATTCGTGGCCATGGATATCATTCTAGGGCTTGTTATACGAAAAATACGTTACATAAAATAATGAATATGTTTATAACATAAAATGATGGAAATAAACTACATAAAATCATGGCTCTAAACATGTGTGATTCTAATGATGTAGGGCTCGTTAATATTGATACAAATCTGAATTTGGACCTCTCTTTATGTCGACATATGTATGAATGTTAAATGAAATTAATGAGCCTACGAAACTATGCTTATACGTATGTGATAAATGGAATCGATAACGAATGATTTACGAAGCTTGTTTTAATTATCATATGGGGCGTACAAACTGAATTTGGGGGAGGGTTATCTCGAATTGAATAAGGGTATCACCTATGGGTTGGGTAATCTATTGATAATCAAGTCTACATGTGTTAGAACGTATACGTAATCATAATCAAAAACTAGGGTTTATAGTACATGATTTATAAAGTTAAAGGGTTGTTTTGTAAATTATGAAACTTGATGGATTAACTTGTTAATATAGTAACTAAATGGATTTAATGAGTAAAATGAGTAAACTTGCTATATTTACACTTTTAACCCTATACTTTACATTATTGACATTTTAAACCCTAAACTTTTGTAACTTGTCATAAATGATCCTTAAATCATAATAATACTCATTTTCATTATTTAACTTTGGATAAGTGACTAAACTTACTAATTATGGAAACCTGCTAAATATGGAAACCTGCTAATTATGGAAACTTACTAATTATGGAAACCTGATAAATATGGAAACCTGCTAATTATGGAAAGTTACTAAATATAGAAAGTTACCTAAAATAGAAAGTTACCTAAAATGGAAAGATTACTAAAAATGGAAAGCCGTCTTAAACGAGTAATCTGATTCTTATAGAACGTTATCTAATTCATATAGGTTCCGGACGACGTGATTGATCTCCTTTCTTGACTTTACTTTCATTGTTGATTGCTTCGAATAAGGTACAGATATTCTGACCTTATCTCTTAAGGTTTCTCGTGATACATATACATCTTTCGATATTAGCTTGAACTGTTACGTTTACTCTAAGCCTCATGATTAGGGCTTCCCTATGACTTTGCTATGCTCCCTTTGATATGAACCTTTGATATGAACCTTTGATATGAACCTCTGATTATGAACCATCTGATATGAATCATCTGATATGAAACTTTGATATGAACTTTGATATGAACTTTGATATGAAACCTTATGATATGATATGAATATGCTTTGACCCTTCAGTTTGATACCCGAGCCAAATATGTTTCCTAGTTAGGAAGGTAACCTGACCGTGTCATTGATGTACCAATGGCATGACTTTAGTGTGGTTGAGTGATGTTCCACACCGTCCCCATTTTGATATGATTATGAGCTCACTATATGTATATGATTTGGCCATTATATGTTTTGGGGGGCGTATGGATGCATCCTAGATTTGATATGTTTCGAGGGATTTGATCTGATTGGAGCTTTGTCTGGTGAATGATGTCGGGTGCAATCCGCGTCTTCACAATTCTGGGAGTTAGCTACTCCATTTGTTACTGAGGTCTCCCCTCCTATTATGTATGGTATTCCAAGGTCACCCCTCCGAATACAATGGCTACTTATGATATGATATGATATGATATGTTTCTGGGCTCGGGTAGATTTCTGATAACCCTTACACTTTTGATAAACCTATATTGTACCTTCTGTATTTCCCAACGCACCATAATCTGTATTACGTGTTCATTACTCAATACCCTTATATGATTTACTCGTACCAAGATATAGATACTCCATTACATTGATCTGTCACACTTTCATTCCGTAACTTCAGACTATGGTTCCATTCACGTACCGGGTTATTATATGTCATTGGATTGATTATGATATTCATGTTTATACGACTACTGATTACTCTGTATGATATGTATGTATGCGATATAAGATTTACCTGTTGTCATCTGATGATATGCTATCTTACTGTTATGTGATCCTTTGATTTGTCTGGTAACTGTGCTTGTGTGAAACCGATTGTTGATCTGGTTATCTTTTGTACCTCGTTCGATTAATCTCGTGGACTATGACTATCCGTGGTGTCCCTAGCTGCTTGTTGATGATCTGCCATGTTTGCATTTCTGTTTATGCTACGGTTTGATTGGGTAAATGGTGCAATTTATGAAGTCTAGCTTGTTAACTTGTTTAATTGCCCTGCTATGTATTTAATTCATTTAATCATAGTGTTCTTACTGTATTCCTACTTGTTACTTGTGACTGCCATGTTTGATTACCGTTATGATACTGATCATGTCCTCAATTAAGAGTTTTGACCTGTGTGAATTGCCATGCTCACTGATTTATTTATTGCTTCCGCTTTTCTGTAGATATCTGTTTGGCTTGTACGTATTTTGATTTCCTGAATTGTTTGTATGCCATATATGTTGTGTGGATGCTATGCCTGCTATGTTTGCTTATGTTTCAGTTCTTGTATGTCTGGTTTGTATGTGCTTGTTTATATGTCATCTATGCTCTGCTTCGCTTCGCTCTCCTTGTTATCTGTTCGTTTTGGATATCTGTATAATTGTGTTCTGCAGGATCCTCTTTGACTCATTACTCTCATTTCGATACGACTTTGTTATCCGTTCCTTTGTTTCATTTTGCATTTCAGATTTTGTTTAGCTTTCGCTTTGTTATATCTGTTCACTGGGCTTTTTAAGCTCAGCCGCATTTCTTTTCCTGCGGCAGGTTTTAGGTTTGAAGATGGGCTTTGATTGGGCTGAGAGTTGGATTATCTGAGTGGACTAACCCTAGTTACCTTACTATTTGGACTTGTTTTGGCGGGCTTTTTTTTTTGAGATTCATTTTATTTTAACATTTGGATTTTGTAATTTCCCTTGTAAATCTTTGGTTATTATAACTTGGTACATTATTATTTAAAGACTTCCGCTTGAAAATTTTACTTGTATGTTCTGATATGACACCAGACTGTGACACTTCTACCCTTGTCGGGTTGGGGTGTTACATCTTCTCTAAAATTACTTTTTCTAATAATTGTACACATTTGGTCATCCATTTATTGCTCACGGGTAGTTAACTCAAACTTAGCACGTTGTTCATAAATAGCAACTTCTTCTTTATAGGCATTCAGTTAAGAGATAACAGAATCATCAGGGGTACATGCAGTGTATTCATCAAAAACATAGTCATCATTGACTGCGGAAGATGCATTACTTGGTACAATCTCACTTTCACTTTGCTTCACATATTGATCATATGGGACAATATTGCTATTACCCTCATCATCAATATCTGATTCATAAGTTTCAAGAGATTGTACTTTATTATGCATCTTTTGCTCATCAACTTCATCATATAGTTTTAATACCTCTGAGATGATTGAATCTTTGGATGGGCCAGCCTGTTGTGGTGAAGAGACCTTTGGAGAGACCATAGGTGAGATGCTAGCCATGAAGATTGTTTGGGCAGTAGGTTCATCATCGACATCAGAGTCAAATGCATCACAGTCAGGTACTTGAAAGGCATTTTAATGATTATGACCTATCTCCTGAATTGGTTGTTCATTAACATCAGCATCATAGGTTCGGGCATTTCCCTCAGCAAGAAACAACAACTCCTCTTCATCCAAAGCTGCTCCATTATCCTGAGCTTGCACAAGCAACATCTTGTCTCTGAAGTATTCTGCATTCTGTGGACGTTTTGGAGATGTGCAGTTCCTAGTAATATGTCCCTCACCACCACAGTTGTAGCACTTAATTGGCTTTGCTTGACCTTGATTTCCATTCCTTCCCCGATTCTGATTTCCAATATAACCTCCACCTACTCCACCTCTTCCCTGTTCATATTGCCTTCCTTGAACTGGTTGCACCATAACTTTTCCATCTCTGACAACCACATGATTGTGAAGGTTGGATGCAGTTCTGATCTCATTGTTAGTGTGAAGACTGTTGGTATGTGGATTGAGGGTCAAGTTTTGTTTAACCATAAGAGCCAGTTGATTGATGAAGTGTCCCATAACTGCTTCAGCATCAGCTTGTTTGAACATTGGATCGGGAATGAGTTTGTGATTACCATTACCCGTGGGTATAACTTGAGAAGCTTTGGTGGTAATTCCAACATTTGTGTAAAAGGCTGTTGAATCATTTGAAGAGCTTGTTTCTCCCTGATTGGTTTTGAACTGTTCAAGAATCCTTTTTTCAAACATAGCATGTCTCTCATTCTGAAGAAGGAAGGCATACAGTTGCTCATAGTTGGTGTTCTTCAATCCTTTAGTTAGCTTCACAGAGGTGACAAACTTGTGCCATTCGGGATTCATGTTGTTCACAAACTTTGAGTTCAGTTGAATATTTGGAATAGTCATTTTGATATTCCTCATATCATTCACAAGCTTGTGGAATCTCACGTAATATTCATAGATACTCTCTTCTGGTTTCATCTTGAAGTGCTCAAATTCATCATACAGCTGTGATTCTCTGTCTTCCTTAGTTAATTCAGAACCCGAGAGAAGCATCTTGACATTATCCCAAACAGCCTTGGCTTCAGTGTTGTGATTGATAAGCTTGTAGATATCTTTTGGAAGACCTTGAAGTATAATGTTTGAAGCCCTGATATTTGCATCGAATCTCTTTTTCTCCTTATCACTGAGCTCATCATACGTCTTTGGTCTGTCCAATCCAAAGATCATGGTTCCATCTGCAGCAGTATCAATTATGTCTCTTGTAGTCTCAATCTGATACGGTCCTTCATCAATAGACTTGAGAATGTTGACTTCATTTTCCTTTCCAAGACAATACAACCTAATTCGTTGAGCCCATGAGTCATAGTCAGTTCTGTCAAGCATGGGAGGACGAGTGTCTGAACCAGCTGCTTGAATGTCCTCAGCTACAGTAGAGATGATTGTAGGCACGTTGGTAGACATGTTTACAGAATTCACGGGATTTTATAACTCTATGATTAAACCGGGAAATAGATTCTTTCACGGGATTTTACTAAATCAAGAGAAAAAAGTATTAGAAACAAAAGTTAACCAAGTCGCTATAACCCTTGAACCAAGTCGCTAAGCACCAAGTCGCTAAGAAGCAAGTCGCTAAACCTCAAGTTGCTAAGACCCAAGTCGCTGGACACAAGTCGCTACAACACTAAATCGCTAAACAGTCAAGTCGCTAAAGAGCAACTCGCTAAGTATCAAGTCGCTAATGTCAAGTCGCTGAGAACAATAAGTACAAGTCACAAGAAATGATGAAAGCAAGTCACTAACCCCACCAAGTCGCTAGCCGTAGTGGAGAATCCACTAACGTGTACTGTTTGTCGGCTTGTCTCAATAGACAAGTCGCTACGACTAACACTACAACTCGCTAGAAATTACTGAAGCAAGTCGCTACAAAGAAATTCACACCGAGACTCAAGTCGCTAACTTGAAAAACTTCAAAAACACACTTTTCAATCCAAAACAAGCCCAACCACAGTGATTTAAGCTTTCCAAATCAAAACCCAAGCACTTACAATGATTCTAAACATAAAAGTACACTTAAAATTCAAACTTTAACACAAGAAATGATCCAAATGATGCAAAAAACCACTAAACTTTTTCAAACTCAAAAACCATCTAAAACCACTAGAAATCTAAGGATATGTAAGAGAGATGATCAAACCATGGCTCTTGATACCATTTGTAACATATTGGATTTCACAAACACATCATATCATAATCACAAGTAGGCGTTTAATATTAGGTTTTAGAGAGAGAAAGAGTTAGAGGTTTGGGAACTTAGTGAGAGAAAATAAAAGTATTATTATGAGCTCCAACTCTCTACCTTGGGAGGTAGAGAGTATTTATAGTCTTATACAAATCGGTAGCTTATTATGTAATAGGTAGCTTATTATGGCCTTTATGTTTGTTTAAGGTCTAGCTTATGTAGAAGGCCCATAAGCTTAGGCCCATGTCCAATAAGGAAAAGGGAAGGAGTAGGAGTGTTGCCCTAGCTCATTGCCTATAAATACTATGTAATAACCCTCACTTGAGGGTTGGTTGTTCAATTTATTCTCTTTCACTCACATCTACGCATAACCGGTCTTACTCTTAACGTGTGTGTGTGTTTGGTTAATTGTTCAATCGCCTTTATCTCTTTCTATTAAGCTTGTGTTGTAAATCTAGTGACCTAACAGTGGTATCAATCGTCTAACTAGTTGTGTGAATCGTTATTTCTTGAAGTGGATTTTTGGTCCTACGCGTAGAATAACGTGCTACTTTGGTTCGCTTAAAAACTCGTTTTTTACACTTTTTAATCCAAGGTTCTTGTACTTTCAATGTTTTAAGGTGTTAAAATACTTGTTTTTGGCAAAAAGTTTCAACCTTTACGCGTGGATCTAAGTTTTTAAGCTTGTTTTTGAACGAGGGTGTAAACCTACGCGTAACTGTTTTAGGAGTTTTGGTTCATCAAGTTTCACACTTTTGTGCTATTTTGGTGATATTGAAGCTATCTCATCACAAAAATCTGGTTTAGAAACATCTTTGGGCATAATCATTTTTACGAGTAAGATTACGCGTATCAAAACCCTAATCTTACGCGTAACTTTATCCGTGGTTTGATCTTCATTTTCGTGGTTTACTCCGTGTTTTCTTGCTTGGATAAGCCTGAAAATACGTCGACTTTGGATATCTTTTGCACTGTGATAGTGTAAAAGATCATTTGGGCAAAACCCTAAACTTACGCATAAGCATAAAGCTTACGCGTAGAAATCCTACGCATAAGATTCATCTTACGCCTAAGCCTAGTCTTACGCATAAGGTAATCCTACGCCTAACTTTCTACGCCTAAATTTGTGTCTACGCATAACTTTAGTGCATTTACCCTACTTACGCGTAAGCTAAAACTACGCGTAACTCTCTTTGTTACGCGTAACTTTGGTGTTTTTACGCATAAGTTCTACTTGGTTTCTTGTGATTTCTACGCCTAAGGACACTTCATCAACAAAGGTTCATTCGACTACAAAGATCCATTTTTACCAACACAAGTTTTCAACATGTCACAACCACCATACTCTAACTATTTCCCTTAAACTTATTCTCAACGACAACAACAACTAAGTCCACAACATCAACAATGGAATCAACAACAAGCAATTTATCAACAACAATTTAATCAACAACATACTCCACAACTTGGAGCAATTCCTCCACCACAAATGGTTAAGACATCGCCAAGTCTTCAAGTTCAACCCTACACAAATGACTTCAATATACATCCATCAAGGAACACTATGAAGGAACCCACTTGGTTTGCAAAGATATGTGAAGCTTTAAGCAGCCAACAATCAATTCATGAGGCTGGATCACTTGATAGACCTCCAATGCTCACTTCAGGAAACTATGATCAATGGGTGATAAGGTTCTTTAGGTTTTGTGATCTGAAGAAGCCACATGGAAAGTTCTTAAAGAAGGTTATCTTGGAAGGTCCATTTGAGATGCCTACTGTCATTGTACCCGGAGATCCTAATGCTAATCCACCAAGAGATGAACAAACGAACATTGCTACTGTTGCAGATTTAAATCAAACAGAACTTCTACACTATGAAGCTGATGAGCTTGCAATGCAATGTATCCTTTTAGGATTACCTAACCCAATTCTTCGAAGTGTTGATGCTCAAAAGACTGCAAAGGAAATGTGGAAACATATTCATCTTCTTATGGAAGGATCTGTACTCAATCAGGAGGATTTGGAATCCAAAATTTACTTGGCTTATGAACACTTCATGATTGAACCTGGAGAGACACTAGAGTCTTATCATCATCGATTTTCAGACATCATCAATGATTTGGATAAACACAACATCATCATGCCAATAATTGCAGTGAATACTAAGTTCCTGAGTAGTCTTGGTCCTGAATGGGAGAAGTATGTCATTTTTCTCCGTCAAGCGAAGAATATGCATCATTCTACATATGGATTGTTGTAC
The DNA here is from genome assembly GCA_019973895.1 of Chrysanthemum seticuspe. NCBI lineage: Eukaryota > Viridiplantae > Streptophyta > Magnoliopsida > Asterales > Asteraceae > Chrysanthemum > Chrysanthemum seticuspe. Next base: position 47,787,699 of record BPTQ01000001.1, read on the forward strand.
GATTACTTGAAGCCTCATGAAAAGGAAGTTGATCGGGAAAGGATTCTCCGTGCTCAAATTGCTCCACCTACACATCCGGAAAATCAACAACTTGCCTTATATGCTCAACAAAGTTATCCTCCTCAACAAGCAACTCAACCAACTGCCTCTGTCACACAAAACGATCATTCACAGCAACAATCTCAACAAAATCAATTGGTTCCATACAACAGCAACAATGCTCAACCAATTGTCAGTGAAGCTAATGAGGACATCGATCCGTTCGAAGCATTGCAACAAGGATTTGTTATGATTGCTAATGATTTTGGCCGTTATACCAACAAATCCAACAATCGTATTCGTTCCTCATCTGATACACGAAATCAGGCTGTTGTAAACAATGGACGAGTTGAAGTTCAGAATCGTGGTTATGGTCGTCAGATGGGCGGTGGTCAAGGGTTTAATGATGTGGGTCGGAATAACAACAGAGCTCCAATGGTGGAACAAGGAAATGCTCAGACTGGGTTGAATGGTCTTCGATGCTACAACTGCAATGAGAAGGGACACCTGGCTAATGCATGCCTAAAGCCGAGGACTAGGGGCAGTGCTTATTTCAAAGAGGCTCTTCTTTTGGCTCTTAAGGATGAAGCTGGTGGATCTCTTACAGACAAAGAACAGAGTTTTATGGCAAATGCAGACTCAGATGATGATATGGAGGACTTGCAGGCCAATGCAGCTGTTATGTTGATGGCTAATATGCATGAGTTACACATGAGTGACACAGGCCCAATGTATGACACTGATGGCTTGTCTCAGGTACCCGAACAAACCATATTTATCTCTGATCTAATATCTCCGCCAACATCTGAATCCGGCAAGGTTTAGAATGTTCAAAATGAGTCATTTACATCTCATTCCGACGATTTTCAAATAGACCATGTAGTTACATTCGACGATCAAGATGACCTTATGGTTTCCTTTGATAATCAAATTGAATCCGTGGTTATACTTGAGGATCTAAATAATGATCATGTTGTGACTTCTGTTGAACAAACCGAACTTTTGCCTCATCCAGATCTTGCTCTTTTACTTAAAGACCAACAATCCCAAATTGAAACATGTTGTGCATTAAATAAGGACTTAAAAAGTAAAAATGCACTGTTAACCAAGGATTTTGAATGTTTACAAAAGCAACTCAACTTTTTCAAAACTCAAGAAAAACGTGAAAAAGGTTTTGAAGCAGCCTTTACTAAATCTCATCAAAACGAAAAATATTTAGAGAGACAAATGCGTGATCTAGCCGCTTCGAAGAATGCTTTGTTGTCTGAGATAGAACAACTGAAACATGCACATAAAAAGTAAATTAACGCTCTCACCTTGGAAAATCAAAAAGCTAAGGCTGAGCTGTTAACTTGTCAAAAACAGTTCTTTGCATACAAAAAGCATTCCACGAACCGAATAGATAATCATCTTGAAGAAATTATCGGCTTGCAACGCAAACTTAAAGAGTTTAAAACTGTTGTTTACGAACATGGTGAGTCAGTAACTGCTATTGAAAAGTTTACTTTAAAACCAAATCCAAATGGATATGGACCGAATCTTGCTGATTACAAACCTAAACTTTCAACCAAAACATTTAAACCAAATCCTGAAGTTTCCAGTGCAGAATATAAAATTGATAATTCTGTTATGAGTGTTGTTGAATATCATCGTCAAGAGGAATTAGATGCAGAAGACGAGAGTCGATCAAAATTAAAAACTGTTGTTTACAAAAAACATTTTAATTATTCAAAACCGTTCACTTTTGTCACACCAACGGATTCTTCTAACACACCAAGGGTTATCATCAAAACACCTGAGTCTTCTAATGTTAATCCCCAACCAGATTATGCACAAATTTATGGTCCTTTACCTTCCATCAGTGAAGTAAACTCAAAACCTGAAAATCGCAAAATTCTCAGATATTTTGACATTTTCATGGCTGACCTCAAAACTTTACAACATGAGATAGAATATCATTCTGAAATCAAAGTTCAACATTTTCAATCGCCTCTGGCGCGTGAACAAAGAGACATTTTTCAGAAAAATCTTTTACCAAATGTTAAAAACTTGAAAAATTGTGCATTATCTTGGGAACGGGATTTTCATAAGGAACTTGGAGTGATGAAAGTCGTTTTCGAGAAAACAGAAACATCTATTTCTAATACTAAACGTAAAAAGAAAATGTTGAGAAAAGATGTTGATCGACTCTTGAAAGATGTTATCTGTGCTGATATCCATAATGTTGTGTTATTCAATTCTTTGCCACATGCATCTGATTATATCTCTGCTGATAATGTTGACTCTGTGGTAACTGTTGAGAATACTGATAATGTGCTTCCGATCGAGTCTTTAAAAGCTGAAAATGAACGATTACTTAACGAACTTTACAATGCAAAACGTCGTCTTAATTGGTGTGAAAAAGATATTCACAATCAACAACTTGGTTTTCGAAACAAAATCGCTCAGTTGCGTGCAAAATCTTCTGATCCTAAACTTGAGCAACTGGATGATCAAAACGTGTCTTTGAAAAGTCAAATCTCAAAATATGAACAAGAACTTGTAAAAGTTAAACAGGAATATGGTGTCATATTTGATTTACTCAATAAGACTCGTCATGAAGCATCAAACGAACTTGATCACTATCTTGCTCACACTAGAGAAGTCATGAATTTTGCTGGTAATATTCGTTCTGAAAATCAAGATTTGATTCACACTATCTCTAAGTTAAGAGAAATGTTAGGAAAGTATGAACTACTTCCGCCTACCATCATTAAGAGATTAGCACCAGTAACACTTAGTAATCGTGAACCTAGAATACCTACTGCCAAATCACAAGTTGCTAACGTGCTTCCTTCTACTGAAACAGGAATAGTTGCGTCTTTTCCAAACGTCCGCACTTCACAGCCTAGGAGCACTCAATCGAAGAATAGGAAGTTGCGACCTAAGAAAAGATCAATAAGGAATGCTAAAGTAGAAGAACACCCTAGGACTATGAATAAGACTCACGTTGCTTCCACTATAGATATTGCGTCTGGCAAATGTAATAGAAATAGTGATGTAACGAATGCTCAACCTTTAAGTACTTTTGATATTCAGTCTGATGCACCTTGTGTTATTTGTTGTACAAGTATGAATTCTGATTGTCATGACAAATGTGTTGCTAAAGCTATAATCTCTCGTTTACGGAATCCTAAGAATCGAAATACCTCTAGGCCCAATAATCATTCTAATTATGTGCTTGGTAGACCGCCTTCTTTAGATTCTAAGGCAAGCATTGCTGTCCCTGTAGCTCCAGTTTCACCTCCTAAGAATGTAGTACCACCTAGTGCATTCACTAAGACTAAAGAAAATAGTAGTTATAGATGGCAGAAATGGATATATAACACACTAGGATTTAAATGGATGCCTAAAGTTATTGATGTGTGTATGTCTACTATCACTGCTCCGGAACCCTCTAACATTTCGGGTTCCACATCTACTTCTATTCCATCTGTGTCATCTGTGTGTAATGCAGGTGATACAGATCATTCTCTGGATTGTTGATAGCGGATGTTCCCGACACATGACAGGCAACCTTAAACTGTTATAAAACTTTATTGCAAAGTTCATTGGCACTGTCAGATTCGGGAATGATCACTTCGCAGCTATCATGGGCTACGGAGACTATATCAATGGGAACATCGAAATTAGCAGGGTTTACTATGTGGAAGGCCTCGGTCACAATCTGTTTTCAGTAGGTCAGTTCTGTGATGGAGATTTGGAGGTTGCTTTCAGGGAGAAAACTTGTTTCATTCGTGATCTACAAGGAAATGACCTTATGTCTGGCTCGCGTAATTCTAGTCTTTACACTATCTCTATGCAAGACATGGTTGCTTCATCTCCCATCTTCTTACTTTCAAAGGCAACATCAACAAAATCCTGGCTATGGCACCGTCGTCTCTCACATCTAAACTTTCAAACCATCACCAACCTTCCTCGACACAAACTAGTTGAAGGTCTCCCACGATTTCGGTATTCAAAAGATCACCTTTGCTCAGCTTGTGAACAAGGGAAAAGCACTCGTGCTCATTTTCCTTCAAAGGTGGAACACAGCTCTCAGCATGTGCTTCATCTTCTTCACATGGATTTGTGTGGCCCGATGCGCGTGCAAACGATCAATGGCAAACACTACATCTTAGTAATTGTTGATGACTACTCACGATGGACTTGGGTCTACTTTCTTCGAAGCAAAGACCAAGCTCCACAGATGATCATCACCTTTCTCACGAAAATACAGGTTCAGCTCCGAAACACCGTCAGACAAATAAGAACAGACAAAGGAACTGAATTTGTTAACCAAACCCTTCGTGAATTTTATGAGAAAGTGGGAATTCAGCATCAAACATCTATTGCACGTACACCAGAACAAAACGGAGTTGTTGAAAGACGAAACCGAACGTTAGTGGAAGCTGCAAGAACAATGTTAATCAATGCTAAAGTTCCAGATTACTTATGGGCCGAAGCTGTATCTACTGCATGTTATACTCAAAACCGTTCTATGATCACAAAACGCCAAAACAAAACACCTTTCGAGCTTGTCCACAACCATAAACCGAATCTCAAACACTTTCATGTATTTGGATCCCTTTGCTATCCGAATAATGATCGTGATGATTTTGGAAAGCTCAAAGCCAAAGCCGACATTGGAGTCTTTATTGGCTATTGTGAGAATTCTAAAGTTTACCGGATCTGGAATCGTCGTACAAAACAGGTGATGGAAACGATTCATGCTCATTTTGATGAACTCACGGAAATGGCTTCTGAGTATAACAGCTTAGAACCCGGTTACAACCGTTTAAACTTCCCTCAACCCCCATCATCAGCTGAACAAAGCCCCCAGCTCACTCGTCAACTAATGGAAAGGTTATTTGCTCCTCTGTTCAGTGACGATATTGATGAACGTGCTCCAGGTGTATCCGCTGTTTCCGCTGCACAACCTGATAATACTCTTATACCTGATACACCTGCTACAACAACTACTGTTGAAGAAGCACCACCAGTTGACTCCACCACAACAGTTGAACAAACCGCTTCCAATAATGATGAACCGGCTGATGATATTCTGAATGAAGTACCCCCACCTGCAGATTTTGATCCAAATGCGTTCTTTAACCCGTTTGCTAATGACACTGCTGCACCTGATGTCGCGGAATCATCAACAAACCATTTGAATCCTCAGAATCTGCACAATGTATACCAACATCAACCCTCTACACATCGATGGACAAAAGACCATCCTCTGGCAAATATTATTGGCAACCCAAATCAACCAGTCGTTACGAGACAACGTCTTCACACAGATGGTGAACATTGCATTTATGCACTCACTGTCTGCCAATCTGAGCCTAAAAACATTAAAGACGCAATGACAAAAGACAACTGGATTGAATCCATGCAAGAAGAACTCAACCAATTCAAAAGTCTTGAAGTATAGGAACTGGTTGAAAGACCAACAGGGGTCTACGTCATTGGTCTCAAATGGATTTGGAAAAACAAATTGGATGCTGAAGGAAACGTAATCCGAAACAAGTCACGTCTAGTTGCTAAGGGTTATCGTCAAGAAGAGGGAATAGACTTTGAAGAATCTTTTGCTCCGGTTGCTCGTCTTGAGGTTGTTCGGATATTTCTCGCGTTCGCGGCTCATATGAATATGACGGTCTTTCAGATGGATGTCAAAACTGCGTTTCTCAACGGACAACTGAAAGAAACGGTTTATGTCAGCCAACCAAAAGGATTCGTTGATCCCGAGTTCCCGAACCATGTCTACAAACTAAACAAAGCTCTGTATGGTCTCAAACAAGCTCCTCGGGCATGGTACGATAAGCTATCATCTTTCCTCATTGCTAATAATTTCACCAAAGGTTCGGTCGACCCTACTCTTTTTATACAATATCACGGGGCACATATCTTAATTGTTCAAATTTACGTGGATGACATCATTTTTGGGTCTACACATAAAAAGTACTCAATCGCTTTTGCAAAACTAATGAAGAAAAATTTTGAAATGTCCATGATGGGTGACTTACGTTCTTTCAAGGACTGCAAGTTCATCAATCACCCCGTGGTATTTTATTCAGTCAGTCCAAATATGCCCTTGAATTGTTAAACAAATTTGGAATGAAAACCTGTGACACTTATGCCACACCAATGACTCATACCAAGAAGCTTGATGCGGATTTACATGGGAAATTAGTTGACCCTACCAAATACCGAAGTATTATTGGGTCTCTAATGTACCTAACAGCCAGCAGACCTGATATTGTCTTTGTCGTTTATCTTTGCTCCCGTTATCAGTCGCGACCAACTGAAACCCACCTCTCTGAGGCTAAAAGAATCCTCCAATACATCAAGGGAACCATTAACTTGGGGATCTGGAATCCGAAGGATTCTGGTTTTGAACTAATCGCTTTTTCAAACGCTGACCACGCAGGATGCTTAGATTCAAGGAAAAGTACTTCAGGAGCACTACAATTTCTTGGTGATAAACTGGTGTCTTGGCAATCAAAGAAGCAGGATTGTACATCGCTGTCATCAACCGAAGCAGAATATGTAGCCATGTCCGCGTGTTGTGCTCAAGTCATATGGATGAGAACACAACTCAAAGACTATGGTTACGTATTTGACAGAATCCCGATGTACTGCGACAATTGGAGTGCCATTGCGATCTCGTGCAACTCAGTTCAGCACTCGAAATCAAAGCACATCGATCTTCGCTATCATTTCATCAAGGACCACGTGGAACAGGGAACAGTAGAATTATACTTCGTGGGTACAGAATACCAATTGGCAGATCTTCTCACCAAAGCCTTGCCTCCCGCTAGGTTTAATGAGTTGGTCCACCGGATTGGTATGAGGTGTTTGACTCAAGAGGAATTGGATGACCTCCTAAAACAGTCTTAAAAACCTGTCAAACACAAAAATCTCTTTTGTAAATAATTTTTCAAAAACAAAATACAAAAATATAAAACCTGATAAAACAACAAAAATATTCTTCTAATCTATTTTTCTGTCAACATGGCAAGTACATCTCTTTCGTCAACACTTTAATCTTTCAAAATTCAGTATTTTTCCGATCAAGTGTTGAGGGGGAGAAAATTATAACTTAACTGTTTCAAAACATCTGTGTACTTGCATGTTATCATATCCCGGTTGTTTCTTTTATCAATGGTGGTAAATTTTTCTGGTTCAATGACACTCCTCGGACTAAAATTTATAACATTTCATTATTGTCTTAAGTCGAGGGGGAGTGTCGTCAAGTTTCTTTCTTAAAATCTTTTGTTTGGTAACCAAAATGGAAGTTAAAAGGCTTTAAATGAAAATGGAAAAGGTGGAGGGACCAAAACTGCCAAAAGGTTAAAGACATTTTAATAAAAACTCTTCCACCTAACTTTCACTTCACATTTATTACTCTTAACCTAACATATCCTACGCATACAAATCGTTCAAAAAATCCGTGTTTTGGATCATCAATTTGTAAGTTGTTTTATGATCTTAACATGTTTATAAACATTGGTTTTGATTTTTATACAAATCCAACGGTCAAATTGTTGTGTATGATTGATTTGGTGTTCTTACGCATATGCGTATGAACACCTAATCAAGAATGGGTGTTTGTGATTAAAAAGATAGTGTCAAAATGCTTTAATAACATCAATGATACCTTTTCTATCATCAAAACGAACCCAGAAACACGAATTGATTAGTTTTCAAAATTAGGGTTTATGCGTGGTTTTGGGTGGTTTCAAATGTGTATGATTGTGGTCAAAAAGATTGCTTTGTGAGGTTAATATCATGTTGAATTGATGATATCCAGGCCCTATAACAACCCAGAAACACTAATTAAGTCAGAATTAGGAATTAGGGTTTAATGTTCTTGTGTTTGGGTATTTTTGATTCACTGAGAATTGGGTGTTAAAACTTGGTTATTAGACTCTCACAACACCTAAGACCTACCAGAAAACGTTTGGTGCAATTTCCATGGCTAGAACTGTTATGCGTAATTGTTGAACTATTAGGGTTTTTAGGCTTACGCGTAAGGTTTTCTACGCGTAACTGCTTAATATGCTTTCATGCTATGATCTATTTTAAAATGAATATGCATGTTAAGATTGATGGTATGATGATTTTATTTCAGGCTTGCTACGCATAAAACTCAGAATCAAGGTCGTTGTTACTCTACGCATAAGGATCACCTTACGCGTAGAAAGTTATGCGTAAGAGAAATTTTACGCGTAACTGTTACGCGTAAGGTTCTACAATGGGACTACGCGTATCCTGTGAAGGATATGCGTAAACAGTGACTCTACGCATAAGGTCTACTCTTACGAGTAAGCCTTACGCGTAAGGTTTTTATACGCCTACGCGTAAGCTCTACGCATAAGGTCCTCTTTTCCTACGCGTAATATCTCTTACGCGTAAGTAAGAACCCTACGCATAAGCTTGCGTCTACGCGTATACTTCTCCTGTTTACGCATAAGCTACTATTCCTACGCATAAGCCTTGATCAAACCTTCGTTATGAATTGTTACGCGTGCAAACTTGTAAATAAATGAATCATAACGTCACGAAACCAATAATGTCACTAATAAACTTAATCGTTTAATATGTTGTGTTAAATAAGTGATAACATAAACTTTAAAACTTAAAGTTAACTAACTCACGAAACTTTTCACGACGACATTGGACTATTGAACAAACAAGTGACTTTGGACTCGTAACAATCTTTGACACTGTATATTCAATAATTAGACAATAAAAACCTTCTGTTAACTAACATTATGTCTTTCGATATGTTGGTTCTGTTGGCTAATATTATTTCAGATCACAACATGGCTGCTCAAATGAATGTGGATGCACCAGAAGTTCTCACAATTGCTGACATCTTCCCTAATGGCTATCCTAGAAAGATTGGAAAGAACAACCTTAGGGTTGACTTTGATACCCTCACATGCTCAGAATCTTCTTGCCTGATTGCTGTGGATATTCTTAAGAATCATCGGTACCAGAACATGCTCTCACACTCTGCTACTGTTCCGGAGATCTACATTCAACAGTTCTGGAATTCAATGCAGAGGATCAAGGGTCAAAGTGCAGTGACTGTGACTATCAATCACAAACAAGTCACCATCACTCATGCAGACTTACGGGCTGCTCTTCTCATTCTAGAAATCGTGCCAACCGACTTCTATGCCACACATACTGAGGAGACAGTTCTACAATTCTTGATTGATATTGGCTATGATGAAGCTTCAGGAATTATCTCTAAGCATTCTCATGTGGAGCTTAAGAACATTCCTCAACCGTGGAGAACCCTCTACATCATCATCACCAAATCAGTCTCTGGTCGTGATAGTGGCTATGAGCATCCCAAGCTCATGGAACTACAAATTTTCTGGTCATTAATCAACAAAAAGGACATCGAAATTGAAGCACTGTTATGGGAAGACATGATGTCATTTCACAAGAAACTTGGCTCAAAGATTCCCTATGTCAGATACACAAAATTGTTGATCCAGAGAGCACTTGGACTTAATCCCGATATTCCACAGAGGCTCAATGACCCAGACAATCACGATATGTTGACTGAGCCTACCCTATCAGTCAGAATCAAGGAATCGTCAACAAAGAAACAGGGTGCTGTATTACCTGATCACCTTCTGTCTAATGAAATTAAAAGGTTCGAGACATACAAAAGGTATCGGGTAGTAGTAAGAGAAGGCAAAGTTGGTCATCTCGATGAAAAACCTTCTGGAACACCTACTCGGAGAACCAGAAGAGGAAGTGCTGGAAGTGCAGTAAGCACAGAGAGTCAAAGGAATGTCCCAAAGAGGAAACCTGCTCCAAAGAAGAAAGTTCCCTCTCAGGAAGCTGTTCCTATTCCTACACCTGAACCACCGAGAAAGCTAACTGACGAGGACTCGGAGGGTACTGCATCAGATGAAGAGACTTTCCACTCTGAAACTGCTGAAGATGAAACTACAACATTATCTAAACCTCCCAGTCCTCCAGCTGAACATGGCAAAGGGAAGACCCTTGTACTTGTGCCTTATGAAGAAAGCTCAGATGATGAAGAAGAGCAACTGGACACTTCATACAGGAAGAAGTTCAAATTCACTAGACTCCAACATGTTGCGAAGGAATTTGCAAAGGATTAAATGGGTGGCCCTGGAGGTTCAAGTGGTGCTGCCCACTCTAAACCATCTCCTGATGCGGTTAATCGACCCGATAAGGGAGCTGGTGCCACCCCTCTTCTGCAACAACAACAAATTTGGAGGATTCTATTAATTATGAGTTTGAGGAACCAACAAAAGAAAAGACTGAGGAAATACCTGCTGATGAAACAAAGACTGATGACAAGGCTAAGTCTAAGGAGGAAACCTCTGAACCCCCTAAGGACCCCGAGTCTCCTCATGTATCCTCCTCATCAGACTCATCATCTCATTCTTCGCCACCACCATCTAAAAGATCAACCAAATCAACATCCAAATCAGTGAAGAAGCCAACTCGATCTTAGATATCTCATGCTCATAAAAGAATTGGGAATGCTGTCAAACAAGTCAGAAAGAAAGACATTCTCTACAGGAAGATGAATTTCTACGCTGATCAGATACAGTATATTCATGATGATATCGACAAGATGCAAGATGAAAGGAAGTATGTCCAGAAGCTCATGAAAGATGATCTTCAAGGGAAAATGGACGATATGATCAAAGGATACACTCACCAGTTCCTTATGGAGGTCGTTCTGAAACTAACAAAGGAGATGTATACCAGACAACTGTATCCAAACCTCTTGCATCTAGCCAAACAAGCCATGAAATCAACTCCGATGAATTTAAGCATCAATCCAGTTGAATCCACAATTTTCTCAGATGATGAATTGGTGAACCGGCTAGTAGCGCAAATGTCGAAACGCTCTGCAACGTTTGCCTCACACGAAGCTAAACTGTTTGAAGCTCTACTGGAATACCAACTCAGGTCCTCATTCCGAGAAGAAGCTGTAAGGCCCAAACGTTCAAGAGATGATGAAGACAAAGATCAGGATAAGGATAAAGAGCCCAAACGCACAAAGAAGTCTGATGAATCATCCTCTATTCAGTATTCGATGCAACCTCCACCACAACGGACTCCTACTCAACAAAGATCTTCTCCTCCCTCTTCTACTGATAAACCTCAGGATTCTTCTGAATTACCACCCGAGACTCAGAAAACCGGTGATCACTTTGAGTATACGGGTGGTGACGATGAGGAAGTCCGTGAGCCCCTACAACAACCCACCTCTCCCAAACAAGTTCAGAAACCAGAATCCTCATCTAGGCCTAAGAAACAGAAGAAGAAGGCGCCCAAGGCTGACGTCGTATCATGGCTAGATGAAGACACAACAGAGGAATTTGAATGGTTTTCTACACTTGTCAATTCCACTCCCTACCCTGAAGAAGGTCAAGATCTGGTAGACGGTAATACTTTGGAGCATGCTAAAATTCTGCAAGAAAAATTCAAAGTAAAGAAGATGACGAAATCCGAGTTGAGGCGAATCAAGAATGAAGCTTTTCAACTGTGGAAAGATAGCTCAGAAAGTGCCATCGAGTTCGAATATCACCTTGAAAACATTGCTCGAGCTATGTCTAATAACATGGATTGGCCCAACCCAGAATCAAACATCGACTTTACCAAGCGGGACAACCCTCCATATTACACCGACTGGTCTAAACCACTACCAATGATCGGCTAACCAGATCAGCCTAGGATCCCATTCAGATATTTCTTCGACAAAGATTTGGAATTTCTTCTTCACGGTGGCGATGGTTCAAGGAAATACGCTACATCCTTGACACTTCCATTCCCAGCAGCCGAATACTCAGACTGCATAGCTATCGAGGAAAGAGCTAATCACTTGTTCTCCAACAAAGTGGAAGCATACGACCGAGATGCAATGTATGGGATTCATCACTGTCCGGAACGCCGAAGAATCTACTACAGAAGCTGCCAGGTTCAGAAGTCTCAACATGCAGTGCTCAGTACTAAAAACATCGTTGCCATCAAACACGTTGATCTTTCGTCCAAATGGGACTACACGTATCTCAAGAAGATTGTGGTCAAAAGACAAGACGAAAGGGATTATGCATTCTCTGAAGCTGACTTTGAGAATTTGTCTTTCAACGACATTGAAGACATGTACCTTGCCAAAGTACAGGGTCGCATGAGGCAATTTTCAACTGAAGTACAACGTGAATTCATCAAGTCACTGCTCATCTTCATCAGACGCATAGTCATCAAAGAACGTGTAGAAGATCTCCAGCTCGCAGTTGAATCATATCAGAATCGTGTCAACTTTACTCCACCTCAGTTTGATCTTCCCGACATCAACCAACTCTCACAATTTACACTCATCAGCAAACCATTCGGCGTCGTTTACCGCAGTGAACTTCAAAGAAATTGCTTGATGGCGTGCAGCGATCTTCACAAGTTTGGAGATCACACTTTGAAGATGGTTAGGGACGGATTGGCTTATCGATTGAAGGATATACACCAAAAAATCGGGTCTCCTAAGCGATGGAATTCTCAGGATCGAAGGGATGTGAAGAGGATCATCACGATGATTGATGAACGGTTGTATAGAAGGGATCAGTTCAGAAGATTGGAAAGCTATGTTGGTGGTCGACCCAGGATTAACATCACCGACTTTCAACGCCCGATTCACACTCCTGGCGACATCTCTGGACTACCTGGTACTCCTTGAACTGCTTCTTTCATTATAAATTTGGATGTGTGATTATATATGTCAATGGCTTGTGCACAAATAACAGTGTACAACCCGCAATTGTCAAGAAAGGACCCTGTGGTACGCTTCAGTGCCACAATCCTTATAAAAGGAGCGAAAGCTTCTTACTTTTGAGTAAAACCTATCAAACCTTTCATTTTTCAAGGTTTTGCTCAAAAGGACAAGTACTTCCCCGTATGTTTTTCAAAACCTCAACCGTTTATATCACTTGTTGAGGGGGAGTACTTGAGTTAAAACTTTGTTCACAAATTGTTCATAGTGGTCATCTTCCCGCAACACTCGAAATGGTCATATTTATTCTCAACTTCTCAAAAATAACATTTTATATGCCATTTTTGAGGGGGAGAAAATTATGTGATAAGAAATATGTTGTGTAAATGCAAATGAATCTTTGTGTAATAGACTTAACCAACGAATTGACGGTACTAAACTGTTAGTAACTCGAAAAGACTTGTCCAGGACGGGTAATAATTTCAAGCTAGTTCTCTAGTAATGTAAACGTGTCTCGCAAAGGACTTGTCCGATTAGAAAGTACCATTCGAGAATCTCTTGGTAGACATGAACTCTGACGGGTATGACAACCTTTCGAGGCTTGTCTACACCTTCAAGGTAGTTATTAGAGCTAGTTGTTACCTAAAAGCTGACAATGTAACTCTTTAACTATGCACCGTAACCGTGTCTCGCGGGGGAGTGTCTATCTTGAGTTGATCAATTCAAAAGTGCGCGCTCTTCCCACACAGTGCAGATTTACGTCAAAACTCTAAAGCACATGTGTAGGGGGAGTATTTATGCTAAAAGATAAAACTCTCACAGTGGTTCAAACATGTTTTTCATTTACAAACCCTTTGAGAGATTTTCTTGAAAATTGGTTTTATGGCAACATAGGTTAGTCATGGAGTGATAAGGTGACTAAGGTTAGGAATAACCGTCCTATGATCCGCCAGAGCCGGAGGGATCTACCCAAGGACATCACAAATAGTTAGTACTTAGAAGTCCTTGGGTACGATTATAAAAAGGAGAAAATGAGAATCGGAGAAAGAAGGAGTTGAAGAATTAAAAAGAAATGCAAAGAAAAGGAAATAGCCCTCCAAATTATTCAACTTAGGGCAGACACCGGGTTCAATTCATATGCTACTGGTTGTCACTCAGTGACGCCGGTATTGAAGATTAAAAGTCGTCATGGACCCAGTGACGCATGCACTATACCTTCTTAGCCACTCAAGTTTCTCTCAAAAGAAGCTTGTTTCATTCTCACAGGGAACCCTACATAAACTATTGGCTTTCTCTTAGAGATCGCTGGTATTGAAGAAGGAGACCCTCTCCCTAGTCTCCGCTCAGGAAAACCAAAACGCACTATTGAGTCTAGAGCCACGAGATTCATCAAAAGATCTCTTAGGTACACTTGACATTTCATCACTTGATGTTCAACAATAAGAACATCAGTGGTACATTATCGAGTCCTTCACAGATCTTAGCAATCTGTCGAGAACATTTATGAGGGGTTCACATATGTGATCCTCAGTGATTGAATGGAAACTCCTGCCAGGGTCAACATCAAACAGCCCTGACAGCAGGTCACTTTGGTAACTCCCCGTGGATTACGCTCAGTGTGTCTCAAACGATCTACAGTCGTGAGGTGATGCTTCGGTGTACCTCAGCGACTCATCTGAACTGTAGGTGTACTTCGGTATATCGTGTTATCTCACTTGTGGGACTCCAGTTCAGGAACGGCCTTTGTGAGAATTAGAGTTGTGTTTTCACACTATGCTGTTAACACTCTCGAAGTTCAAACTTGTAAGTGCCGGAATCCGCTTATTACTAACCGTTTTAAATGTTTTCTTCTTATGGAAGCTCTGGAGCGGGATGATCGTGCAGATTCTTCTCATGCTCACGCCAACATCATCACTAATGGAAGTTCTATCCAAAAGCAACACAACAGTCAGAATGATTCTTCGTCAAATCAAAGAATCTACAAAGTTAAAGACTTAAAGAACTTCATCAGTACTGAATTCCAACGTCAAAGAGCGTGTGAGCATGTTGAAGAATGACTTGGAGACACTGTAGCGGCGAAGCAGACCTGAGGCAGACTTGATGCAGACAACAACATACTATCACTTTCATCACAAAGAACAATGATCAAAGAACAAAGTTAAAGATGACGTCAAAGCATAACTGTTCAAAGAAAACTATCTCTCTACACTGGGGAGATTGTTCGAATCAAGGCATTCCTTCTCACAAAGAAAGAAGACTGTCAGAAGACGTCAAAGCTACTATTACATCAACGCCTTCACCGTTTTTCATCACCAACACTTGAGGGGGAGATTGTTGGAATCACTCCTAAACCTTCATTCAAGTGTTTATTACTCATATGTAATAGGTAGCTTATTATGGCCTTTATGTTTGTTTAAGGTCTAGCTTATGTAGAAGGCCCATAAGCTTAGGACCATGTCCAATAAGGAAAAGGGAAGGAGTAGGAGTGTTGCCCTAGCTCCTTGCCTATAAATACTATGTAATAACCCTCACTTGAGGGTTGGTTGTTCAATTTATTCTCTTTCACTCACATCTACGCATAATCGGTCTTACTCTTAACGTGTGTGTGTGTGTTTGGTTAATTGTTCAATCGCCTTTATCTCTTTCTATTAAGCTTGTGTTGTAAATCTAGTGACCTAACAAAAGAGTTAGAGGTTTGGGAACTTAGTGAGAGAAAATGAAAGTATTATTATGAGCTCTAACTCTCTACCTTGGGAGGTAGAGAGTATTTATAGTCTTATACAAATCGCCACCTATGGGCTGTGGATCAGGCATACAGTGGGTAAAGACCCGTCCATCCTCCACGATGTTACTTAACTAAATACTACTTAACATTAAATAATCTACGACTACGAGCTTTCAAACGATTACATATACTTGAGGTGACCGACTCTTTAATAACTGGATTTACTAAGTCCTAACATATAAGTTCAGTTACCTGAGTGAACAAAGTTTCAAAGTTCAGTAACCTGGATGAACAAAATGAAACTATATTACCTTAGGACAAATTTTTTGTAAACTTTAGTAACTTTTGTGTACCATAACCCCTAATGTAACGGAACTCACTAACTCTTCGGGTTCCACCTCTACCATTATTCTACCTTCGTCGTTTTTGTGTGATGCAGGTGATCCAAATTGTTTTGTGGATTGTTGATAGCGGTTGCACCTGACATATGACAGGTAATCTTAAATTGTTAGGGTAAACTTTGTCGCAAAGTTCATCGGAACTGTCAGATTCAGGAATGATCACTTCGCTGCTATCATGGGCTATGGAGATTATATCAATGGCAACATCGAAATAAGTCGAGTCTACTATGTCGAAGGCCTTGGTCATAACCTTTTCTCAATCGGTCAATTCTGTGACGGGGATTTGGAAGTAGCATTTAAGGAGAAAACATGTTTTGTACATGATTTACAAGGAAATGATCTAATGTCGGGTAAACGAGAAACAAGTCTTTACATTATCTCCATGACCGATATGATTGCTTCCTCCCCAATCTGTTTACTATCCAAAGCAACTTTGACTAAATCATGGTTATGGCATAAACGCCTTTCACATTTGAATTTCAAAGCCATTACTAAAATCACAAAAGACAAAATAGTCGAAGGTCTTCCCAGATTCCGGTATTCCAAAGATCACCTATGATCGGCATGTGAACAAGTAAAAAGCACACGCGCTAAATTTCCTTCAATACCTGAAAAACACATCAATCATGTGCTAGAACTTCTTCACATGGACTTAAAAATCATAAGCTTCGCGGATACTTCGAGAAAGTGGGAATTACGCATTACACATAAATTGCTCGAACTCCTGAATAGAATGGTGTAGTTGAAAGACGAAACATGAGGTTCGTGGAAGCTGCAAGAATGATGTTGATAAATTCTTAATTACCATATTACCTATGGGCTGAAGCCGTTTTAACTGCATGTTATACACAGAATCGTTCAATCATCAATAAACACCATAACAAAACTCCCTATGAGCTTATACATAAACGTAAACCTGACATCAAGCACTTTCATGTATTCAGGGTACTCTGCTCTCCGAATAATGATCGTGAAAATTGTGGAAAGCTCAAACCTAAGGCCGATAGAGGAGTATTCATTGGATACTGTGAAAATTCTAAAAGATTTCGAATTTGGAATCGTCGAACTAGAGAAATCATGGAAACCATCCATGTACATTTAGATGAGCTTACAATAATGGCTTCTGAGCAAAAAAGCTTAGGACTTGCTGTTAACCATCTAAACTTCCCTGAATCATCAGCCGGACCACAATTTGAACTCACACATAGTCAATTGGAAACTTTGTTTCTTCACTGTTTAATGAATCTCTCAAACACCGTGCTCCAGATGTATTAAATGTTTCTGCTACTCAACCCAATCAAATTCCAATACCTGATACACCTGAAACCACAACAACAACCGTTGCTCCAGATGCACCACCAATCGAGTCTCCATCAATAGTCGAAAAAACTGCTTTCAACAACAACGAAACATCTGATGATCCACTTAATCAAGAAGTACCCGCACCTGCATATTATGATGCAATGCATTCTTTAACCCATATGCATCAGAATCACCCATTCCAGATATTGCAAAATCATCAACAAGCAATTTGGATCCACCAAATCTGTAGTCAGTATATCAACACCAACCCTCGACACATAAATGGACACGAGATCATCCTTAGTGAACATCATTGGCAACCGTAACCAACCAGTAATAACGAGACAACGACTCCATAAAGATGGTGAAAATTGTATTTATGCACTCACTATCAGTCATGATGAACCCAAAAATATTAAAGAAGCAATGACATATGACAACTGGATTGAATCAATGCAAGAAGAATTGAATCAGTTTATACGTCCTGATGTATAGGAATTAGTCGAAAGACCAGATAGGGTCTGCGTTATTAGACAAAAATGGATTTGGAAAAACAAAGTAGACGCTGAAGGCAAAGTCATTCAAAACAAGTCTCGTCTGGCGGCTAAAGGATATCATCAGTAAGAAGGAGTTGAATTTGAATAATCATTCGCACCAGTTGCTCGACTTGAGGCTGTTCGAATATTTCTGGCATTTGCGGCTCACATGAACATCATTGTTTATCAAATGGACGTGAAAACAACCTTTCTAAACGGTCAACTATGGAAAGAAGTATATGTGATCCAACCAGAATGATTCGCGACCCAGAGCATCCAAATCATGTCTAGCGACTCAACAAAGATCTCTATGGTATAAAACAAGCCCCACGGGTGTGGTATGATAAATTTTCAGCATTCCTAATTGCCAATCATTTCACCAAAGGGTCCGTTGATCCAACATTGTTCATTCAATATTGTAGAAGAGCATCTTAATTGTTCAAATTTACGTTGATGACATAATTTTTGTTTCAACCCATAAAAAGTACTCAAACACTTTTGTAAGATTAATGAAACAAAATTTTGAGATGTCCATGATGGGTGAATTCATGTTCTTTTTTGGACTCCAAGTTCTTCAATCACACCGTGGTATTTTTCTAAGTGAATCCAAATATGCTCTTGATATACTCAAGAAACATGGTATGACTAGTTGTGACACCTATAATACACCAATGGCAACAACTACAAAGCTAGAAGCTGATTTACATAGGAAACTTGTTGACCCTACAAAATACTGTATTATTATTGGTACTCTCATGTATCTAATAGCCAGCCGCCCAGACATAGTATTTGTTGTATATCTTTGATCCCGTTATCAGTCAAGACCAACTGAACGTCACATATTTGAGGCTAAAATTAAGGAAACCATTAACTTGGGATCTGGTATCCGAAGGATTCTGTTTTTCAACTAATAGCTTTTTCAGATGCGGATTATGCAGGATGCTTAGATACTCGCAAAAGTACTTCTGGAGGTCTACAATTTTTTGGTAATAAACTAGTGTCATGGCAGTCGAATAAGCAAGATTGCACATCGTTGTCCTCAACAGAAGCTTAATATGTAGCCATGTCTGCCTCTTGTGTTCAAGTCATCTGGATGAGAACACAGTTGATGGATTATGCTTATGTATTTGACAAGATTCCAGTGTACTGTGACTCCAAAAGTGCAATTGCAATCTCCTGCAACATAGTTCAACACTCAAAGTCAAAGCATATTGCTCTTCGATATCATTTCATCTAGGAGCATGTCGAGAAGGGAATGGTGGAACTACACTTTGTAGGTACTGAACACCAATTGACGGACTTATTAACCAAAGCCTTGCCTCCCGCAAGATTTGCTGATTTAGTTCATCGAATTGGTATGCGGTGTTTGACTTTCGAAGAACCGGACTCTTTTCTCACTAAATCTTAAAATCAGTCAAACACCAAAACATCCTTTTGTAAATATTTTATAAAAAGAAAATACAAAAATATAAAACCTATAAAATCCAAAAATATTTTTCTCTTTTATATAAATTTTTAAAAAACAAAAGAAAATATTGAAAACATAAAAACCAAAAAGTTTTTTTTATCCTATCTATTTGTATGCAGCTAATGAAGTGGATAAGATAGTTGAACCTGATAATACTGCTGAAGATGTTAGTGATGTCATTGCTAAAGATTCTACTGTCAGTACAAATGTGGAGCCTGTTCATGCTGTCAGTAAAGAAGTTTCTACAGCTGGTGCAACAATTATGCCTGAAGTTACTGCTGCTAGTAGATCTGTTTCTGCTGGTGCAACAATTCAGACTGAAGTTCTTACTGGTGAAACAATTCAACCTTAAGCTGTTACTAATGGTAGTGATGTGCCTACAACTATTGAATTACCAGTAACTGCTGTTGAAGATCTTGTTGGGCCTATTACTCCTGCTGTGACAACAATAAAAACAATAGTGAAAGAGATAGCTGATGAAGGTGAAAAGCTTGTGAATGAAGTGGATAAGACAGTTGAACCTGATAATACTGCTGAAGATGTTAGTGCTGTCATTGCTAAATATTTTACTGTCAGTACAAATGTGGAGCCTGTTTCTGCTGTCAGTAAAGAAGTTTTTTCTGCTCGTGCAATAATTATGCCTGAAGTTACTGCTGCTAGTAGATCTATTTCTGCTGGTGCAACAATTCAGACTTAAGTTCTTACTGATGAAACAATTCAACATGAAGCTGTTACTAATGTTAGTGATGTGCCTACAACTGTTGAATTACCAGTAACTGCTTTCGTTGAAGATCTTGTTGGGCCTATTACTCGTGTTGTGACAACAACAAAAACAATAGTGAAAGAGACAACTGATGAAGGTGAAAAGCTTGTGAATGAAGTGGCTGAGGTGTCTACTTATGGCAAGTTGACAATCATACTTTTCTCAACTGCTCAACTGCGACTGACGATTAAATAACAATTGATTTGACATGAATGCTTGTCAAAATATTAGTGAGTCGCACAGTAGAACAAGTAGTTCCGCTTTGTTCTTTACTTAATTGGATATCTTTATAAAAATAACTTTTTCTTTAAACTCTTTCAAATAAATACATCTTTTGGGAATGTCTCCTTCTAAAATTGAACGATGATAAAAGGCGAACGAAATGTTTAATGAACACGTGTTTTGTTAAATATAAAAATAAATAGTAAAAGTATTTTGTAAGGAGCATTGTTATATCCTCAACATGTGTTTTAGTAATGTCTCTTACTTTTTTCGTCTTATAAAAAGTGTTCACAAATAAAAACAGAAAAATTATGATATGTGTAATTAATGCTTGTTTTGATTGATAAAAAAACCATTATATCCTTGTAGTTAATATAGAAATTAGAGATGAATAACTAATGCAAGTTTTGATTAGAAGAGTAAAGTATGAAAACCGTTATAATTATTATTCGTATATAAAAATTGAATACTTATTTAAAGATAAATATAAATAGTAAGTTTGACATCTCGAGTAGTATTTTGCGAATAGCATTGCTATATATGACAATGCTATAAAATTTGAAAGGCATTTTAGTGATGACCGATAAGAGTTCCGAAGAGACATGACATGTTTCCCTGATTGGCGCAGTCTCATATATCATCAAACAAGTTGCATACTTGCATTTATTAGTTGCAGTTCCCCAACGGTCTTCGAAACTACCAGCAAAAGAAGTTATCTTGACACGTAGTTCTGCCTCTAGCCACCCATTCACTGACTCACATTTTCTTTAGTCCAATTCAACCCGTCACTAATTCACGTTACACTTGCTGTATTCAAATGTTCAATATAAATATTGTTCTTAATAAACATATGACAAAGTTATAATGGCATCTGAATTTTCACATGCTGGCCGTTTGTCATTACATTAAAAAAGCACACAATTTATATTTATTAATCCAATTTTATACTTTAAATTTTGTCATCATCGCTAAAAGAGAATCTTGTATCTAAATTAAGAGTAAAAAGCACACACCTTTTTCAGTAAGTACGCCCTAAAGAATTAAAAATTATGTCTTGCTGCATATCCCCGTAGAAGATGAATGTGTCTTAAATAAATCATATTCACGTTAACAATATACAATTCTAATGGTCATGTTAACGAGGCACCCCATGCAAGGGGTGTTGTACTTTCCAAATGATTGAGTGAGGTGATGCGGGAAAATGTTTTTTCTCGATTTTCGTGCCAAAATCTTAAAAGAGTTGTTTTTTTAGATGGTTGAGCTGCTGTGACAGCTGTTTTTTTACAAGTTTTTTTGTTGCAAGTTTGTTTTTTTTTTTTTTTTTTTTTTTTTTTTTTTTTTTTTTTTACAAGTTTTTAGTTTTAGTTTTATAACTTTTTACAAGTTTTTGTTTCAGTTTTGTGTTTATACAGTTTTCATTTTTATAACTTTAAAAAAAAAACGTAGTCGGAAAATTTTTGAGGCTCAGATTCGAAAGTTGCAAAGTGAGATTTTATCTCACTTTACCGTTCATTCGGTTTCGGTTATCATCATCGCCTCGGAAAATTTTAAGGCTAAAAAATCATCATCGCCTCGGAAAATTTTAAGGCTCAAAAATCATCATCATCTCGGAAAATTTTAAGGCTCAAATTCGAAGGTTGCAAAGTGAGATAAAAATCTCACTTTATCGTCCATTCGGTTTCGGTTATCATCATCGCCTCACAAGTCACAACAGGTCCCAAAGGGTCATGTCTAACCAAGCACCCCATTTTCTACTAGCCAAACACAACAGGTCTAAAAAATGCACAAGTCACAACAGGTCTCAAAGGGTCAGTCTAACCAAACACCCTGTTTTCTACAAGCCAAGCACAACAGGTCTCAAAACTGCACAAGTCACCAACACGTTTTCAAGCACCAACACGTTTTCAATGTGAAAGTCGTAAGTAGGTTTCCCAAACTGCAAAAGTTCACAAGATTCTCAAACTACAGGCATTTCAGGCTTATAATGCCACAAGAAAGCAACAACACCAACCAGCAACAAGCAACAATACAAACTAGCAAGAAAGCAACTACACCAACTAGCAAATTCCACCAACCACAACAAGCAACTACACCAACTAGCAAATTCCACCAACCACAACAAGCAACAACCCCAACTAGCAAGAAAGCAACAGGTCTCAGTCCACCACAACAAAAAAGGACAACACAAGTGTCACAGTCCACCACAACAAGCAACAACACCAACAAGCAACAACACCACAAACAACAACCATGTCTAATTCACCATTTGACACACAAGAGGTAAAACACTTGTCAAATAGGCTCAGATTATTAGCTCTTTATATCATGTTGGCTGCAAATATGAATGTTGCAAAGTGAAATATAAACTCACTTTACCGTCCATTCAGATTTGTCATGACAAAACTCTTAAGGTTATTTTTTTTTTATTTTTTTTTTATTTTTTATTTTTATAAAAATCATCATTGCCTTTTTTTTAAAACCTATTTATTTCATTGAAAGTTGCAAAGTGAGATAAAACTGCTCACTTTACCATCCAGTAATGAAACTGCATAGGCACCCCAACAAGTTTCAACAGAAACATCACCAAAGCAAATAATCAGGTGACTCATTATAGTATCACCTGCAAAACATCACCACAAAAAATAAATCACTACCACAGAAATATCACCACCACAAAACAAATAACCTCACAGAAACATCAACCACTTTTTATTTTTTTTAGATCTAACAAGTTTTTAGTTTAAAAAAAAATCAGTCTTTACCTGATAAACAGATACCACAAGGATACCAAAAGTTTTCATCTTTTTTCAAGATTAAAAACTTTTCAAGATCTAAAAGCTTGTTAGATCTAAAAAATAATCAACGAAACCAAACTACTCAGAAACATCACCACCACAAAACAGATAACCTCACAGAAACATCAACCACTTTTTTTTTTTAGATCTAACAAGTTTTTAGTTTTAAAAAAAAAATCAGTCTTTACCAGATAAACAGATACCACAAGGATACCAAAAGTTTTCATCTTTTTTCAAGATTTAAAAACTTTTCAAGATCTAAAAGCTTGTTAGATCTAAAAAATAATCAACGAAACTGATAACATCAAATAGTCCTGAATATTAAGTGTCAATTTCCCCCGATAATGCTCGTTATTTATATCATTTATATAGATTTACGCTTGTTTTCCATTATTTTCCACTTTCAGGTAAATTACGAGCATTGGAGCTAAAGAGACGCGGAACTGGAAACATATCTAAAGATTTATCACAGTATGCTATTTTGAAGAAGTTACATCGTAACTCGTCTCTCACATTACGCCATAACTATTGCGTGACTCAGTATGCCAACTTATCAGAAGGTTACGGCGTAACTCTTCCCAAAGGTTACGACATAACCACATTAGGTCAAATTAAGTTCCACGCCGTTGATACTTACGCCGTAACTACTGCATCACTTACGACGTAACCGAGTTTATTGAAGACTACGGCGTAACCACTAATAAGGTTACGCCGTAACCAGCAGATCTAGTGCATTTTA
The DNA here is from genome assembly GCA_019973895.1 of Chrysanthemum seticuspe. Taxonomy (NCBI): domain Eukaryota; kingdom Viridiplantae; phylum Streptophyta; class Magnoliopsida; order Asterales; family Asteraceae; genus Chrysanthemum; species Chrysanthemum seticuspe. The sequence goes on from BPTQ01000001.1 coordinate 47,811,482, forward strand.
CGAAGGAATAGAAGGTTACGGCGTAACTCCTATATTGGTTACGCCGTAACCCAGATCTGGCCTATAAATACCCCACGAATTCCAGCATTTCTAATCATCCCATTCCACACACAACACTCTGAGAACGTGGGAAAAAACTCAAGGCAGGTCTAGAGGAGCATATGGAGCTGTTTCCAAGGGAGAAGTCACTCCATTACGATAAGCATTAGCGTTTTATATTTCTTTTACTTTCAATTCATGTATTTCGTACTTTTGAATATTGAATTGATTTGAATGATTAATATGAGCGGCTAAGCACCTCTTGGTGCTAGCCTAGTTATGATTCCTTAATTGTTTTGTTTGCGTTTACCTTTACTTCCGTACAATTATTTCTAAGTGTATGCATGCATAGTTAATTGGTAGCCACCCTTGGTTCGGTAGTTTTGAATGACGGTAGAGGCCAATTGCCTAGGAGATATGACCAACTGACCCTAGGTGAGCGGACTGAGACGGGAAGGGTAAGATATGACCAACTGACGACCCTTTCTACTTGTGCGATTTGACCAACTGATCATCTATCGTTTGGATGAACTTAAGAATTGGGGGGTGTAGTTTCTAAGTTCCTAACGGCCGGGCACTCACTATTATGAATCTAGCATGTAGCGGTACTTAATGACTTGGCTTAGGGGACCAGGAACAACAGGACTTATGACGGTGCGCCTGATTTCTCCTGTGGTGGCATCTTTGCTGATAGGTTAGGGCGAATTGACCAAATGCTGTCCTCTCGAATTTGACCCCACCTGAAGCAATTGGAAGTAAGTAGACGTAGACATAACTAGCTAGGAGGATTAACTAGTTTGGCACCACTCTCCTCTATTGATTTCCCTTTACCATTTATCTGCTTTTATTTACTTTATTCTGCATTAGTAGTTTAATTAATTAAATCCCTATCGAAACCTTTATTAAATCTGTGACACTATGCTTAGTAATAATCCAACACACATAGCTCTTGGGACGACCTCGGCTTTACCGATTACTACATTACACACGACCGGGTACACAGCCCGTTAGTGCACTAGGGTAGACCATAGGTATTGCGAGACACTATAAATATTAAGACCTGGTTAGTAAAACCTGCATCAGAAACCAAACTACTCACAGAAACATCACCACCACAAAACAGATAACCTCACAGAAACATCAACCACTTTTTATTTTTTTTAGATCTAACAAGTTTTTAGTTTTAAAAAAAATCGTTCTTTACCAGATAAACAGATATCACAAGGATACCAAAAGTTTTCATCTTTTTTCAAGATCTAAAAACTTTTCAAGATCTAAAAGCTTGTTAGATATAAAAAATAATCAACGAAACCAAACTACTTCTCACAGAAATATCACCACCACAAAACAGATAACCTCACAGAAACATCACCACCAAGTAACCAACAATCTAACAAGATTATTACTTGTTAGATCTAAAAAGTTTTTAGATCTAGATATAAAAAACTAATCGTAACAATCAACTCAGAGAGAGAGAGAGAAACGAGAGGATAGAGAGAGAGAGACAGTGTGATATGAGAGGTGAGAGAGAGAGTCAGAGTAATAGTAACAAAACCACAAAGCAAAACCATGTGCGCACACGGTTTATAAGAAAACCACGCGTTTTCTTATAAAACGTAAAATTCTTATTTATTTATTTTTTTAATTATATATACAAAAGTATATAAAAGTAGTATACTTGCAAAAGTTTTAAAAAAAAGTAGTATACAAAAGTTTTTAAAAAAAAAGGATACAAAAGTTTTTTTTTTTAAAAAGGATACAAAAGTTTTTAAAAAAATGTATAAAAAAGTTTGTAAAACAAAAAGCAACTGTGACAACCCGTACTTCCAGGTCATTTCTCGAAACAATTCATGTCTTACAATTTCAACATTTATCGTAAACTAGGTTTACGTGTTCCAAATTCGCGTAACCTTAAAGGTTTAGCGGCGAATTCATGATCATATCATCACGTACATTTCATATGGACTAAGTTTAGTCTACATTTCATTTACATCATTTGCATCATGTTAGTTCATTCACGACATTTCATTTCACTTGAATCGCGTAATTTTTATATTAAATAAACGTTATTGCGTGAGTTATTATTTTGAACATTTAATCCGTTACTTTCAAAAATGATCCCGACATATTTTTATACTTACGTTTAGTTTATAAAAACTATATTTTGAGTTTACCTAGTGTTTTAAATTTATTTGGTATATAAATCATTAAAGTTATATTATTACGACGTTTTTCTTAAAAACTACTCGGTAATTATTTTATCACTCAAATTTTACAAGGAATGTATTTTTACAATTTTTATGATCTCATTATACTTTATTTTGATCTATTAAAAATTTCTTTTACCTAAAATTTCCTCAAATATACAAATGTATATTAAACCTTACAAGTATTATTACATGTACACTTTTCTTACACACTTAACAAATATACACAATATAAAAAGAAAAAAAAAATAATATATTGAGACACAATCCCCCCAAAACCGGTTTTGGGGGGGGGGGGGGGGGGATGTATCATATAGTTGGTAGTTTTCTTTATTTTGATAGTATAAGTATACACTTCACATCTAATTCATTCATTTCTTTTACTTCAATAATTCACAAGCCAATAAAAATCCTCTTTCTCTTTTGTTCTTTCATACAAAACCGGCCATTGATAGGGTGTTCAAGGGATCATCAATTTTTTTCAAGTTCAAGTCATAAACAATCTAGATAATACTCTTTATAGGGTTTTGAAATAAAAACCAAGAGTGTTTAGGCTAAACCTTGTTCTTTGCACCTCATCATATTAACTTGTAAGCATATCATTTATATTTTTCATCTTTCCTTTTCATTTCATAAGTATCTCTTCATTTTTGGAGCAAACATGCATGATTTGTGTTGTTTATACCATTTTTACATGATTTTTAGTGTTATATATATATAAAAGTCATCCTATAATTATCCCCTTGATATATGTTGGTCTTGATGATGTTTAGGAACCCATGACACCCTAAGAAGGTGTATGGTAGGATTAGATTAGCTTTGGAGTTGATTTGAAGGGATTGGAATAGGTTTAGTACGAGAAAAACTATTTTCGATAAGTATAAAAAGTGTTCTGTCCTAATTTTGATTTTCTGGAAAATCCGACAGTAGGCACGAATTTTTGGCCTTGATATTTAGAAAATATACTTTAAAACGAATCCGTGGCCGCTTGAACGGATAAAAACGGAGTTATAATGAAGAAGTTATGAATTTTTAAAGTTTGACGACGAGATATATATTTTTTAGAAATTTCAGCATACTATTTTTACTCTATTCGAGTCAAAAACGAGCCTTAAGCTTCCCAAATTATTTCGACTTATCAAAAATATAATAGTATACTTTGATACGAAGCTAAGGACGTATTATACGTAGAAAACGGATTTGAAACGACAAAGATATGCACGTTTTCATAAAATTGCCGTAACTATTATTTTCTGAAAAACTATATTATTTTACGAGACAAGTGTTACGGTAGCTGAAACGACCATGTTTGAGGCAGTTTTTAACTATGATGTGGAACTTTTTGGAACGAAATGTCTTCTAATGAAATTAAGATCACCGAGCATATTTTTCAAAACAATCGACCGTTTGTATAGCGGAGTTTTAATAAATTAATTACGGTTGCTCAAACTTGGCCGAAACTCACTTTTTACACAACAAATAGACAAAATCACCATCTTTAACCCATATTATCTTTATGTTCGAGACCTTTATGTCGAAAACTCCTGAACTGAAACTTCTAGATTTTGATACAAACTTTCTAAAACTGTCAAGTTCGTTTCCTAACGATCGACGTACACCATTTTACGACTAGTTTTTCGAAGCCATTTTTGTCATTTTCAAGAAATTTCCGACGACATTATTTTACGACGAAAAGTTGAAATTTCACCATAAAACATTACGAAACCATTGTAGGATGACATTTTGACGTAAAAACTTGTAAAGTGATTTAAGAATGGTCAAGACGTCAAAAGAGTATTTTTCGACGATAAGTAATATTATTCTCAAAACTCGCAAATGGTATAAATAACATACGAAATGCATGCATAACATTACATTGCAACTCATTACATATCATATCATTCGTAATAGGTTCCGGTTAAAGCATTCCGATATACCTCAGTGTACTCACTCTTGCCATCACACCAGTTTATCAAGTGAGTTTTCATAGCCCCGTTTTACAAGTTTTACATTATTTCAAACCTACGGGGGAGAATACATTGCACAACATTTTATTACGATACCAAGTATGTTAAATTCATTTACATTGCTTAAGTTACCGCATTGCCAATTGAAAGTCCCCATTACCTGAACATGAACCGTTAATCTTAGAAGCGAGGGTGAGTGGATAGATCTATCGAGGGTGACGCCTCCATCCGGGTTGGTGAATCCCAACTAGTCATACGGATGCATCTCATTTAATAACATTATTGAGTTGTCTGGCAAACACTCTATTGGGGCCTACATTATGAACAGTCTCGTTTCGGTGTCATGGGCTTAAAGCAATTGTAACATTTTTACGTGACATAATTGTCATGCCTGTAACATTTTTACGTGACGTGATCGTCATGCCTGATCTATACTTGCGTAGTCGTATAAAACATTTACATAAACCTATGATTTCTCACCAACATTATTGTTGACCCGTTTTAGCAATGTATTTTCAGGTAACTGAGGCATTATCATCATGACATGGTTTAGGACCTACCTTTTGAGTCGCGGCGTCGACTTATATCATTGTACATTATGGCACTTTATTTCAAAACCATCGTTTGGACTTGTAATATATTTATGTTTCCGCAAACTTTGTAAACTTTTGGGACCGATGTTGTAACTCTGAATGCTTTTATTAAATATCAAACGATGTGTTTTTAAAACGACACTTTAGGTCGTTCAATATAACTGTGATTGTGGTGCTATGACAGTCAATCCCCCAGGAATTCCATTCCGCTGCAAAACAGGTAAATTGGGGGTGTGACAGCAACGCTCATGGTATTAACACACATAGGACACACGTACGTGTTTACATTTTATAAAAGGTACAAAGTTTTTCAAAAATTTGTAAAAATAAAAAAGTTGTTACAAAACGTAAAAAAGTTGTTACAAAACGTAAAAAAGTTATAAATTATATGTTAAAAATAAAAGTTATAAAAGTTGTGTTTTTTATTTTTTAGGTGTTCCGTGATGAAGTTGTTTTAACTAATTGGGTGCAATCTACTGCTCAATCGAATGGTTTTCTTATTGTTAAAGGAAGAACTAAAACAGATATAGGCTATAAGTACTCAATCGAATTTAAGTGTTCTAGACATGGGACGTCTGCACGTGAAGGTTTAGAAGATGAACTTCAACGGCAGACTGGTACCGCTAAAACTAATTGCCCATTCAGATTACTGGCGAAATTTATAAAAGGTCGAACTAATGGTTGGATCTTGAGGGTCAAGTGTCTGAGGCATAATCATCATTTTGTAGACTCGTTCCATGGTTTTTCACAGGCAATGCGATTAAAAGAAAATGAGTTAGTTTTGGTGGAGCAATTGACAAAACATAAAGTAGCACCACGTATTATACTTTCGTCAATAAAAGAGAGCGATCTGGATAACGTGTCTAACATTAAAGCGATATATAATACACAAAACAAGATACGCGGCGCCATTCGTGGTGATATGACTCTGATACAACTCCTTTTAGCACATTTGAGGCGTCAAGGTTATACATATTACCCTAGGGTAAATGACCACACTAATGAGCTTGAGGAAATATTTTTTGTTCACCCGACGTCATATGCCCTATGGACAACATTCCCGGAAATCATGCTGATGGACTCCACATACAACACCACGTTGTTTAAACTGCCATTCTTTACAATTGTTGGAGTTACTTCAACAAACAAAACATTCTCAATGGCGTTTAGCTATTTGAACTGTGAAAAAAAGCCAAATTTCAAATGGGTGTTGGAATGTGTTAAGTTGGTGATAGAAGAACAATATTACCCGCGAGTTATTGTCACCGACAGAGATTTAGCGTTGCTTGGGGCATGCAGAGCAGAATTCCCAAACGCTAACAAATTACTCTGTCGATGGCATATCAATCAAAATGTGCTCAAGCATTGCAGACACAAATTCGATACGGAAGAGGAGTATGCGTCCGTTAGATGGACATGGGATTTGATGGTTAAAGCTCCGACCCAAGATGTGTTCATGCACTATTATCAACACCTACATGATTTACTGGTCCAAAAACAGGGTACTTACCTATTAATATATTTTTTTTATTATTTAATAAATAACTACCCGAATTATTTTCTCACTTTATTAATTCATTGTTTTCTCAGACGTTTTGCGGTATTTTAATAACTGGCTGCAACATTACGACCGCATGTTTGTGTCGTACATTACCGATCAATATCGCAGCTTCGGCCAGACAACAACATGTAGAATTGAGGGTCAACACGCGTTGTTGAAGTTATACTTGGGCTCCACATAGTCCAGCTTAGGCACGTTGTTGTGTTCGGTCGACAAGATTATAGTTGCGCAAGAAACTGCGATAATAGTCTCTTTTAATACAAGCATAATCAAGAAACTGCATGCGTATAAGGGCACACTATTTAACGAATTGCGGTATAATGTTTCAAAAGATGCTTTACTACTCATACTCGCAGAAAGTAAACGTGATGTGGACCCACATGAATGTGGTCATCAGTTGCGGTTAGTTTGTGGTTTACCATGCTTTCACGAAATGTATTACTATCAGATTCATAGTATGTATATTAAATTTATGCCTATCAAGTTATTCTCCCCGTCAATACCGATAATTTATACTAGTCACTTTTTTCGAATACAGGATTGCCTATTCCGCTTAATGCTGTTGATAATTTTTGGAGAACACTAAGTGTTCCCTGGCCTAGAGCCCGACATACTCATAAGCCTGAAGAGCCTCAAGATCTTTCTTGTCAAGATGACGTAGAAAAATTCCAAAATATTTTTACCAAAGCATCGTCGTTTGTCAAGAAAAATATGTTAAACATGATTAGAGGTATATACGCTCCCGAATCTGTGTCAACCCATGAACCTGTTGTTAAAGAAAGTACTCGTGGACGTCCGAGCGCAAAGGACAAAAATTCCAAGGGTAAAAATATCCCAGATTTGAACAAAGAACCAACCACAGGGCACCGCAGAAGCTATACAAAACCTAAAAAAGTCCGAGACTTAAATAAAGAAACTGCGAGCCATAGTTCATACGTGGGAGAGCCTTCTAACGTCCCAGACTTGAACGAAGAACCTAGCGAGGGCGATTTAAGACACGAGTTGTACATTCCAGATGACGATAGCGAATATTTTATGGCTCGAATTCCACCTCTTTTCCGACGGTGGATCCTAGGGATTGTTAACATGGAAGGTGATGAAAATTGTGGCTATCGAGCTCTTGCCGTAGGTCTTGGTCATCCCGAACGGATATGGCCCAGACTTCAAACTCTTGTCAGGGAAGAGGTAGACAATCACCGGGAACTATACATGGAAATGTGGGGGACTTGGTTTACACAGATTTCGAACTCGCTGAATTGGTTTGAATCAGGATATGCACCCCACGATTACTGGATGATTATGCCAGACACGGGAGCGGCTATTGCTACAGCTTTTAACCGTCCAATTGTATGCATATCCAATAGAGCATCTACTACGTGTCTTCCGCTTAGGTCAGGTCCATAGACAGCACAACTATTGTCCCCCGTTGTGATTCTTCGTGTGGGGGAAGACCATGCTGCTCACTACGTTCATGCGGTTCTGGATGAAAACTCACCACTCCCGTATACTCACCCACAATGGAGGGCGTTCAGATATAACGTGGCCGCGGGATGGGAAACTTTGTTTGCTGAACAACAAAGCATGTTTAGAAGGACGTAGTATAGACATATGTTGCAAACGATTACTGATTTATAGAAAACGATTACTGATTTGTATTGTAAACGACAAAACATGCATAGACGATTACTGATTTATATTGTAAACGAAAAAACATATATAGACAATTACGGATTACTGATTTATAGTAAACGATTACTGATTTATAGTAAAAGACTCCTCATCTTTTGTTACAGATTTCTGCTCCTGCTCCTGTTCTTCCTCATCTTTTGTTACAGGAATCGGATGACATTCAGTGGAGGGACATTCAGTGTGTCAGCAACACACCCGCTCGTGTTGAGAGTCCAGATTATGTGCCTTCTTCTCCATCTTATATTCTTATGTGCCTCCCTCTCTAGCTATATCTCCAGCTGCAGATGAGGAGAATTTTATACACCGTCCTCCGGTTCTTCCTCATCTTTTGTTACAGCCGTCTCGCTTTGACGAGTACGAGCGAGAGATTGCCAGATTGAGGAGACGCATTTCAGAGTTAGAGTTTCGTGTGGGACAGATGGCAGCATCATTGGAGCGACTACGCCTCGGGCGTGATTGATCTTAGTTTCTAGTTATATTGTGATTTTGTGAACCATGTATCAACTATTAATCTATAACAAGATTGGTTATTTATGTATTCGAAGCTTCTAATTTTGTGAACCATGATATTACTGATTTATATTGTAAATAATTATACAAATTCTTTTGGCCAGGTGCAACAAGAAAATCCTTTCTTATGTCGTTGTCGACGGGGACTTATAATTGAAAGAACATCCCAAAAGCCCAAAAGTTGTGGTCAGAAGTATTATGCATGTCCTTTATCAAATGTAAATAATTATACGTTTGCTTATTTACGTAAATATATCAATAACTTGTTTGTTAAAAATACATTTCTTATAATTGTTTCACCATGTAACAGCCGGGGACTGAAGACTATGGGTGTCGATACTTTATGTGGAAGGATGTATTTCAACAAAAGTACTTTAGTCAAGGCTCTTCTTCAACGCAGTGCTCAAACTGCGAAACTAAAGATAACACGATCAACATGCTATTGTCTCAAAACAATTTGTTGAAGGAAAGAATAAAGACGTTGGAGGCATCACTGGAATTTGCAAGAAATCCTGTTGATCACGCATGTCAGTCGAGTGGAACACTCTATGACCTTATAAATGACATTAATAATCTTCATGTGGAGTAGATTTCGTTGTAATAGTAGTAGCATTTGTTGTTGTACTTGTTTAATGTTTTATTGTTATTGTTTAATTAAATGGAAACAAATACACAATTAAAAAAACATAACATAAAAAACTACACAAATAAATATACTCTACATATAAAAACACTACACAAATAAATACACTATACATATAAAAAACTACACAATTTAAACAATACAACACAAATTAACTCTACACAATTAAAAAAAAAAAAAAAAAAAAAAGGACCGTACAAGAGCCCCACCTTATGAGGTGCATGAGAAGTAATTAATGGGGTGCTTGGTTAGGCAACCCCTTCTAAAATATACGGAGTTCTTTTTTAATTTATTAAACAGTTAGTATCATATTGCCAATGTTCACCACATCTAATTATCATAAGTCAGCCGTTAGGACTAGACTTAAAAATTGATAAGCATGCATGCATGATGCACTGGTCGATTTCATATGGCCGAACCTCTCATACTTTCACATTCACATACATCTATGTGTCTAGATCGAGCTCGGCTCGTTTAACCAGAGGCGGAGATAAGAATAGGAAAGGTGAACACGTATTTTTAGCGAAAAAAATTGTAATGGTTTTTTATTTTTTTTTAATTATTATTTTTTTTCTTTTCAATATTTTCCTATTTTTCAATTTACCTCCCCCTCCCCCCGCGCGCGCTAACAAATCGATTCGTAGTGTAGTTTTTAAAATCATCAAAGTTTGCCCCCTTACCATAACTTTCTAGCTCCGCCTCTAGCAGTAGAAAAGCTCGAGCTCGACTCCTTTCGAGCCATATTTGTAAAGCTCGAGCTAGTGTTGTGAGTCATTGTTAAAGCTCGAGCTTGAAAAAAAAATTGTTTATGATAGAGTATTTTTGTAAGAAGAGCTTATATGACACTTTGATATAAAAGAGTATTCTGTAAAATACATCTTTGTGGTTTATTAATTTTCACATTAAACATTCATGTCAGAAATTTTTAACAATAATCATCTCTCCGTTAATAAAAGTTAACACAATACATCCCTATGGACTAAAGTTTTATTACTTTTTTCGTTATCTACTAATAATCAAACACACTTCTTGATAAAATCACTCTCAAATGCCCTTTTATTAATTTCACCATCTTCTTCTCATCATCATTACCAATCATCATCTTTTTTCTCACTACCTCTACCACCCTAAAATACATGAACCACTGACTATTAAATTACTTTCAACTACCATAAAATACCTAAACTCGTAAAATATTTATACCTATCACTATATAATCACTCACAAACACCACAAAATACTAAAACCCATCACCATATTCTTTTCATCACCTTACCAACACCATCCACCACATATACTAACACAATCCTTCAGATATGTGGTGGCCGACTCTGTGACCGCCACCATTTCGCTACCTCCACCACTCAATAGGCCATCATATTAGTTGGCGGAAGTGGAGGTGATGGAGGTTGTGGATGATGGAGAATGGTGGTGGTGGTCACAAATCCGGCTATCACAAATTTTGTGATGGTTGAGAGTGATTTTATGGTGATATGTATATGTATATGTATTTTGTGTGGATTTAACTATTTTGTGGTAGTTGTAAATGATTTTATGGTGAGTGGTTTAGATAGTGAGAAGAAAATTATGATGATGATGGGGAGTGGAGATGATGAGAGGAAGAAAATGAAATGAATAAAAAAATGTTTATGAGTGAATTTATCAAGATGTGTGTTTGAATTTTAGTATACAACGAAGATAATAGAGAAAAAATTACATCGTTAGTCCCTATGGACGTATTATGTTTAACTTTTACTAACTGAGGGATGATTAGTGTCCAAAAATTTTAACATAGATTTTTAGTGTGAAAACTGACAAACTACATGTATGTATTTTGCACTTTACTCTAAATATAATAATTACCAAAAGGGGACTTTTTTCTAAGCATGGTCCGTTTTTTAGACTTTTTTCTAGGCTCTTTCCCAAAAGAGTCACGCTCAACTGCTCAACTCCACCCCTTTAGTGACAAGTGTCATGTGGTAGGTAGACATGTTTTTTTATTTTTTCTTAAATGACAAATATGCCCTCAAACACACATATAAAAGACACCACATATTTCATTTTTTCTAATTTTTTTTTCTCTCTCTCTCTCTTCAACCTCAATCCAAGATCCGGCCATGGGAAAAGATCCGGCCATATCTTCACCACCACCACCACCACCACCACCGCTGCTCAACTGCTCGACTACCACTGCTCAACTGCTCAACTGCTCGACCACCACTGCTCACCACCTTAGCAGTCCATAACCACCACCACCACCGCTGCTCAACTGCTCGACTACCACTGCTCAACTGCTCACCACCACTGCTCACCACCTTAGCAGTCCATAACCACCACCACCACCACTGCTCAACCACAAAAATTATCTATACTTACAAAAATTAATATATCATATTACACTAGTATTACAGTAATAATGTGCTTATTACCACTAAGATTTAAGGAAGAAAAAAATGAAATACTTCGTATAATGTCAAAGAAATATACACTGTTACATTTTACACTATTCTTGCATCAAGTATCATGTGTAATAATTGAAAACAGGACCATTCAATTAAATATGATTCCCACACATTCTTTTAAATATGAAATACATATATCAAGTCTTTAAAAAAAAAAGACATATAACTAACAAGATTGATGGTGAAAACACAAGAACATCAAGCAGCCTAGTCTTTAAAAATCTCGCCGGAATCTGCTGCTATCGCCGGAATCTCGCCGGAATCATTCAGATCTGTGACCGAAACTTTTTCAACAACTAATGACTTGAACACTTCACGTAGCGAATCAAGAGAACGCGTAACCATGAGACTTATTCGAGTTTCCATTTGTGTATCATTCAGATCTGTGACCGGAATCTAAAAAATCTCGCCGGAATCTGCTACTGCTGCTATGAGATCTCGTCGGAAATTAAACCACTCATACCGTTTCTTCTCAAGTCACAAATATATAAACCAAACACTCGATAATAATGTTTAAGATGGGATCGAAGAAAAAAAAAACAGATTCCATGAAGCTCCGATGCATCTTCGATCTATCTAACCAACCAGAACAAATAAAGTAATAAATGACTAGTCAAGCGTACATATAATTTAGCAGAAGGCCTGTAACGATAGTTGGTGAATTGAAGAAGGAGCCATGACTAGTCATTTATTACTTTAATGGAATTTTTGGACATTATTTATGTGACATCTTCGATATATCAAACCAACTAGAAAAAGAAGAAAAATAATTGAAGAGAGAGGGTATGAGAACAATAATTGAAGAGAGAGGGTATCATTTTATATAGGGGGGCATATTTGTCATTTAAGAAAAAATAAAAAAACATGTCTACCTACCACATGACACTTGTCACTAAAGGGGTGGAGTTGAGCAGTTGAGCGTGGCTCTTTTGGGAAAGAGCCTAGAAAAAAGTCTAAAAAACGGACCATGCTTAGAAAAAAGTCCCCTTTTGGTAATTTTCTCTAAAGTAATTTGATTAAATTTTTAACTAAAAAAATTATGTAATTATAGAATATATTACTACTTCTGTCTCAAAATTATAGTCAGTAGACAAATCACAAAGTTTAATAATAACGTGACCACTACACTTTTCAACCAATCAAATCGAATATTCCTCCAACAATGTCTTTTTTTATTAATTAAAATAAAAAATGGACACTTATTTTGAGACATCTCACAAAATAAATATGTACTACAATTTTGAGACGAAGAGAGTATATATGTAAGAGCTCGTGTAAGTCCGCGAGCTTAATCGAGCTCGATATTTGAATCTTATACTATAGCCCGTTTATCAAACGAGCCTTATTTGAAGTTTAAGCTTGTGAAGCTTGAACTCGAGTCAAGCTTTTAGAAAATCGAGCTCGAGTAGCTCACGAGCAACTCGACTCATTTACACCCCTACGATATATCAGGAGAATGATCCAGAAAGATAGATGCGTTAATGAATCAAATAATGATCCGTCAAAGTTGTCTTCTATTGCAAGGAGAGTTAAGTTGTACATACTTATCAACACCGAAGTAGTTGAGGTACACTTAAAAGGGGGTCAAAGACGACGGCGAAAAAAAAAGAAGAAAAAGGTAAAATAAAAAGGGGGAAAATGCATAAAAAGGCACCCAACTTACTTTCAAATTTCAATATTCACTTGAGGTATGGAACTTTATTTTAGTCAATTTAAGGTACTAAACTACAAAAATATTCAAAATTATGCAACTAACAGGTTTCCTTAAAAAATTGATTAGTTTTTAGTTAGCAAGTCAAATTTATATTTGTACATTAGACTCCCCCGTGTGTATTACAATATTTTTCTACTTACAAGCAATAATGTACTTTTACCAATTCAAGTATCAGTAGTTTATCACCCAAATATTAAAGTGACTCGCAACAACATTAAATCAAAAGATATCATGAAACGTGAAGTATAATCCTTTAGCTAAAATCAAATATTAGTTGCACAAAGTTTGCAACACCTGATAATATGAGTGAAATACCATCTATAGAAATACCATGAAAAACTTCAGTTATAAGCTCAATTGTTGAAGATGAAGCAAATGTACTATAATATATTAAAAAAAAGGAAAATGATATAGAGACCTAAACATGTTACTACTTTTGTGCCTAAATGGATGTGGCAATTGTTTAATGGGTTGTGAAATTGTGGGTCCATGTACTATCATCAATAGAATGCTGCCATGCAGGTTTAGGCATGTAATTAGGCATGCCAATCAATGCTCTTAAAAAAATCCGTTTTTTATAGGTTATAGTAGCTTTAGTGTTCTGCAGAACTATCATCAATTTATGTGTTTTGGTCTCCTTCATTGCAATATAAGAAACTAGGGTCATGTCGATTCGTATTTTGGGATTTTATGAAAGGTTTTTATTGTTAAGATGTTTAAAAGTTGTATAATAAGCTTTCGAAATAAAAAAGAGCATGACGTAGCTCAAGTAACCGGCTAATTTTGAGAGAAACATGTTGGTTGCATAAATTTAATCATGCTTTACACTTAAGTACCTTAAATTGATAAAATTAAAGTTTGATACCTCAATTAAAAATTGATAGTAAATTGGGTGCCTTTTCATGCATTTTGCCCAATAAAAAAAGCATGATCTGTAGTTGAGGTACACTTTGAGTTTGACAGTAGTAACATCATTGATCAAGTTCAAAAAAAGTAGATACATCATCGGTCGTGATTTTATTTTGGGCGATGATTTGCACATTTCATTGATTGATTAAGACATTCTAATATAGAATGTATTGATATTTATACCCTCATGCTTTTTACTTATTTTCACCTTTTAAGAGTATAAATATTAAGACACTCTAAATTAGATAATCCCAATCAATTTGAAAAATGTGCAAATCGCCTCTGATTTATTTTGTTTTTTCATTGTAGATTTGCTGACTATATATAATTAGTATAGATAGAAAGTGCTTCAAAATATAGAAACTGTAGAAAGTGATCTTGGCCATCCAAATTTAGAACAACGGAGGAAAGTGGACAGTGGCACTTTTGTAGTATAGCTCAAACCCTCCACCAAAAAATCTAGATATTTCAAGGATAAAACGTTCTTTTCATTCTCGCGTACTTTCCGTATCCCATGACATCACGTAACAACAAGCCTCCATTTTCCTTATTTTGTTTTTTTCAATATTCAGTTTTCAAATGGAATGATTTGGGTATAATTATTAATTCGTATTCTGATTATGAATTGACTATGTTTTATGATGGTGATATATCAGTTGGTGACGAAGGCGAATTTCGTTGTTAATGAAAACTGAAATAAGTACGTTTATGAAAGTATGTTGCGTAACGAACAACTCAAAGTGAATAATGAAGAATTGATGAACGAATAACATTGATAAACAACGCAGCCTGCCACCCACTGCTGCATTTTGCTTAGCATCATATCACGGTCCTTCCATGAAATTCACTCACCATTATTGTATTTTGTTCTTTGATGTTGGAAAAAAAATCATGAATTAACTAATACTCATAATAAATGCGTGTTATAATATCAACTTGTGAAGTTGAAGATAAAGGGTAAATGCGTTTGAACTTGTGTGAGCTTGGTGGATAAAGATAAAGGGTAAGATAATAATACACTTGTTATGAAAATCTGGTAAAATACAAGTGTCACAACAGTGTTTCAAAGTTCATGTCAAGATATCACAAAGAAATGCTAGATGGATGATCAAGTTTACCAAATCTTATATATACATGAGTCATTCTGACCCGTGCGTTGCACACGGGCTTATCTAAATGTGGAATGCGTAATGCTTACGTTAGTATAATTTTCGTTTTAGTTTTGGGTATTTGATTGGACTTTGTAATTATGTACTAAATAATGATTATTTAAAATAGTCTTTTCAATTGCACTTTTTTAATTTGCGTATGTTACATAAGCGAATATTTGCCTATTTATTTGACATCGTTATCATGCTTAGATGTGAAAACATTTGTATTTTGATATAATGGCACAATTTCAAATGCTAGAGAACCTGATTACTCTTTCTGGTTCTTCTAATTTGAATGATTCCATGCGTATGTGGTTTATTCAGCAGGCTGGCGAAGATGATGCGTTGTCCAAATTGCTTGTTGCTAATTGTGAGCATTTGAGGAGGGTAATGGCAAGAAACCAAGCTATGATTGCGAACATGGAAGCCCTAGGTAATGATGTGGTTGCTTTGGATGTGGTTGAAGCGCTAAGGAAAACTCAGGAGAGACATCGGAAATTACTTCATAAGTTAGCAAACCTGGTTTTTGCAGCAAAGGCGGGGTGCTCGTGTCGAAGAAGGAAATGCTATGAAGATGAATGAATATAATTAGATGTTTGTTTATTATCATTTTTTAAAAATAAGCTTAAATAAACCTTTAATTGAAATAAACGTACGATGCATACATTTTGTATTTAAGGGTTCATAGTGTATTGTTTGTATAATTTGTGGAGTTCTTAGTATGATTTCGACGCCCATATAGATCAATCTATAACTCGTGCTTTCTCGTGCCAATTTTTTTCTTCCTGAAATAATGTTGTTATTTATACGTCATATAGAATCATTTATATGTTATGTAGTAAGTTAATAATTTCAATGTTTTATTTTGTTGGAAAAGTTTGCAATTTGTATTTGTGATCACCGGATGAAGGATGTTGTTGACGTTATTTAATTAATTTTAATTGAGTTTCATTGAAATAATGTAGATGATATTTAGGTTTATCATGATAGCAGTACGTATTTGGTTATTTGAGCGTATTAAATTAATAAAAACCATGATAATGATACATAGATAGAGATATATATACATTTGTTAATGAAGTATGTTCAAGGAAATATTATGTATGATCATAATAGACAAACTTTGAGGGCTACTTTTGTAATATTGGAAAGTTTAATTGTAATTTTTAGGCATTCTCAAGTTGGAGGGTTTTATGTTGTATTTGTGAAATTTATGTTAATTACGGATTTGATGTTTCTGCATGGGAAGATGAACGAACTGTACGAATTAATACTCGAGTTAATATTTGCAATCATTAAGTTTCTGCAGTTACAATATATTATGTTAGTGATTCGTTTTTTTCGTTAGTCTTATTATCTTTTTTTAACATAACATCATTTGTGACCTAATCACCATCAAATCATCTGAAAAATGTCTGAAACCCCATTAATCAATGAGCTCAAAGATGTCTGCGGATCAGATCAGCTACACAAATGCTTCAAGTTTTTATTCAATCAAGAGATTGCAGAAGATGAGGGGATGGTTATGTGGCTAGGGGAACGAAGGAATGAGCTGGTTAGAGGGGTTAATAAGCGCACATAGAGAATGAATGAGGTTTTGTCTCTGAACTTTGATGAAGAAGAAGCTGCTGATGAGACCTATGAGTGCCTTCATGAAGTTCAAGTATTGGAGCGTCGTTTGTTGGAGTCGCTTGCGGTCATGTTGGTAGAGGTGCGTACTATTATTACCAAAAAGCAGGAGCATATTACCATCATGGAGAAGTATGATTAGGTTTGGGTGGGTTTGGGTCTTTAGGGTATTTTGTGTTGGTCAATGGTGTAGGTAGGTTGTTGGGTTTAGCTGTGTTTTCCTTGGTCTTGGTTGATGTCATGATGGAAACCTAATATGTAATTAGGTTGTTAAATAATTAATAAAATTTCAGCTTTAAGGTCCCAATATTGTTTTTAATTTTTTTTATTTATATAATGTACTTATAAGCATTTGACTGACTTTATCTCTCACACACATGAATAAAACACATATAAAAAACGTATGTTTGTGAAATAAGTTTTTAGAGCGAATTTAGGGGTTTCAGTTTGAAGTAATATAAATGAAATCAAACAATAAGGAATCAAAATAAACGTTATCATTAAGGGATTGATTGTATCAGGTATTATTTCATCAATTATATGTTCATTATTGTATAAAACTGATTCTCAGATTTGTGATTGATTAGATATGTTTTTATTTAAAAAAAATACCTTACTTGGTTATGGTTTGTAGTATGGTTTGATTATACTCCTAATTTTTTTGTCCTAATTGTTAGTGAAATGATAATTAAAATTGATTCATGAGTGGAAGATACGGATGTATTGCTTTGATAATAGTGAAATGAAGATGTTTTTAATTCATATATGTTTTGGTTTGATTGAATTTGATATATACGGTGTTCGAAAATTATGATAGTAGGATAGGGGGCTATTGATGTGATGATATTTGGTTTTATTTATGGGCGTATTTTCCTAATAATGAATAAGTCTTCATTTTTCATATAGATTAGGTTAGCTAGTCATAGGTTGCAACTGGAATAGGCCGCTGTATGTTTAAGAATCTATGCAAAATTGTAGTATGCATAAGTGACAATTCAAAAGCATTTTTATGGTCGCTATTTTTACGTCTGAACTGTGATACATTTTTCCAAATAGATAATATTGATGATCAAAGTCTTACTGCATGATTATAGCGAATGAATGTCAACACAATTATATATAAAGTTGGTAAATCTCTTTAATTCAATCATGTTTCATTGTGGCTGCCATCCGTTGGCGACACATGAATATATATTTTCTGTGAGAAGATATAATCATTGATCCCTAGCAGACGGCCGTCCCAATGAACCATGATTGTCTCGAAGATGTTAAGCATCTCTGTATATAGTCGTAGCAGAATGGGCTGGAACTTGACATCGAATAGTAATACTTTTAATGAGAGTGGCACAAAGTTGCAATTATTTTATGTTTTTTCTCATCATTTCTTGCATCTCCATTATCAGCTTATAATGAAAAATTTTAACTTAAACACTTATAGTTTAGTTTATTCAGACAGCTGTAAGAGGCTCATACTGACGTATATGGGACTTTTGACATCCATCTCAAATACCATTTGCTATCTAAATAGGCTTCGTGTAAAGTTATGCACCATACATTTTGCTAGGCCGTTAAGATATCAAAAGAAATTAAAGGGGAAAATCAGAGTGTTTAGATATGTTACAGCGTATGTCAATATTTACAAACGAAATATGTGGTGAGCTTTAGGTAGGGGTGTTTCAATTATTAAGCTCAAAACATTCTTTGTTTATTAACTGAAAGGGTACGTGCAACGCGTTTGGGTATGTTTTTGGATTCATGTATGCGATGCCGACCTTAAATAGCCATTGTCGTACTAAATAACACACAACTGTTTATCATGTTAGAAATAAGTAACTTTTATAGTTTAGATGTTTAAGTTTTTTAAACTTATTTTATAACAACTGTTTATCATGTAAGCCCTAAATCGACCAATTTTATAACCCCCTGCTTAATTTCGTTCCTTTTCACTTTTTAGGTCTTTTGGAAGCAAAATGCTGGAATGAAACACATTTGGACGAAAAGGAGCAAATACATTAAGAAAATGGCAAAGTCAAGATCGAAGCCACTCAAAGCTGATCAACAATACCTGACGGCGTCCCAATTAAAGGGTGACGCCGACCCTCTATGAAGACTTGATCAAAACATGCACGCGACGGCTCAGTGGAAATTCTGGTTACATAACCTGATGGCGTCATGCCTTAATATTGGAGGGCGTCACTTACAGTTTTCAACTCAGACGGCCCAGATCTAGAATCAAGATGACGTCCCAACTAAAGACCGACGGTGTCACAACTCTAAGGTGACGCCGTCCCATCGATGACTTGGCCCAGACGAAACCCTAATGACGGCGAGCTGACGCGTCCCATGCAAAAGGTGACGCCGTCTCAGTTGTAAATCTATATATAGAATTCGATTTTTCTGTATTTGAAGAGGTAGACTTTTGGAGAAAAAACCCTAAATCGTTTGTAGTCCGAATTGGACAGTATCTTAGGGTCCCATACCTTATTTTACACACCGAGATAAGTATTTTAATCCAAAGTAACATTATATCTATCCCGTATTCGATTGATTGTGTGTATGCTTGCTTGTTTACCATGTCTAGCTAAATTTCTTGTGTGTTTGCTTAGATCTATGAAACCTAGTTATTGATTATTGTTAGGTTGTTTCTTATCTTAATTGTAAATTGGCTTAGGAGTGCAACTAGGCATCATTCGTTGTATTTAATGCTTGAGTATGCTTTATGATGATGTGGTCTATGGATGAAATAGCTTAGGCTTGCCGACTTCGTAGGTCACATACGAGAGATAACCTCAAAGAACTAGGGGGCACGCATACCCTACGACCTTAGGAATACAACGCATTAAGATAAGGTGTGACAATTCAACCTACCAATAAAAGATAACTAGGTAGTAATAGTATCTAGGTAAACACATTTTTAATCATCATATGAGCACACCTCAATTAGACATAAGCTACCCGTAGTAATTAGATAATTAGATAAATTAGATAAGTAGAGTAATCGGTAGAAGTACCACCTCCCAAACCAATTGCCCCAAGATTTTACCTTAGCTTTCTAAAAAACCATAAAAAAGATAAAAAAAAAAAAAAAAAAAAGAATCATCCTCAACCCCCACCTTCTCGTCATATATTTCTTACTAACATTCCTATTCCCCTAGAGAATGATATCAATCCCCGAGGCTTACCTAATACTACACTACAACGATTAGGTTCACTGCCTAGGAGGTTGAAAAACTTGCTCGAAGAAAAGGAAGTTTCCTTCACCCCGAACGCGCCTCCCGGGCGCATCAAGATTTTAGCGCCGCTGCCGGGGAATAGAATAGCTAGTTAGATTTTTATCTCGTTTAGGTTCCCTTACTTGATTCCTATCAAGTAAGATTTTTTTCTCATTTTCATTAGCTTCCTTGTAGTCTATCCCCCTTCTTCGTGTCTTTGTTCGTAACCTCATCACTTTTCATCTAGGAATGTGATAACCCACCAAATCAACCACTTCCCATCAAGCCACCACCAATTGACCCGCCAAGAGGTCGTACTCTTGGTGAATACTCTAGACCAAGCCATCAAGGCTATAGGAACACCATTGAGCTCCTTGATCAAGCTCATACTACGGCCCTGCGATCCGACACCATCCGGTTGGTGCAAAATGGATGTGCATTCCATGGACTTCGTTCCGAAGATCCTAATCAGCATCTCAAGGACTTCCTTAAAATTGTTGACTCCATCGACCTTGATGCTACAACTCGGGAGACCACGCGCTTGCGTCTCTTCCAATTCTCTCTACGGGACCAAGCTAGTAATTGGTTTGAGCGACTTCCCGCCGGATCCATCTCAAGTTAGGATGATCTCACCACTCGTTTCCTCACCCAATTTTTCCCACCGGGGAGAACTACCAAACTACGGAATGACATCTTGATGTTCCAACAACGTCAAGGCGAAACTCTCTACGAGGCGTGGACTCGATTCAAGGACTTACACCATAAAGTCCCTCATCACGGCATTGATCTTTGGCTTCAAATCCAAATCTTTTACGATCATGTCAACTTCTCAACTAGGAAAACCATCGACCAAGCGGCCGGTGGCAAACTTAGTGAACTCACCGCGGAAGAATCGTGGGGGTACAATAGAGGACCTTGCCCTCTATGACAACGAATGTTGGAATGACCCCCATGAGTTACCCAAAACCGTCAAGGCAATCTCCTTGCCTCCTATTGACTCACAACCTTCCAATCGTAGGATGCTCGAACTTGAAGATCAAGTCAAATTCCTAATGAGCTCCTACGAGAATCCTAAGCCTTCACACCAAGTGAACACAATCACTCTACCTTGTGAATTATGTAGTGGTCCCCACGATACTCGTGATTGCACAAGACTCCCTGAACAAGCTTTTGTGGACTACGCCTCTACGCGTACCGACGGAGCGGGAGAGAAGTGGTACACTTTCAAGCCCGAGCAAAACAACTTAGGAAATTCCTACAACCCCTCATGGAAAAATCACCCTAACCTTAAGTGGAGCCAAAACTCAAAATCGTCCTAAAATAACTCATCTAGTCCACCCAATAGGTCCCAACCAAACCAAACCTCCTACAACAACCCCCAAACACCGGGAATTCCACTATTATCGAGGCAATGGTGTCCAAATTCATGTCATCTCAAGAAGCTCGATTGACTAAGCTTGAAGCCGATTTCAAGCAACGACAAAGTGTGATGACAACCAAACTCGATGACCTCTTAAAAGCCTTCAATGACCAGGAGATTGGAGCACTCCCAAGTGACACTATAAAGAACCAAAAAGTGAATTCGATTTCATCGAATTCATGTTCTTTCTCACCAAGGGAGAGTGCATATCCATGCCCTTCTCACCCAAAAGTCCACTCGGTCAACGCCATCAACAAGGGTTTCAAACAATCCCTCATGAAGTACCAAGGACCCGAGCCAACGGTCCATCCAACTCTTGAGAAACCTATCAACCAAGAACCCAAACCCACTCTAGAAGAGGAGTATAAGGAGCTCCACCAAGAAAAACCGGTTCTTGAAGTCTTGACTCATGCACCCTCTTATAATGCTTTAAAAGAAAAATATGAGCAAGAACTAAAATTAGGAGAACGTTGGTCCGCATTTTCGCAAAATAAGTTACCTAAGAAGTTAGATGATCCCGGGCTATTCATTCTTCCGTGTAGAATTGGAAATTCCAAAGCTTTTGACACATTAGCCGACTTAGGGTCAAGCATCAATCTTCTTCCATTGTCCCTCCATAGAAGCCTTAACCTAGGTAAAATAAAACCAACGGAAACCATCTTAGGTTTAGCGGATGGTAGTATTGCATATCCGGTAGGGATAGTGAAAGACATGGTAGTGCACGTAGGTCGATTAACTCTTTTGGCGGATTTCCATGTGCTAGACATGAATAAAGACCCGACATGCCCATTGTTAGTAGGAAGAGGATTCTTAGCTACCGCTAGTGCCATAATTGATTGTAAGATGTCTAAGATAGTGGTAGGAGAAAGGAGTGCTAGGTCAATTTACGATGTCAAGAAGCATATCTACTACAAAGAGGATGAACAAATACCATATGAGATCATGTTGGATAGAAAACCATCTAGATATGGACCTTGGACCAATATAGATTTTGTATACCCTCAATGACCTTTCTATCTAGAAGAGACCTTTGTGAGTAACTCAACTCTCAATGAACAACAATTGGCTAGGAACATTGAAGTGAACCCGTTCGAGGATACTTTAGTGTTTTGAAAGATGACCGAATTCCTAGGAACCTTACCCATTAATCTTAACATGAATAAGTGGAAAGTTGAGAGTGAGAAGCCTAAGTATGATTGGAGTTAGGATAGATAATAACATCAAATTATCATGAATATTAAGTGTCAATTTCCCCCGATAATGCTTGTAATTTATATCATTTATATGAATTTACGCTTGTTTTCCATTTTATTCCACTTTCAGGTAAATTACGAGCATTTGAGCTAAAGAGACGCGGAATTGGAGAGTTGATTTGAAGATTTATCATAGTATGCTCACTTTGAATAAGTTACGGCGTAACTCCTCTCTAACATTACGCCGTAACTAAAGCGTGACTCAGAAAACCAACTTATCAGAAGATTACGGCGTAACTCTCCCAAAAGATTACGACGTAACCATATTAGGTCAAATGAGGTTCCGCGCCGCTGTTAATTACACCGTAACTCTTGCATCAACTACAACATAACCAAGAATTATTGAAGATACGGCCTAACCCCTTCTAAGGTTACGCCGTAACCAGCAGATCTAGTGCAATTTACGAAGAATTAGATGATTACGGCGTAACTATTTTATTAGTTACGCCGTAACCAAGATCTGGCCTATAAATACCCCACGATTTCCAGCATTTCAAAGCATCCCATTTCACACACAACAACCAAAGAACGTGGGAAGAAGCGAAGGGCAGGTCTAGAGGAGCATACGGAGCTATCTCCAAGGGATAAATCACTCCCCTACGATAAGCATTAGCATTTTATCTTTTCTTTACTTTCGATTCATGTATTTCATAACATTAAACATTGAATTGATTTGTATGGTTAATATGAGCGGCTAAGCACCTCTTGGTGCTGGCCTAGTTATGATTCCTTAATTGTTTTGTTTGCATTTACATTACTTCCGTATAATTATTTCTAAGTATATGCATGCATAGTTTATTGGTAGCTACCCTTGTTTCGGTAGTTTTGAATGGAGGTAGAGGCTAGTTGCTTAGGAGATATGACCAACTGACCCTAAGTGAATAGACTGAGACGGGAAGGGTAAGATATGACCAACTGACGACCCTTTCTACTTGTGCAATTTGACCAACTGATCATCTATCGTTTGGATGAACTTAAGAATTAGGGGGTGAGTGTCTAAGATGCTAGCGCCTGGGCACTCACTATTATAAGTCTAGCATGTAGCGGAACTTAATAACTCGGCTTAGGGGACCAGGAACAACTGGACTTATGAGGCGACACCCGACTTCTCTAGTGGTGGCATCTTTGCTGATAGGTTAGGGCAAACTGACCAAATGTTGTCCTCTCGACTTTGACCCCACCTGAAGTAATTGGAAGTAATTAGACGTAGACATTACTAGCTAGGATGAATAATTAGGTTAGCACCACTCTCCTCTATTATTACACCTTTGCCTTTATTTGCTTTAGTAGTTTATTAGTTACTTCAATATCATAAACATCTTAAAATCTGTGACACCTAGACTTAGTATTAATAAACACATAGCTCTTGGGACGACCTCGGTTTTACCGAATACTACACTACACACGACCGGGTACACTGCCCGTTAGTGCATTAGGGTAGACCATAGGTATAACGAGACATTATAAATATTAAAACCTGATCAGTAAAACCTACATCAAGTTTTTGGCGCCGCTGCCGGGGAGTTATATTAGGATTGCTATTATGTCTTTCATTTTTGCTTTTTTTAAAATTTTCAAATTCTCACGATCTCTTTTCAAGTTTCAGGTACCATGGAAGTTGTTAACATTGATGACCTCACTCTTGATGACCTCACATTGATGACCTCACTCGTAAGACCAGCAATTGGAGCTGAAATCCGTTTCGAAATTAAAGACCAATTTATGAGGGTGCTTCGTGCTAACCCTTTTTCAGGAAATAGGGACGAAGATGTGTATGAGCACGTTGAAAATGTCTTATACGTCGCAAGCCTTTTCAACATTCCGGGTGTGTCTCATGACGCTGTTATGCTTAGAGTGTTCCCCATGGCTCTTACTGGGGCTGCCAGAAGATGGATCGAAAGATTGCCCGCCGGGGCAGTTAATACTTGGGCTCTACTAAAGAAGCACTTCATTCAGAGGTATTGTCCTCCGTCGAAGATTTCTAACCAGCTCTTGGAAATCCATAACTTCAAGCAAGAAGACGATGAAACGTTGTATCAAGCCTGGGATAGATACAACGATCTCCTTTACAAGTGTCCTACAAATGATCAGAACAACCAGCAAAAGGTCAACATCTTATACAAAGGAATCAACGTGACTACAAGACAGATGCTGGACTATCAAGGACCGATCCCGAACATGACTCCTACTTTAGCAATTAAAGCCATTCAAAAAAGGGTAATAGCCATAAAATAACAACGTACTTTCTAAAGTGTACCGACTTGAAACACTTACTTTTTTATTAACATATATACCCACATACTTTCAAATTTTGTTCTGACTTTACTCATATTGTAATAAAATAATATTATTTAATATGATATTATATTAATATAAATTGGTCATGTGGGTGAAGTCGGAACAAAATGTGAAAGTACGTGGGTGTATATGTTAAGAAAAAGTAAGTGTTTCAAGTCGGTACATTTTAGAAAGTACGTTGTTATTTTATGGCTTTTACCCTTCAAAAAATGGTTGATCACTCCCAAAAATGGCACGATGGAGAAACAAAGGAAACCAAGGCGAAAGTTTTGACGGAATTGCGGCCATCGCTAGCAATTGAAAATCTAAGTCGAGATATGCTAAAAATCAGGGAAACCGTTCATGCTATCCAAGTGGGTTGTGAAAGCTGTGGGGGAGGATATCTCACCAAGAATTGTCCTCACAACAACGATGAAAATATAATCGAAGAAGCTAAATATGGAGAAAATCGACCGTTTTACGGAGATAATCGTAATAATAATGGTTTTCGTGGAGGATCTGCTGGAAACTACAATCTTGGGCCTTATGGAGAAAGAAAGCCCAACCTTGAAGAGACAATAAACAAATTCCTGGAAAGTTCAGCCCAAAGACAAAAGGAACAAGATGAATGGCTAAAAGAGTTCCAGGAAAACACTGACAGAAGTCTTTCCAATCACGACACAACCCTAAAAAACCTTGAAACCATGGTGGAAAAGCTTAGTGAGAAGGTAAGGAAGAATAACACTAAACCGGAAGGAACAAAACCCACAATGGAATGTAAGGTGATTTTTGCTGATGATGACTCGAAGATACAAGCTAATTCTCACACCCAAAATTCGGATTCTAGTGAAAATTCTGGCGACAGATTCGAGTTACGCCGTAACCTGTCTGAAGAGTTACGACGTAACTATGATTTTGACAGTGATCGTGGGGTTATGAAAGATATTGATAAGGATGACTCAAGCGAGTTACGCCGTAACCAAACGTCACAGTTACGGCGTAACTGGGATACATGGGCAGACATATTTCTCGAAGTGGACGAATCAGGAACACAAGTAATTAACGGATGGTCTCACGGCATTAATTTATGCCATCTATCCCCATTTAAAAAGAAATATCACTGGTGCAAGAAGATACCCGTAGCTAAGGGGGACTGGTATGATCTATGGGCTTCGTGTGACCCAACAAATGAAATTTGCGAAGGAGGAAGCGATAAGGATAGGGTCAAAAATAACAAATTCATGTGGACTGCATATACTGATGAAGAAAGATTGGAAAAACTCTCCTTCGAAGAAGAAGAGGAGCCGCCTATCACTCACTGGTGCACTCCGATAATCATAACTGACAATGAATCCACACGAGCATGGCCTACGTGCGACCCTTTCTGCGAGTATTGCAACGGTGGTGGTAGCTTAACAGAAGAAGAGTGGACGTGCCCTCACGAGCTTGAAAGACATGATATCAAGTTCGGAGATTTGAAATTTGATGATTGGTACTCGATACAATTCGGGAATTTTAAAATTAACCCGAATCTTATTATTAAGCTCAAGATTGACTACGAGGATCATCATCAAAAAAAAGGAATTGGTTAATGATGACATCTACTGTAATATATTGGATTTCAAATACACATCATAACACAAACACACATAGGCGTATAGATGATTTATAGAGAGAGAAAGTGGGATGTTTTAGAAAGAGAAACTTGTGGAATATTAGATTCCAAAATGAACACCCAACCCTCTACCTTGCAAGGTAGAGGGTATTTATAGGTTACAAAATAAACGACCTCATGACGGCCTGTGGATCAGGTATACAATGGGTAAAGACCTGTCCTTCCTCCACGGTGTTACACTAAACTAAATAGCTAACTAAATAACTTAGTAAATAATGTAATGTCTACGAGCTAACTTATGCTAGATAGTATTTGGGGTGACCGATACTTCATTATGGAATTTTCTAATTCCTAACAATCTCCCCCTAAGGGAGGTCACCCTATGTTTTACATTATGAATCCTAGCATTCTAATTAATCTTCAGTCTTGAGCTCGTAGACTTTTCTTCATCAAAGTATTCAAACTATGTGCATCTGTGTCAATTTCATCATTGTTCAACTATGATGAATGATTCGTAGAGGTTGTTGAGCTGATCCACCATGATGACCTTTTTGAGCATTACTAGAGATCATCAGCCACAGCAAATCTCAGCATCACCCATTGTTGTGTTGCCAGCATATGATGTTGTGACAATTGGACCGACATGCTCACATTCTGGATCATGATTTCTTCTTATCAGGGTAGCGGAAGCTTTTGTTGATTCATGATATTGGCAGCAGCGTAGCAGAAGCAAGGAGTGAAAATATCAGAGTCATTGATGCACTAATCATGATTTCTTTTGAGATGAATGTGTTAAGTGAGCATGCGGCTATGGATTGACCACTTCATTCTGATCAGCTGCAAACGTAGGGCGTACCTGCACACAACAGTTAGCAATAAAGCGCACGAAAGTGTCTTTGGTCACTTTCGTTGAATTGAGGTACACGGCCCACGGTTCCCCGTTGATCAGTACAAGTACTGCCTGTGATCAGGTATAATTCCAAAGAATTTGCTTGACAGGGTTTCGCAGCTGCTCTAGCTGTTCTCAAACCGGAACATCTCAAAGAAGACAACACGGAGTGAGTGAACCAGCGAATAGAGATTCGCTGATTGATGAAAAGAGATTTGAAAAACAATCGTGTATTGCTCAATAGAAATTGTTTTTGCAATACAACGAAGGTTTTAATGAAAATCAATTATCAATCATAAACACCTTTTGATTTGAAATATTCGAACACGGTCGATGTGCTAAAGAAAAGAGTTTTTAAGCACAATGACCGGTTTTTCAAAGGTATCCGTCAATCCATAACCTGAACCAGGATTGATTCAAAAGATTGAATCGCCCCATTGTTTCTGTTCAGTTGTCACATGGTTGATCTATAGAATAGATCTCACATGCCACCTACCAGGAGCTGGTTTGATGTTGGCTCCAGAAGGCTTTCCATCTTCATTGTGAATATGTATGCATATCACTCGGATGTTCTGGCAATACCACAAGGATAATGCGTAGGACTCAAGATATAATCTCTCTTTCCACATTGTGTGAAACAAAGAGTCTTCATTGAGAGTGGTCCTAAGGAGATTTATTGATGATCTCGTGGCTCTAGACTCAATTTGTGCATATTTGGATCCTGTGCCGGAGACTAGGGAAAGCGTCTCCTTCTTCAATATCAACAATCTCTAAGAGAAAGTCGATAGATTATGTTGGTTCCCCGTGAGAATGAAACAAGACCTTTTAAGAGGAACTTGAGTGGTTTGGGAAGTTGAAGTGCAGTGCGTCACTAGGTCCATGACGTCTTGTCTTCAATACCGATGTTACCTTGGTAACCACCGGTAGCATATGAATTGAACCCGGTATCTGCCCTAAGGTTGAATAATTGGAGGGCTATTTGTTTTCACCCTTTTCTCATTCAATTCTTTTTCATTCTTCAACCCCTTCAGTGCTTACCGAGACTTCATAGCTAGAACCTTGTTTGGTTTATTCAAGTACTAGCTCAGACTCAGTCCGCACTCTTCCCATATCTCATTTTTCTCCTTTTTTTCAATATACCTAAGGACTTCTACACTATCTAGTGGATTGTCCCTGGGTAGATCCCTCCGGTTCTAGCGGATCATGGGAACAAAAACCTAACCTTATCATCCTTATATCACCATACATAAAGTAAAGTTGGTCAGTCTATTTGGTATTGTTCATCTGCCATTGGAACCAATTGAAAACCATTTGAAAATCAATCCAGATACTTGTGATATATTATCAAAGCATTTTGTACCTGAATTGTTTTTGATATTTTTAGAACAAGAGCTCCCCCTCAACATGTGCTTCATATATTTGAAATTGTTTTAGCACACGGAGGCAAGAGAAAAAATTAACTTCTTAAATTACCATTTTCTAAAAAATATCAACATCACTTCCCTAATCAGATCAAGTAGATAAAGCATTTTGGAGAAGGATGAGGTTTTCAAAAGTTTGCTCCCCCTCAATATGTGCCTCGAGGTTTGAAAGAGTTTTGCACATATAAGAGGGAAGTTCTTTGAAGTACAACCATGATCACCAAACATTTAGAAACCATTTAACACACAATCAAGGTACCTTACATAAAAGCATGTAAAACTTTATACCCTGAAGGTTTGAATTTGTTTTGAAATACTCCCCCTTAATATATGCTTCGAGATTTGAAAAATAATTTAGCATATATGAGAGAACAGTATGCACATTGAAAAGGTCATCTTTTATCATCTTTCATATTTATATCACATTTTCTCCCCCGATCAAAAATTACAAATCCTTTGAGATTTTGGATCTCAAGTGATTTAAATATGTATGAAACAAAACATTTGTTGGAGAAAAATGTGTCTGGTTTATAAGATTGAAGTGGACAAGACTGAGGTTCCCTTTTTATACATAAGGGAAACCACAACACACAACCTAGCACTATTACATACATTATAGTTGTTTAATTGTCGTTACACCACATTTTACACATCAAAATACAGATCATACACTACTTCAGGGAGATATCATCATTCAGTTCTTTGAAGCAGTTTGTAATGGCCTTCACAGAGTCTGCCACCAACAAAGCTTTCAAGGCTGCGGAAGATTCTTCGAGTCTTAAGTCTTCGCCTGATTGCAGCAATGAAATCTTCACACCTCTTTAAGTCATCATCAGTCCAGAATTTAGTCTTCTCCCACGGCTTCAGATCAACTCTAAATTCATTCACTCTAGAGTGTAATTCTTCTTCGACCATTTTTAGTGTACCATCACTAAATTTGTAGAACTCACAAAGTCTCATAAGCATGCGAGTCCCGTATCTGTCGGTGAAGATGACGGCTCTAGGAGTGTCAATAACTCTATATTCGCGACGAAATTCATGCCCTGTAACATTCCATTGTGGACTTGTAAGGTTGACCCGGGTCTGGTAGCTTTCCATTCCAAGCTGAAAGTCCTCAACCCTTTTTCGAATGACTAAGCCCCTGATCCAAAGATTGATAGCAGCATAGAGAGCCTTTTTCTCACGGATGGGCAGATGTTCAAGGTTTCCTTGGAGATTCAACAGATAGAGATCTTCGAAGTCATTTGGCAGCAGGTGTTTGAAGTCGTTTTCTTCAATAACATACTCCTTAAAATCTGATCTTTTAAGAACGATTTTCTTCAAATATTCATATCCATAGATGGGGAAGACCTCTACTCGTACAACACTTAAGATTCGCAGCTTGGATTGAACATCTTTGCGTCTTTTATCAGCACCATGTCTCTCGATGTAGAAATTCTTCTTTTTGAACCACCAGTGAGAAATACCATATGAAGCAACAATGTCATACTTATGTTCTTCGACATCCCAGAATTGATCAGGAACCATCTGTTCAAGTCCCTGATCAGAGTAGGTTGCAGCTTTCATTTTAGAGATCGAAAGAGTTGGTCTTTTTTTTGTAGAACGAGCACACAGATAATCCAAGTCCTGATTGAAGAAGAATTCAGCCTGAATGGTCATCTGTCCAGGTTCACCACCTAGAGGAAGAGGCTTGTTCACATTGA
Source organism: Chrysanthemum seticuspe (assembly GCA_019973895.1). Taxonomy (NCBI): domain Eukaryota; kingdom Viridiplantae; phylum Streptophyta; class Magnoliopsida; order Asterales; family Asteraceae; genus Chrysanthemum; species Chrysanthemum seticuspe. The sequence goes on from BPTQ01000001.1 coordinate 47,842,346, forward strand.
AACGACTGATCTGCTCACTGACCTGATCATTCAGCATCTTATGGCATTCTTCCATCTGGTATTGGAGCTGGTTGGCATCTGAGTGAAAAACCTTAACAATTTCAAAAGCTTGTCCTTCAAGATCCCTTGGAGTGATGGATGAGATACTTTTCTGTTCACAAAACCACCTAATGAAGCTTCCCATATCACCAGTGAAGTGCAGAAGAGAGTCTTCAGCTGGAACTTCATAATTATTGGTGATAATTGATACCCAATTGTTGTCAGGAATCATCGTGTCAGACTCTGGGATGGTCCACGAAGGTTCTGGAGAATGAGGTTTATCCTCGATGATCCAGCTTTGAATTGAATCTTTTGAAGGTGCTACTCTGGATGTGTTAGTGCGTTTACCCGCCACGTATGAATCAAACCAATCATCTTCAGACGGCTTGGGAATATGCTTGGCGGATGCATCATCATCATCTGATTCAGACTCTATCGTGACATGCGACTCTTCATGAACTTTTTGATCTTCAGGAGTTGAAGAGACTGTGGGTGTGAACCTTGAATCAACCGTTGTCCAAGCAGCTGATTTCTTATGCGTTCCTTGATTTCCGGACGAATTGGGTTGATTGGGAGGCTTTGATGGCGATGATGGTGGTGGCGGAGGTGTAGAGGTTGACTTAGACGATCCACCTGCTCCAGAAGTTCCAGCACCCCCAGTTGAAGGTGGAGGTGGAGGAGGGTCTTTAGGACCTTTGCGCAATGTTTCCAACACTGTGGTCTATCTTTTCTTCTTTGCTTCTTTTTCTCCAATATCTATCAAGAACTGTTCATGATTGTCGAACTTAATAGATTCTTCGACAGCCTCATATAGCTTCTTATGGACCTCATGCTTATGCTCGTCAGCTTCATACATCTTATCAGAAAGAACAGCTCTCATATCTGCAATAGGTAGATCTTTGAACCGTCTAAGCAGTGGAGCTTCCATTACCCATTCCACAGCATCCTTAACTTCTCCTTCAATGGCGTCTGCAATCCCTTCATCAAAGTTTAGGTGCTCCAACCTATAGACACGATCCACAAGGGCATCAACAGATTTCGGTAGTTGTCTTTCAAGAGCTTCAATTCTTTTCACTGCTTTGTCGAGCAGTTGATCTGATGTAAGTATTTGAGGTGGTGAAGCTGGTGGAGTTTCCATATCAGCAACTGTAACCATCGGTTCAAGGGATAGATTCTTTGCAGATTCAGGTGGTTGAAGTGCGGTTGCTTGAGCAGGTTTGGGAGGTGGAAGTGTCGTTGTAAGTGAAGATGCTGACATAGGTGGAATGGTGGATGTGTCTTGCTGAATATTGACAATAAACATGGATTGTGCATCCTCTTTATCATTATCTTACTTAGAAGACTTAGTATCTATGGGTTTGTCATTTAAGAATTGATTTCCGAAAGTGAAGTCTGTATATAGGTTCTTTAGTTAAGATAGAGAACCGGTAGACAGATTTGGTTCTTCCATGTGCATGGTCTCATCAGATCTTGACTCAAGATTCTCCTGCGAGTCTTTATGCACCAAGTCATCAACATTATGATCAGACTGAGTATCACTTGATGCAAGACGTTCTTTTAATGTTTCAGGCACTTTTTCCAACCCAGATTGTTCTTTAGATGAAGAGGATTCAGTTCTTCTCTTCAGTTCATATTGATTGGTGGTTCTTAATGGAGAAGATGAGATTGTTAGAAGCATTTGTGCGGCTTGTTCAGTATCAACACTAACAATCCCTTTTCCTTTGTCTTGAGTGATTAGTGTTGTTTGTCGAGGCAATTGATCAGGTTCTCTTAACACTGCTCCTCCAACTGGTGCTCTCACATTATGACTTTCTAGGCTTTGTTGGATTCCAAGTTGCAGAGCAGCATCATCTTCATCAGTCAACCTCATATTACCCCTGGAAACCTCAGTTTCCTCAACGTTTACTTTTTCCCCTTCCTTTTTCTTTCTTTTCTGCTTCTGGGTGGTTCTGTCAGAGGTTTGTGACTTTTCATGTCTTCTTTTTGGAAGAGCAGCATATGAAGTCTTTGAAGTCTTTGAGCCAGAACCAGACTTAGCAGCTTTGGGTTGTGGTTGAGTGGGAGAGACATCAACATCATCACTGGATCTGGAGGCCCTTTTCATGAATAGTTTGAAATGATCCATCTTTTTAATATCTTCAGTAAGAAGAGAATCAGGAATTTGCAATCCAAAAACCTCTTTATTGACCCCACTGGAAATATATCTGAGATTGCCCAGAACAAATTCATCCTCAGCATTATGTAGATCTGATTCAATCCTAGGGTTGAAGTTTTGAATCTGTTGCAAGTACTGGATAATAAGCTTCGAAAATCTAATGCTAGGAATCACAAGTTTGTTCTGTTTCTTTCGTCCCTGAGCTTTATTCTGAAAGTTTGTTCTATCAAATATGAATGTGTTCATTGACAGCGAAAATTCTTCCCAGATACGTTCTGAGACATTCACATTCACACCATTGACGATACCCCATAGGATTTGCAAGATGGGAATTCTCACTTTATCAAACCCTGATGTTTTGCCAGATAAGCACAAGTTGAGAACTGTTGTCATTGCTCTCCAGGGTTGATACATGTGTCCGGTGATGATATCAGAAGCTCTTGTAATGCTAGTCTGGTACCCCAAACCAATTAGAAAGACAATTAGATCGTCAGCACTAGGTGGAGGTTCAGATCGTATGTTGGGGTTCCATGGAGTGATTCCTATAGCCTTGCTAAGAATGTTGGAATTTATCTCAAATTCCCTATTATCCAGTTTGCAGGAATATTTAGCAGTGATTTTGTTCCATTCAAGGGTGTTCCAGAATTGTTGTATGTAAATGGTGGGAATTGTGCATTGCTTGGTTAGTGCACCGAAGAAGTTTGTGTTTTTGAGGATATCGATAGACACTTTGAGGGTAGGATTTTGTTGCAACTTTTGTAAGTCCACATAACAGTTACTTTTTCCAATTTCGGCCCATTGACTTTTAGAAAGGATTTCATCGTCTGAGAGGACATTGGGTGGTGCAGAAGAAGTAATGTTCTCAGCTGAGGTTGTGATTGCCATTGAAGATCTGAAGATATACACAACCAACAACAATGATTTGGAACATGTTAGATTATAAATTGGTTAGTTAGACAACATTGACTACACCCTTATGTCATAAACACACAACCTTAGTAGTTCAGACAGGGTTCCCATAAGCATATAGAGATAGATTGAGTGGCAATGGCGAGTGTTTAAGGTTAAAGACACCATTTGATATAGTTTTCACGAGACGAGTTGTTTTGGAATTAAAATATTTAAAAACCATATTTGCAAAGAAATAATGTCATGAAACAAGATACAAGTGTGGAAATGATATAACAGTTTGTATGAAACAAGTTGTGATATTATGTTGCTACAAGAGAATCTAAGAACAACTTGCTCAAACCGAAATGTTATAGCAGGTCACAAATAGTAAGTTGTCAATTCAAGTTGCTACAGGAAATCCTGAATCAAGATTGTAAGCATGAGATTATCCTAGCAACTTTCCTTAAAACATTTTAATAACCCTAGTTGCCGTGTGAAAAATAAACCAATTAAGTCGCAAATCATAAATGTACAAGTCGCTAAACCAGGCTAAGTTGCTACATGAGAACTTACTAAGTCGCTAATCATATAAAGATAAGTCGCCATCAACAGTAACACTGCCAAGTCGCTACAAAACAGTTCACTAAGTCGCTACAATTACTAAGTCGCTAACTCGTAAATACAAGTCGCCATCAACAGTGAAACTGCTAAGTTGCTACAGATTGGTTTAACTAAGTCGCTAATATTACTAAGTCGCTAACTTGTAAAGACAAGTCGCCACCAACAGTAATACAGCTAAGTCGCTACAAATTAGTTCAATAAGTCGCTAACATAAACGCACTTAAGAGTAACAACTCGCCACGATGAATTTGTACACTAACTCGCTACCAAGAACATTATCACAGCAGATAACTCGCCACCAAGAACTCAATCATATCATTCTAATAACGTCGCAAACCATTCAACATAATCAGATCATTTTTTGTTAGAAACACAACCCAACCCATTCAATTAATCCTTATACTCAAACGATATCAGAAACACAACCAAACTCGAATCACAAAAAAACCGCTCACACATTCATTTATAAATATAATCAAGAGAGTTTGCAACAAGCCTAGTACATTCAAACTACCCTGAATCCATTAACATATATAACACAGTTGTTCCATTCAACAAATCCAATAACAAACCTATATGAGGGAATCAAGTGATACGGATCAAGAGCTCGGTGGGATCACTTCTAAGTCGCTAGCTTGAAAAGTAAATGAGAGAGAAAGAGAGAAAAGATTGTATTTGAGTTTTTGAAAAACAAAAAAAAATGGTAAGTCGCTAGTGAAAGGGGAAGGGATTAAACAAGAATACCAAGTAGTCACATTCGGTCCATGTGGTTTAGTGAATGTTTAGCAACTCGCTATCAAAGAATTCTAGCAAGTCGCTGATGTTTTTCAAAGCAAGTTGTTAACACAATCATGGTAAGTTGCTATCTAATCATATTATGTTAGTAGACATTTACAATCCATGAACTTATCAGATAGCATACTAACACAGATAGAGATAAGCAAACTAACACAATGAGCACCATGAAACAAATAAGCATATAAGCATTCAATACAGGGGTACACAAAGATCACCACAAAGGCAAGACAAGACAACAACCTGCAACTGAGCACAAAACATAACCAGCACTGGCGCAGATATAAACAAGATATCTTGAAAAATTCTCCCCCTCAATCAATGTCACCAAAGAACATTGATTGACTTTAACCCACCCGTATTAGAATAAGAATATATCAGTTGTTCGAACTTCATCTATGATCCCATATCATTATTGTGACATTTCTAGGACCGTAGATGTTATCGATAACAAAGAATATATCCTTTATTAGATGAAAGTAAATGACTAAAAGCATGAACTTAAAAGAATGAAATATTTAAACAGTATTAAACCAACATGTATAAAATGTATTTTTTTTAAAATTTCAGGCATTTTTTTTTAAAACTTGATTTGTACACAGATTTATAAGACCGAGTCCTGATTCAAGATGAATCGGAGTCAAATTAAGAGGTACATCAATTCTGGCATGCTATAGCTCCTGAATGAGCTATATTCATTTCTGGTGGAAACCAAGTCATGAAGTTCCTGATTGAATTGAGCATTGTACCTGAAAAAGACTGAGAGCACATTGTACTAGAAGCACATGTAGAATTGCAACTGGATGGGTTAGTGACATGAATAATCTCACTATTGGATGTAACACAGCTTAATATAGACGTATTATTATTAGAGATCCTTTTAGGCTCAATATACTTGAAGAGTTTTCCTGTGGGCATCCACTTAAGGCAAGATCTAGGTATGTAAGTCCGTTTGGATTCTGAGAACTTAAATAATCTGCCAGTGGGAATCCATTTGAAGCAGCTACTAGTAGATTTGTATGTGTGCACTTCCCTGTTTTGACTATTTGTCCTTTTGTGATTAGTATGTATCTTAGGGGATTGATCAGCCAAATGATGTTTCTTATGAGAACTAGTCATACTTCTAGTATTTCTGAACTTTGAGCTTTGAACATTTACCTGGGTTTTAAGATTCATCATATCGGAACGAAGCAATGAAGTGACTGGTTTTGTCAAAACAACATTCTCATCAACTTGGGAGGCAAGCCTAGATTTCGATGGTTTAACTCTTTCAGTTCTAAAGGCATTAGGCTGCTTAACTACTGTACATTTAGAGTGGTTCTGAACAGTTGAATTTCCCAAAGTTGATGGTTTTGCAAACTTAGTGTTCATCTTATTTCCAATAGATTTCCTAAGCTCATTTTTTAAGGCAACAATATTGAAGCTCTTATCCTGAATTTTGGCTTTGAGGTCATCAATGTCTTTCAACAAGATGTTAGATTGATTGATCAACTTGGAATTGGTCTCCTCTATGTTTTTCCTTAATGACTCATTTTCTCTTAATAGGTTGGACACACATAGAGCTAGTTCAGCATTTGTAGATTCAAGGGTATCACTCATCTCATGACAGTCATGCTTCTGCATATCTGAGAGAAGTAATTTCATATTGCATATCTCGAAATTCTGGAAATTCCAGATTAATGCAAGATTTTTTTGCATAAAAGCTTTCATCTTTTTGATGTATTTCAATTTCCAATGAAATACAATGTTTTTCAAGAATTGAGTATTTGTTTGAAAGTTCATCATATATCCTTTTTTCAATCATGTCATTAGCTTTAATAGTTTTAGATTCAGGCTCAACCAAGAACGATTTCATAGTATTTTGTTCAGAATTAGAATCAGGTACATTAACATATGAATTACTTTGATTAGTTAAGTGTACCTCATCACATGAAACCTTTTCTGACTCTGAGTCTTTGAAATCAGTACAGTTGTCTTCACCCTCTTTTATTGCAACTGAACTTCTGCATTCGGTATCATTCATTGGTTCAACTGATCTATTGCATAACCTATCACAATCTTCCTATAGCATCACTTGACACCCATTCAATTCATTCAGCTTGTCATTCTCTTTAGCAGCTTCCTTAATGTATATTTCCACATTACCCATAAGTTGAATAAAGGTGTTTCTGAACTCATGAATTTCCATTCCAGTGTGTTTCTTAAATGAGATTCCAGTCATGTCATCATCAAAATCTGAGGAATATTCCCCCTGGATAAGTAGCTGAAATTGATTGAAGATTACTTGAAGAGCTGCATTAGACTTATTAGTTGAGAGCTTTTCTTTGGTAATTTGAAACCTCAGTTGTTCTAAGTTAAGAAACACAGTTCTAGTCAAGATGGTAAAGTCCTGACGGAGGAGAGCATTGCTTGTTCGATCCATAGTTGTAGATAAAAGTAGTTTGAGATGCTGATGAAGTAGTTGAAAGGGCTCAATGTTGCATTCCATTAGCTTTGCATCATTGTTCATTAACAAGTGTGGTTCGTTGAGGTTTGATTCAGAAGGTGAGGAGTTTATATCACAATTTGTTGAATCAATCAAGGTAGGACATTCAGAAATACAACCAGTTTCATTGTTCTGTGAGGTATCATATAGTTCAAGCACTTTGGAGATAAACGGGTCAGTGATGTAGGACACTGTGGGTGGAGGAGTATCTGCTGCATGAACGTCCACGACTATAGTAGATATAAGTGTGGACATGTTGGTAGACATGTTTAAGAATTACACGGGATTTTATAACTCTATGATTAAACCGGGAAATAGATTCTTTCACGGGATTTTACTAAATCAAGAGAAAAACCAACCAGGTCGCTAATAATCCTTGAACAAGTCGTTAAGTACTAAGTTGCTAAGTAATGACAAAGCAAGTCGCTAAGTTCCCAAGTCGCTACAAATTCTGACAGCAAGTCGCTACTCACTAAGTCGCTAAGTAGGCAAATCACTAAAGAGCAACTCGCTAAGAACCAAGTCGCTAAGTAGTCAAGTCGCTAAATAGCAACTCGCTAGGCATCAAATAGCTAACACCAAGTCGCTACCAAACTTAACTACAAGTCGCTAAATTTCACCAAGTCGCTACCCGTAGTGGAGAATATACTAAGTGTACTGTTTGTCGGCTTGTCTCACTAGACAAGTCGCTAAACCTAAGTCGCTACCAACATCAACTACAACTCGCTACCAAATTGCAAAGCAAGTCGCTAGCTAGAATAACACTCCGTGGGTCAAGTCGCTAGCTAGACAATCTTACAAACACCACTTTTCAATCCAAAAACAACCCAACCATGATGATTCAAGCTTACCAAATCAAAACCCAAGCACATACAATGATTCTAAACACAAAACTACACACAAGTTTCAAACTTTAACACTAGAAATGATCCAAATGATGCAAAAACCACTAAACTTTTTCAAACTCTAAAATCACCTAAAAGTCACTAGAAATCCAAAGATATGTAAGAGATGATCAAACCATGGCTCTCTGATACCATTTGTAATATATTGGATTTCAAATACACATCATAACACAAACACACATAGGCGTACAGATGATTTATAGAGAGAGAAAGTGGGATGTTTTAGAAAGAGAAACTTGTGGAATATTAGATTCCAAAATGAACATCCAACCCTCTACCTTGCAAGGTAGAGGGTATTTATAGGTTACAAAATAAACGACCTCCTGACGGCCTGTGGATCAGGTATATAATGGGTAAAGACCCGTCCTTCCTCCACGGTGTTGCACTAAACTAAATAGCTAACTAAATAACTTAGTAAATATCGTAATGTCTATGAGCTAACTTATGCTAGATAGTATTTGGGGTGACCGATACTTCATTATGGAATTTTCTAATTCCTAACATCTACTGCATGGAAGATCCTTTAAACAGCACTGATAACAATGAAGCCCGAAGTCATTGGTGTGATAAGATAAAATCTCATGGGGAAGTCTTCTGGGCATCATGCAACCCTTGTGACAATAAATGTAATGGGGGAAGCAGCTTAATGAGAGTGGGAGAGGATGAATTCTTTTGGACCTCAACCAACGATACGGAAAGGACAAGATTGCTTGGTTAGACAACTTGGGATTTCACAGTTGGGTAAAGATCAAGTATGGACAAGTAGATGCATTAAAAAAGGAAAAGATGTGGAAAGAATACATGAGTAAAGAAAATCCGAACGACGAGAGTCCTAACAACTTGAGTGAAATAACAATTGAGGATGCCAAAGAGTCGGTAAGAAATGAGAAGGAAGAATGCAAACGTGTACTGGTGGAAAATTTGCTCGACGAGGAATGGTTTAAAGGCACCGAGTCTGACGACGATGACATAGAGGGGATTTTAGATTACCTTGAGTTGCAAGGAAATGAGGAATTTACTGACCCCGATGATGAAGCATATGAGCAAAGGAGGTGAAAACTCCTTGGGATTCACTATAAGATGCCACCCCCGATTATTGCTGAAAAATATGAGTTTACTAGATACCACTTGGGGCCGGATGAAAAATTTTGCAAAATTCAGAAGATCGAGACTAAAGAATACCTTCGCACTGCCACAAATGTCGCTTGGGTCAGGCATAACTTGATGAAAGACATGGAGGAGGTTGACCAAGTCCAAAGGCCACCGTAAAGCCCTGAGGCTCTGAGTCTAACTTAAAGACTCGTAATAAGAAAAGTGCTCTTTCGAGAGACAACCCGAATTATCCCTTTCTTTTGTTTCATTTCCATTTCTGTTGGGTTTTGTGTTTTTAACCATTTTTGCAGGAAACAAAGAAGAGTTGCTGCTGCAGCATGCTGATCTGACTATAGTTACGGCGTAACTTATTATCATGGTTACGCCGTAACAAACCCCTTGCAGCAGAATTTCAGATGCATTACCAATTACGGCGTAATCCCATCTCAGTGGTTACACCGTAGCTACACTCTTGCAACGTATGCCAGGTTTTGCCTAGTTACTGCGTAACTCCTTATAAGAGTTACGACGTAACTATCCTCTGTACTTCTTTCATTTTAAACACAATAACCTTGTCTTAGTATTTTAAATGAACTTTGTGGTTGTGTTCCCTGTAAACCCTCACGAGACTTCACTCGTCCACTTGGGACACCAAGTGGTTTAAAATTCTTGTTGCATATGCTAAATGCAACCATGATTCCTCCGAAAGTGAGTTAGGTTTGTTTTTCATTTTTCATTTTTTCTTTTTAGAATTATGCTTGTCGGTAGTGTGATTTCAGGGATTGAAGTTTGCTCGTGGATGCTTATACGAAGGCACGACTCTTTTTCGTAGGCCATCTTTCTTTTTGGAGCAAATTTCAGGGAAGTTCTCGCCCTAATTCTACTTTTCTCTTCACCTTTATTAAACGCTTAGTACAAAAGGGACTTTGTACAATTCAAGTGGGGGGGAGTAGAATTGTCTCTTGAACTTTAGTTTGCCCTCGTTTTTCTAGTTTATTTTGAGAAATTATGCAATTTTTAAAATTTTGACATGTTTTTCTTAACCTAACTAGATTAGACCTTAGCCGAGCACATACAACCCTTGATATTATATGGTGAGATTAGCCTTATCCGTTTCTAATATTTTACCCCAAATCCACCAAATTATGAGTATGCCGGTAGCTTGTAAGCTTTAAAACTCGGCCTTTACATCATTTCGAGACCATAGACGAGGTATGCTGAGTTAGCTCGATGTATTTGGACTTTTCAGTTTAAGAAGGCAGTATTATAGGATTATCACCCAAATAGCCTACCATTGTGTGTCTATCGATTAGTCACCTCGACTTCTCGACCCCCATGTGAAACCCTTTTGTTGCACTCACCTTTAGTGCAAGATACCCCTAGATACACCCATCTGAGCCATTCCTTTCATTTTGTAAACCCAACATATTGTTTCGATACACCCATACACCTTAGCCTACCCTGTAGTCTTTATTTGTGATTGGGAAGTCATCATTTGCCTAAGTTCAAGGTTCAAGTGGAAAGGTTCGGAAATCACGCTTTCGTAGACGACATATTCTTAAAGATCATTGAATACCCCCCGAATTCCCATTGTTCATCTCAAGTGGGGGGATGTTATGTTTTGTTTGCATATAGGCACACACTAGGCAAAAATGTTTCCAAAAGGAAAATTTTGTGCTGCCTGAATCACCAGACCCACGGATCCCAACCTTAATGCTAGACGGATCCCTCAAGGGTAGGATCCATGGGATCCGTGAGACAGAAGCTGTTTTTACCTTCTATTTTTCTCACTTTGGATGAAAACTCCAACATTTTTTATTTTTTGGAGTATGTTCTTTAATGCTTGTGCTCTCATGATCACATGCCTTAAATTCATATCTAATCATTAGATTTTAATCTACATTTTGGGTCAAGCATTCATTACAATGCATTGTTTTTCTATATATAGACCTCCCAAAATGCTTGCATAATTCATCTCATTTTCACAAACAAACAACACCATGTCATCCAAAAGATCTTACAACTTAGATGAATCACCTAGTAGTACAAACAATCATCTTCATGAAACCCAAACCTTTGTACTTACACCTTCCAAAATACCACAATCAAACTCTAGGATATCCACACGGATTAGCATCCGGCCTTGTTGCATAGCAAAACCATCAACAAATGGCTCATCACCATCAAATAACTCACCACAAGATGCTTCCATTATAGCACCTCCTTCATCACCAAGAAGTAGACCAACTTCATCACCTAAAGTCACTCTTTTGGAACTCCTTAAGACTCCAACAAGATCAAAACAACCAAAACAAAAAGAAATAGCCTTTTTGACACCTCCCACTTCTCCAAACACAATATTCAATGATCTTGAAACATCACCACCTTTAGCTCCCATTAAACTACAAGAACATCTAGGTTCTTTTCCACCACCACTTCCAAACATTCCGGACTTTGATCCGTATTTTCCTATTTTTCCACCACATCTTCCGCAACTCACAAATCAAAACAACCCGGAAAACTTCCGCACTCATTACCCACATCACTTACATTGTGAACATTGCCAATCCACTAGGGAAATTGCATTAGAAGTTAGGGAATGTTAGGAATTAGAAATTCCAGGTATTAAACAGTCGGTCACCTCTAGTATATGTAATCGTTATAAAGCTCGTAGTCGTAGTTCTTTTAAGCTAAGTAGTATTTAGTTAAGTAACACCGTGAAGGACGGACGGGTCTTTACCCACTGTATGCCTGATCCACAGCCCGTTGTGTGGCGTTTTATTGTAAGACTATAAATACTCTCTGCCTTCCAAGGTAGAGAGTTGGAGCTCATAATAAGATTTTTCTTTCTCTCACTAAAGTTCCCTAAACCTTTAACTTTCTCTCTCTAAAAACTCTTGTACGCCTACTTTGTGTTATGGTTTGATGTGTATGTGAAATCCAATACCTTACAATTGGTATCAAGAGCCATGGTTAGATCATCTCTCACATATCTTTGGATTTCTAGTGGTTTTTAGGTGGTTTTTTAGTTTGAAAAAGTTTAGTGGTTTTTGCATCATTTGGGTGATTTCTAGTGTTAAAGTTTGGATTTTGATAGTACTTTTGTGTTTAGAATCATCACAAGTGTTTAGGTTTTGATTTTGAAGGCTTGAATCATCGTGGTTGAGTTGTTTTTGGATTGAAAGGTGGTGTTTTTGTGATTTTCTAGTTAGCGACTTGGCTCTCGGTGTGATATTCATCATAGCGACTTGCTTCGTAAAAAGTTAGCGAGTTGGAGTGGTATTTGGTAGCGATTTGGTCCTAGCGACTTGTCTATTGAGACAAGCCGACAAAAAGTACACGTAGCGACTTGGTGTAAGTTAGCGACTTGTACTTTATATTGTTAGCGACTTGGTGTTAGCGAGTTGGTACCTAGCGAGTTGCTATTTAGCGACTTGACAAATTAGCGACTTAGTGCTTAGCGAATTGCTGTCAAAATTTTGCTAGCGACTTGGATTGTAGCGAGTTGTTATATAGCGACTTGGCACTTAGCGACTTGGTTTAAGGTTTCCTAGCGACTTGGGTGATATCCTTTAAATACGGTTTTCTCTTGATTTAGTAAACTCCCGAGAAATAATCTATTTCCCGGTTTAATCATAGAGTTATAAAATCCCGTTTAATTTGTCATCATGTCTACCAACGTTCCTACAATCATCTCCACTGTTGCCGAGGATGTTCAAGCAGCTGGTTCAGATACTCGTCCACCCATGCTTGACAGAACTGACTACGACTCTTGGGCTCAACGAATCAGATTGTACTATCTTGAAAAGGAAAATGGAGTCAACATTCTCAAATCCATTTATGAAGGACCATATCGGGTTGAGACTACTAGAGACTTAATTGATACAGCTGAAGATGGAACAATGATCTATGGAATTGACAGACCAAAGACATATGATGAGCTCGATGATAAGGAGAAAAAGAGATTCGATGCTGATATCAGGGCTTCTAACATCGTACTTCAAGGTCTTTCAAAAGATATCTACAAGCTGATCAATCACAACACCGAAGCAAAGGCAGTGTGGGATAATGTCAAGAGGCTTCTCTCAGGTTCTGAATTAACTATGGAAGACAGAGAATCACAACTCTATGATGAATTTGAACACTTCAAAATGAAACCAGATGAGAGTGTTTATGAGTACTATGTGAGATTCCACAAGCTTGTTAATGATATGAGGAACATCATAATGACTATGCCAAACATTCAACTGAACTCAAAGTTTGTGAACAACATGAATCCCGAATGGCACAAGTTTGTCACCTCTGTAAAGTTAACCAAAGGATTGAAGAATACAAACTATGAGCAACTCTATACCTTCCTCCTTCAGAATGAGAGACATGCTATGTTTGAAAAAAGGATTCTTAATCAGTTCAAAACCAACCAGGGAGAGACAAGCTCTTCAAATGATTCAACTGCCTTCTACTCAAACATCGGAATCACAACCAAAGCCTCACAAGTTATACCCATGGGTAATGGTAATCACAAACTCATTCCTGATCCTATGTTCAAACAAGCTGATGCTGATGCACACGTGGGAAACTTCATTAATCAACTAGCTCTTCTGATTAGTCAAAACATGAACTCTCTTCCACACACCAACAACAATCTCAGAACTGCTTCCAATCCACATAATCAAGCCACTGTCAGAGATGGGAAGGTTATGGTGCAGCCAGTTCAAGAACGTCAGTACGAACAAGCAAGAGGTGGAGCTGGTAGAGGTTATGCTGCAAATCAGAATAGAGGAAGGAATGGAAATCAGGGTCAAGCAAAGCCAATAAAATGTTACAATTGTGGAGGTGAGGGACACATTGCAAGGAACTGCACATCGCCAAAACGCCCTCAGAATGCAGAGTACTTCAGGGATAAAATGTTGCTTGTGCAAGCTCAGGATAATGGTGCAGCTTTGGATGAAGAGGAGTTGTTGTTCTTGGCTGAGGGAAATGCTAAGACATATGATGCAGATGTGGATGAGCAACCAATTCAGGAGATAGGCCATAATCATCAGAATGCCTTTCAAGTAGCTGATTGTGATGCATACGACTCTGATGTTGATGAAGAACCCACTGCACAAACCATCTTCATGGCTAGCATTTCTCCAATGGTCTCTCCTAAAGTCTCTTCATCACCACAAGCTGGTCCATCCAAAGACAAACTCATCTCTGAGGTATTAAAATTATACGATGAAGTTGATGAGCAAAAGATACCTAATGAAGTACAATCAACTGTATTTATTGAATCAGATATTGAAAATATGGGTAATATCAATGTTGTCCCATATGATCAATATGTGAAACAAAGTGAAAGTGAGATTGTACCAAGTGATGCATCTTCTGCAGTCAATAATGATTATGTTTTTGATGAATTCACTGCATGTGCCCCTGATGATTCTGTCATCTCTAAACTGAATGCCTATAAAGAACGTGTTGCTATTTATGAACAACGTGCAAAATTTGAGTTGACCACCCGTGAGCAGGTAATGGATGACCAAATGCATACAACTATTAGAAAAAGTAGGTTTAAAGAAGAAGTATTAAAACAAGAGTTAAACTCCTTACAAGAAAAGCTTTCTAAAACTGCTAAGCAAAAACAAGAACTTCAAGAAAATGTTAAAATTCTTAAGCAAGAATTCAGTGCTAAGGAATCAAAACTTTTGAATGATTTTTCTAATCTAAAAACCTTGAAAAACAAGCTTGAAAATAAGTTGTACGTACAAGGAAATACCATTCAGACTGCCCACTTAATCACTAAGCATAGAGTCTTAAGCGATAAGCATAGCATTCCCCTTGTTGAGGAACCAAATCCAGAGGTCATTAAAAGGCTAGAAATGCTCATAAGGTTCTTTATAATGGCAATGAAATTCTTAAACCTAGACAAAAACCTAGTTGGGTTAAGTGTACAGAGGAAGATAAGAAATCAGATGAAGTCACTAGGGAGAAGATAAACAAGAAACTAGATGATCCTAAATGTAAAGAGAAGAAAATAATTATCACACCCCATGACTACAAAAAGGAGAATTGGATCTCCTTGAACATGTTTAAGCCTCAAACATTGTTGACTCCCGAACAAGTGTTCTGGAAAATGGACTTAGATAAGCAGAAAGCGGAAAATATTGTTGAAACAAACTCTCCCCTTAGAAAAATGCCTAAAGCGACTGTGTATCCTCCCAATACACCAATGCATCTAGTTCCTAGAACTATTGCCACTAAAAGCAAGACCTTAATCAGTCAATATGTTATTTTTCAACTATTTGTTGATTTTGAGAAAACTTGTAAGAAAAGGATCACACCCACTGGTATAACTGAAGGGGAAAGGGGTTTTGAGCAAACAAAAGAATGTTATTTAACTAAAGTCATGCCTTTTTTTAAACAACTAAAAGATCATTTTGAAAGTCTTAAAAAGGGAATGAATTTAAACATTAAAGAAATGGAAAAGGAATTTGATGCAATGATAGTTGAGGTTAGTGACTATGAGTGTGCACTAAAATATAATGAGATTGAGAGGAAGAACTTGCATACATTGAATGAGACTCTTATTTCTGAATGTGTTGCTCAAGATGTGTTTTTCACTGCTACAAATTGTTCCATTAACGCTTCCCAATTTCATGAATTATCTGTTGCCATGAAAGTCTCCCATGATCGTGTCATTGAGCATGAAAAGACTAATTCTAAACTAAATGAGAAAATTGAACTGGATGATCACGACAATTTGGTTAAACATTTTTCTAAACTAGAGGTTGAGCATTTTAATTTACAACTAAAATATCAACATCTTAAAGAAAATGTCAAAACTTCAAATATCAAGACATCCTCAGATGCTCCAGAGTTTGATGCAGTTTTTCAATTTATAAACGTGATGAACAAATTCAAGCTCACTGTAACACGATCAGAAAGTTGAAAGCCCAAATCTCTCAATTAAAGGGTCAAAAAAACGATGTGACAGGCTCCCAAATGCCTCCTCCTTTCGATTCTCAGAATTCTCAAACGTTTCATCTTCAAAACTTAGTAAATGCATTACAAAAGGAAAACGAAAGTTTTCTAGAAGAAAATGAAAAGGTTAAACGTCATTTCAATGAGTTATTTGAATCAATAAAGGTCACTCGTAACAAAAATAACGAACAAATAGCTTCATTACAAAAGGAAATTAAGAATCTAAAGAGCCAGGTAAAAGGGAAAATGCCAATGACCAATGGGGAGAATGGTGTATCAAAGGTTCACTCTAGTAACAAATATGCTTTGTCTGTGAAATATGTTCTCCCTCATCTCAGGAATAATAAACTTGCTATTCAAACATATTTCTCATCCCTTAAGGATTGTCTAGAATGTCTACGTGAGATTGTTGAAGAGGATAAATTAGAGAAACCACTTGACAATGCAATTGGGCATGCATGCTTATATGCCAAACGATCTCAAGAAATTCTAGAATGCTTAATTACAATATGCCCAAAGTCCTTAGGTGAGAGAGTTAATCATTTGATTCCTTGTTCTATGCCTAGTGCCAAGTATGATATTCATTCGATGCCCGATATTTTGAATGTGATCCGTAGTGTGCCTTCAAGTAGTTCAGATTCCAGATCTGTTAATGCTAAGAAAGCGAACTCTAGTGTGCCTTCCAGAAGTACAAATCCTAGCACGTCTAGTGTTAAGAAAGTGAACCTTAGTGTGCCTGCATGTAGTTCAGATCCCAGCACATCTAAACAGGAGAAGCAAAGAGTAGCAAAACCAACTAATGTTCCCATTCCATCTACAGGAGTAATCAGTGACATTAAAGCGAGCAGGTCAAAGTCTCAAGACAATACAAGAAATGACAGGACCTCGCAAGCTAAGAATGTGCATTGGAAGAGAGTAGAAGACCAATCTAGGAACTTTAAGTTTGAGCCGAATAAAACGAATCGTGTTGATTCTAGTATTTGCCATAGGCGTACTGTAATTAATTCGAATTCTGATACTATTTGAAAACCTTGTAATGATGTCTGCTTGAATTCTGTTGCTAATCATGAATGTGGTATGAATACTTTGTCTAATACTGTCAAATCCCCAGTGAATCTTGTCAATGAAAATTATCATGCTAAGAAGGCAAAAAGGCAAAGTCGAAAGAAAGTTAGAAAACAATGGAAACCCACAGGAAGAACATTTAGTAAGATAGGCTATCATTGGATACCTGTTGGTCATAAGACTAATCAGACAATGCCCACTAGAAAATGGATGCCTACTGGTAGAACTATTCCCTTAAGAAGTGAGCACACTTTGAATAGGGCTAATACAGAAACTAGTACTGCATCTATTCATAATGATTCCATTGCCTTAATTTCTGATATGAATGCTTCTATTTCTGATGTGGGTGTTCCAACCATTGTTACTAACCAAATGGAACCCATTCTTGCATGGGGATCCCAATTATCCAGTTATCCATTCTTGTCTGTGTTCAACTGCAGATCGTTCAAATCGTTCTGTGGTACCTGGACTCAGGCTGTTCCAAGCATATGACCGGTCAAATGGCTCCTGGACAATCCAGTTCAGGACCCGCACTTCAAAACAGTCCCATTGGTTCATCCCTTGTACCAAATTCTTCTCCAGCAACTCTATATGTACCTCCATCTGAAGATGATTTAAAGAAATTGTTTGACCCTATGTTTGATGAACTCTATGAGCCAAGTGCTAATGAACTGTCAATTCCCACAACAGAGGCTGCTCATATTCCTGAGAATGAAGTCAATCCTTCAGTCTCAATGTCATTAAGTCAAGAAGCGCCTGCTGCTGATAACTCAGTCTCATCAACAAATCATCAATCTTCGAATGTACATCATGGAACTGCTTCTGGCATCAATGATGAAGTTAATCCCTTTGCTACTCCTGAAGATGCTCCATTTGAAAACATATTTGCTCCTGAATCATCATCAGAACCATCTTCTTCAGGAGACATCGACTCTGCTACCTCAGTCCCTCAATAACTGCCACATGAACACCTTAGAAAATGGACTCACGATCATCCACTAGACAACATCATTGGAAATCCCTCTCGTCCAGTATCAACACGGAAACAACTTGCAACCGATACCTTATGGTGCTTCTTCAACTCCGTACTCTCTAAGATCGAACCAAAAGATGTTAAAACTGCCATGAATGAAGATAGCAGGTTCAATGCCATGCAAGATGAAATTCATGAGTTTGATCGACTTGATGTATGGGAGTTAGTACCTGCTCCAGATTGTGCTATGATTATTGCTCTAAAATGGATCTTCAAAGTGAAACTTGATGAGCATGGTGATGTGTTGAAGAACAAGGCTCGATTAGTTGCTAAAGGATACCATTAAGAGGAGGGTATTGACTTTGAAGAATCTTTTCCTCCTGTTGCTCGAATCGAGGCAATCAGAATCTTTTTGGCTAATGCTGCTAGTAAGAACATGGTAGTCTATCAGATGGATGTAAAGACGGCATTTCTGAACGGAGATCTTAAATAAGTCGTCTACGTCAGCCAACCGGAAGGATTTGTGAATCAAGAGCATCCTACTCACATTTATCGTTTGAAGAAGGCTCTTTACGGTTTAAAGCAAGCTCCAAGGGCATGGTATGATACGCTATCAAAGTTTCTTCTATCTACCGGATTTAGCAAAAGAGCAGTTGATCCAACATTGTTCACCAGGAAGTCAGGCAAACATTTAATTCATTTGCCTCGACTGACCCCAATGAGTGTGACCGTTTTTCAAATGAAATGGGTTCTAAATTTCAAATGTCAATGATGGGACAAATGTCATTTTTCTTAGGACTACAAATTTCACAAAGTCCCGGAGGCATTTTCATAAATCAATCTAAATATGCAAATGAGATTTTAAAGAAATTTGGATTTGATTCAAGTGACCCTGTTGACACTCCCATGATTGAACGTACCAAACTAGATGAGGACCACTCAGGGATCATGGTAGACCAAACGAAATATCGTAGTATGATTGGATCCTTGATGTACCTCACAGCTAGTAGACCAGACATCTTGTTCGCTGTTTGCATGTGTGCTAGATACCAGGCTAAGCCTACTAAAAAGCACCTTGAAGCGGTTAAACGGGTCTTTCGGTATCTACAAGGAACCATCAATATGGGACTTTGGTACCCGAAGGACACCGGTATGTCACTAACAGCCTATGCAGATGCTGATCATGCAGGATGTCAAGATACTCGTCGAAGTACGTCTGGAGGTGCACAGTTTTTGGGTGATAAGCTTGTGAGCTGGTCTTCAAAGAAGCAAATGAGTACTTCTATTTCCTCTACAGAGGCTGAATACATAGCCATGTCATCTTGTTGTGCTCAAATCCTATGGATGAGATCTCAATTATCTGACTATGGCTTTGAATTTAACAAAATCCCTCTGCACTGTGATAATAAAAGTGCTATTGCTCTCTCATACAACAACGTACAACACTCAAGAGCAAAGCACATCGACATTCGACATCATTTCATCAGGGAACAAGTGGAAAACGGTGTGGTGGAACTTTACTTTGTGAGGACTGAATACCAGTTAGCAGACATCTTCACCAAAGCTCTTCCTAGAGAACGTTTTGAGTTTATTCTTCCACGACTTGGCCTTAAAAGCCTTCAACCAGAAACAATCAAACGTCTTCAAGAGGAAGAATAGGAGTAAAAGGTTTCCTTCATCTATCTCTTGTATATATCTATTCAAAAATCAAATAGAAAAATATAAAACTTTCAAAATCTATAAAAATTTGAAAAATTCGAAAAATCCTTAAAAAATATTGTCATTTTGTCATGTTTTTCTCGATTCGATAATATCTACGGTCTTGATGCTGTCATTCAAAGAGTGATACGGGACTTTAGATGTTGTTCGAATTTAAAAAAAAAAAAAAAAAAAAAAAAAAAAAAAAAAAAAAAATCAAAAAATAGTTTTGGGAGAAAGAGAAACTAATGGTTTATTGTCATCTCAGGCAGTAACCCGCTTTTTAAAGAAAGAACAGAGCTACACTTTATCATGTTTTCAAAATTCCATGCTCTGATTCTATAAACATTTATCTGCTGAAAACTAACTGCTTTGAAAAATAACTAGTACTGTATTTTTTATAATCATCTCGACTTATTTGTCAAAATATCTATCTCTCAATCAACAACCTTTGTCATTGATTGAGGGGGAGAATGATTTCAATTAAATTAAAAGGTTATTTGTCATTCAATTGTTTTCAAAAGATAATTATGCATGTTTAATCAATGGAGTTTAAAGTCTTAAAATCCGATCCTTATCAGATAAAACGCTTTCATAATCAAGTCACAATTCTCCTTAAAAGCTTTCAAAATCGATTTACAGAGATCACAAATCTCAAATGATTTGATAATTGTGATCGGGGGAGAATTTGTGATTTAAATTGGATTTAAACTGATAATTCGGTAAATGGTTTTATAAGGATGTACAAGCACTCCCTCCCACATGTGCCAAACGATTTCAAATTTTCCATGCACATGTTGAGGGGGAGCATCTATCTTAAACCACAAACATTCGAAACATGATAAATTTATGTGCAGGTTCCCTCTTGTATGTGCAAAACTCTTTCAAACCTCAAGGCACATATTGAGGGGGAGCAAACTTACGAAAACCTCATCCTTCCCTTATATGCTTTATCCACTTGATTTGATTAGGGAAGTGATGGTGATATCTTTTAGAAAATGGTAATCAAAGAAGTTAATTCTTTCTCTTGCCTCCGTGTGCAAAATGATTTCATACACTTGATGCACATGTTGAGGGGGAGCTCTTCTTCTAAAAATATCAAAAACAATTCAGGTACAAAATGCTTTGATTATATATCACATGTATCTGGATTGATTTTCAAATGGTTTTCAATTGGTTTCAATGGCAGATGAACAATACCAAATAGACCGACCAACTTTACTTTATGTTTGGTGATATAAGGATGATAAGGTTAGGTATTTGTTCCTATGATCCGCCAGAACCGGAGGGATCTACCCAGGGACAATCCACTAGATAGTGTAGAAGTCCTTAGGTATATTGAAAAAAAGGAGAAAAATGAGATATGGGAAGAGTGCGGACTGAGACTGAGCTAGTACTGGAATAAACCCAACAAGGTTCTAGCTATGAAGTCTCGGTAAGCACTGAAGGGGTTGAAGAATGAAAAAGAATTGAATGAGAAAAGGGTGAAAATAAATATCCCTCCATTTATTCAACCATAGGGCAAAAACCGGGTACAATTCATATGCTACTGATGGTAACATCGGTATTGAAGACAAGACGTCATGGACCCAGTGACGCTCTGCATTACAACTTCCCAAACCACTCAAGTTCCTCTTAAAAGGGCTTGTTTCATTCTCACGGGGAACCTACATTATCTATCGACTTTCTCTTAGAGATTGTTGATATTGAAGAAGGAGACCCTCTCCCTAGTCTCCGGCACAGGAACCAAATATGTACAAATTGAGTCTAGAGCCACGAGATCATCCATAAATCTCATTAGGACACTTTCAATGAAGACTCTCTGTTTCACACAATGTGGAAAGAGAGATTATATCTTGAGTCCTACGCATTATCCTTGTGGTATTGCCAGAACATCCGAGTGATATGCTTACATATTCACAATGAAGATGGAAAGCCTTTTGGAGCCAACATCAAACAAGCTCCTGGTAGGTGGCATGTGAGATCTATTCAATAGATCAACCATGTGACAACTGAACAGAAACAATGGAGCGATTCAATCTTTTGAATCAATCCTGGTTCAGGTTATGGATTGACGGATACCTTTGAAAAACCGGTCATTGTGCTTAAAAACTCTTTTCTTTAGCACATCGACCGTGTACGAATATTTCGAATCAAAAGGTGTTTATGATTGATAATTGATTTTCATTAAAACCTTCGTTGTATTGCAAAAACAATTTCTATTGTGCGATACAAGATTGTTTTTCAAATATCTTTTTATCAATCAGTGAATTTCTATTCGCTGGTTCACTCACTCCGAGTTGTCTTCTTTGAGACTTTTCGGTTTGAGAACAGCTAGAGCAGCTGCGAAACCCTGTCAAGGAAATTCTTTGGAATTATACCTGATCACAGGCAGTACTTGTACTGATCAACGGGGAACCGTGGGCCGTGTACCTCAATTCAACGAAAGTGATCAAAGACACTTTCATGCGCCTTATTACTAACTATTTTATGCAGGTACACCCGACGTTTGCAGCTGATCAGAATGAAGTGGTCAATCCATAGCCGCATGCTCACACTATACATTCATTTCTCAAGAAATCATGATGAAGTGCATCAATGACTCTGATATTTTCACTCCATGCTTCTGGTACACTGCTGCCAATATCATGAATCAACGAAAGCTTCCGCTACTCTGATGAGAAGATATCATGATCCTGAATGTGAGCATGTCGGTCCGAAAGTCACAACATCACATAATACCAACACCACAATGGATGTCTCAGAGATTTTTTTTGGCTGATGATCTCAAAAGCTGACTCAAAATTATTATCACGTGGATCAGTAAAAGACCTCCACTTGGATTAACCAAACATGCAATGAGAAGAATCAATGACTATGAGCTTCGGAGCATAGTGCTACATCAAGAATGCAAGAACAATTTTTAATGTAATATCTGTTTGTATTCAATGTAATTTTAGTATATGTTTGAGGTGACCTCCCTTAGGGGGAGATTGTTAGGAATTAGAAATTCCAGGTATTAAACAGTCGGTCACCTCTAGTATATGTAATCGTTATAAAGCTCGTAGTCGTAGTTCTTTTAAGCTAAGTAGTATTTAGTTAAATAACACCGTGGAGGACGGACGGGTCTTTACCCACTGTATGCCTGATCCACAGCCCGTTGTGTGGCGTTTTATTGTAAGACTATAAATACTCTCTGCCTTCCAAGGTAGAGAGTTGGAGCTCATAATAAGATTTTTCTTTCTCTCACTAAAGTTCCCTAAACCTCTAACTTTCTCTCTCTAAAAATTCTTGTACGCCTACTTTGTGTTATGGTTTGATGTGTATGTGAAATCCAATACCTTACAGGGAAGAAATGCGATTCATACTCAACCTCATCCTTGATCGCATCAATACCATTACTCATCAAAACCTCCATCCATAACCTTATGCAAGCATGGACGGAATCATTATTACTATTTTCTATTTTTTGTACTTTTCTTTTGAGTCATTTTCTAGAACAAGTCTTGTTCTTATTTTTACATGCTTGTAGGTGGCATAAATACCACTACACTTTGTTGTTTTATTACAAGGCCTTGTTTGCATACCTTGGCTCCCAATCTTGATTCTCGTCAATCACAAGATTACCTAAGCATGTTACTAACATTTCTCTTTGTAGGATTTTTATTTTTCTTCACTTGACGCCCCAAACTAGGGGGAGCTACCGTCAAGGGGGAGTAAGCGATACGTGGACTAATTTTTTCCACACTTTTATTTCTTCGATGGGTTAACTTTTTGTTTCGACAAAAAGGGGGAGAAGAAGTAAAACTTAGGGGCTTTCAAAACATACATCTATTCTTAAGTTTTACTCATCATAACATTATGTTTTGTCATCAACAAAAAGGGGGAGATTGTTAATACAAATAAACCGTAAAAACGTTTATTAATATTTTGCGATCTCTTTTTGTTTTGTTGATAACAAATATAATGTTATCTTAAGTACAATTATAAGGATACATGCTATTTTGTGAAAATCACAACCCATGGATCATATCCATAACCCGTGGTATTGACCCATACCCACTTGACTAGATACAATGTACTCATTAGATACATTGAATCTAAAAGAATACCCATGGACCAACCCATGACCCATAACCAAAAAACCCATGGGCAAAGAGGATCGTCCCAAGGATCCCTAGGATTACACTAGACGGATCCCTTGTGGGAGGGATCCGTAGGATCCGGGGAACAGTGGCAGATTTTGCCTATAAATAGAGAGCCATTTCTTCATTCTAACCCACCCCTCTTCTTACTAATTCTCTCATATACTCTCATTCTCTTCTAACAAAAGATCACTTGATCTAGAGAGTATTTCTTTCTTTCTTTAGTGATTCTCATATAGGTCCTTCTCTAAGGCGAGATCACGATCATTCTACAAGTCATCCAAGCAAGGGGTCCTTGATTGATTTGTTCCTCCGCAAGATTTCTGTAACGAAGATCTTGTATTTGATATTTCACATATTTGTTGTGTAACAGTCGTGTTGGTTTGGTCCACCGTGTTACGGACTCGGTATTTAGCTTTGTACCGGAAAAAGGTGTAAGCAACGTTGTGAAGGCTTCTCCGCCAAGTTGAAGAAGTTTGTTGACATAGTGCTTGAACTCTCGAGTAGGTGACTCGGGGAGTGGAGTAGGGCAAGGAAGGTGTCCTTGTAGCCGAACCACTATAAATCGGTTATGTCATTTCTATCCCTTTGCTTTACTTTATTTACTTGCTTTTTCATTAGATCTATACTTTCTCTACATCCATACGATCTCACATATTATCGAATCTAAAGTTTTTGAAACTAACTTAAAATCTGCAAAACTATTCAACCACCCCTTCTAGTTTTCCACACATTGGTTATTAGATGAACAACACTTAAGGATTCTAGAGCCTAACAACGGCTGACATTCATCTTCTTTTTTTATTTGTTACTCTATATTTGTAGATACTTTTAATCTTCATGCTTTATGGCATGCTCCAGTCATCCTCCATTTGATTTTCTGACACCATTTGCACCACATACTTTTATAGGAAACTGTTTACATTGGATCTTGAATAGCCATATATTCATGTTTAACATGAAAGTACATCTTGATATTAAAACCATGTCTCCCAGATTTGGACCACTGATGATTTCTGCTTCAATTACATATCTTCCTAGCCTCTTGACAATAAGATGGGTTCCCATATACAGGCCTCCATTTGGATTCACATTTCTTATGAGTACGAATCGTACAATTATTTTCAACCTTAGAACATGAGCTGGCGTATAGGGTCTATTGATAGTATGTAACATAGTGTTGAATTTTTTTGAAATGTAAGCATCAATCTAATATTTATATTATGAAATAGAAGTATTTTTAAACTGAAGCATTTATTGATAAGCAACTGAATAGACATGAACATGTATTCAATAACTATTTTACATTGATTTCCTGAACAATGTAACATAAATATCTTTGGGTTTCTTTGTTCCCTTGCTGTGGCAGAATTGATATCTCCCCAAATTAAGAATTTAGGTGGTATACAATATACAAAAAAATGTAGTAATTTGAGCAGCTGTATTTGTAGTTGTTAGGTTTATATTTCAGTAATAATAAATACTTGTTGTAATTTGGTAGATGTGTTTGCATAAGAATCCTTTGGGTACGTTAGTGTTCCTAGCTTTCCACTTATTTTTATCAATATACTTTTGGGTTATACATATGATAATAAATAGCAAAAACATCATAATGTACATATTTTGAACCCGCATCAAGTCATCATGAATAATCAATGAATATTGGTGTAAACAATGTCTATTACGTTATGTTGACTTTTATTAACTCTTCGTGCAGACAATGAAACTGACATTAACGTGTTCAATTCAAAGATACACCAATTCAGGATCAATTCAACTATAATGACCCATCTTATTACAACTTTACTATCTGATTATTAATGAAAACCTTCACTTCATAGGTCTTTGTTTTCCGTTGCTGCTACAAAGCTCTGATTCATTTGATGTTTATTTTGCATCCGATGTCGGATCAGTATCCCTGAAAAATCAGTGGGAAAAATCATTAGCTAAGATGTAACACAATATCAAAGAATTGAATAAATTTAATATAGGTTCCTATTGCTTTTTAACCCTTCTCCTAGAAGATCTCCCTTTGATGTCTTTAGTTTGCTCATCTGTGGGGTGTTCTGGCAAGTTAATAAAGAGCCTACATCCGTAAAAAACGTATTAATTACAGCAGCAACATGGCGGCTAAGTAATTCATATTTTACAATGTCAAATATACCGTTTCTTGATATTCTTCTTAACATCTGCCCCATCTTTGATATGTTCTATCTCCTCTTTATCCGACCCTGAATCTTCAATAACATACCTAACATACAAAAACACTACTTGTCATGATAGGTTATACTTTATTTGAAAAACAAATTTATGCCATACAAACCTTCGTGTCTTCTTCCGCTCATCTATTTCAGTTTCTGAATCCTCAAGCTCACCCCTTTAATAGCCAATAATTAATGAGATTTGTTTGGTTAAATTATAAACTTTTGTTAAATGTTAATAGATACACCATTGACTAACCTCTCGTGTGGTTTTTCTTCAGCTGGCTTTGGTGGAGTAGAGAGAGATGGATCATCATATAATTTCTTCAAATGGCGCTTTTCCATAGAAGAAGTTTCAGCCACATTTATGCCTTCTATTTTAGTTTATGGTATATCGGGTAGAGCCCTTAAATTATACAGACAGCAAGGAGAGGTTAAGTAGCTTATGGTAAAACATTTGTGCACATGAACATTATGTTAGGTGCCTTACTCTTTTTTGTTGTTTTCAGAAACCGATGTCGGAGTAGGAGCTTCCATCGGAGAACTCTGTTCCACTGTGGTGGAGGTTGCACTTTCAGTTGTTTATGGGTCCTTGCAAATCCCAGAACATGTGAAGCTCTCATAGCTCCCATGTTCGTAGTAAGTATGAGTCTTTATCTCAATTGTGTGTGAAGTACTCACAACATTGGCAATGGCACGGAAGCATAGCTTGATCAATTGAATCCTGCAAAGAGAGGTATGGGTTAGACTAAATAATTGAATTTATACGGGTGAATAATAATGTACCTCATCATATGTTCCAAAAAGTGAACTCGCTGGATACCTAACCAATTCGGTGGTCGTCTCATCAAAGAGGACAACAATCGTCTATGCCGTATCGTCCGATATACCAAGCTCTAACATGTACCTGCGCAGCCGGTATTACACATAAAAGGTCAGAATTAATTCATTTCATCTGTTATCACAGAATCGTTTTTAGAAACATAAAACTTGAACAACCTTATAACCGGGTAATCGGCGGCTTGATTGCAGGAGTCACACCAAAACTAGCCGTCTTGCCTGGTCAGGCCTTTTCTGCATTGCTCACCCCCGCATGATGGATAATTCCACCCCTTTCTGGTTATCACATTATTGATCCTTACCTTGCAATGGAAAGTTGATGTCTAAAAAGGAAAGAAAGCTATTAATCAAAGAAACGGGGCAATAATTATATACACTAAGTATGAGCCTGAAAGATATGTACATCATTTCTCCTATTTCTTGCCCACATAAGCACATTCTCAAGTGTCTCTGGCTTTGGTACAGAGTGATCAACAGGTACGGTTTCCTTCCTGGGATTCATACCACTGCATGTACAATTAATAATAATTGATACCATGTGACAAATTATTAAACATGCATGGAAAATGTTACTGACTTAGTGTGCATACCTAACGCCTCTTTTGAATTCTCGTAGGGCTAGTATGTCATCGTCCTCGAGTATCTGTGTGGACTAACTACTTGATAAATAGAGCTTATCTGAAAGGTAAATACAAATACCAATTCAGTTCTGGTATGGTTTAAAAATTATGAAAACATTAGGTGGGATTGTACAATTCTCATTGTAGTGTGACCGCAGTCAGGATAACGACACATAATCCTGTATGTTTCGCCTTTTTCTCGACCAACACATCGCAAAGCCCCCCCCCCATAGGGTCACCCTAATTGACTGTCCACTGGTGACGGAACACAATGCAAAACATGTGGTTAGGCATATTTGATTAGTTGTACCAACCATACAAAAATAAACATACCTTTGATTGGCAATATAGAAATCTAGATTTCTAGAACCTGTTTTCTGATAAGTTAACCTGCCAACATTGCTGATGTAACCTACAACATATGTACAGTTTACCATAGTAAGAATAATATGTATAATGTCAATATCAAAACCAAAAATATTCTAGCAAAATGTATTGACCAATTAGAAATTTATTGTTGCTTGCGTCAATGCTCTCAAAAGGAACCAATTGAAATGGATGTCTGACAAACCCATCAGACTTGATAACAGATTTCCTTACTGTCGCTGAACCATCAAATCCAGCATCGTTGATTACCCTGTACTCTTCCTTATTTTGTATAACGGTAAAATCTTTTATGGAGTAAATCATGCCATTGTGTAACTTGGATACAAAATTATTCGAAACCGCAGCTTTTGAGGTGCAATGCATAATATTACCCTGCAAAAAGAAAAAGCTATTTAGTGAATCATATTTGACAATCATATTTCAGCATAACAATTTTAATAATTTGCAGGAAAACAAAGGCGGCAGCTACCTTCCTATCAGAGATAATGAAATCAGAACTCAAATAATGTCCAGTTTTAGCATTGATATCCCATTTTCTGTACAACATGACTACAATAGTGCCGGATACACCAACTTGCAGTTCATCAAGGAAAAGCTCCTTCTTGGCCTCAATTGGAATGTCTGACCTAATGGCCTTACCTGTACATGCCTGGCTGGACCTGTGTGCCATTTTTTTATAACCAATTTGATTGTAACGAGGAGCAAATGCAGGTGGGGATGTCTGCAACCTGGGAAATGATCACAATATTTATACATCTGCGACCCTTCATGGGAGTTTGATGTAATTATGTATGATTAATGTGGACTTCTAAAATTCCCAAACCTGTGTTGTAATTGCACAATAATGCGCATATTTAATGACCCGATTAACTGAAAACCTTTACAAATTACCCATTGATGACCGCATTGAGTTCGGGTTTGTTTAGGCGTGAAGAGAAGTTCCCCAACACTACTCACATTAATCATGATGACTTTGCAAACAATATTGACACTGAATCTTTTAGTAGATAAGATTATTTATTCAATAACTAAAAGATATTGTATAATGCAATGTATCAAGAGTAATGAGAAAACTTGCACCATTTGAATACAAACAACTCTAGTGTTATTCATCTCATTCTATCTCTCTTAAAGTTTACTTCTAACTTTTATATAATTAATAAAGTCTTATTCTCTTAGAATTTGCTTAAAGTTCAAAAACAAACAATGTTATATTATAACACGTTATCAGCAAGAAGCTCAAATCAAAAAGATTAAAAGAAGAAAATAGATATCCAATCTTGTCAAGGTAATTAATAAAGCTATACAATCATTTAATAACTTATATACATTTAGATGCTCACTATCATAGAGGAATTTTCAAATGCTTACTCTTATTTTAGTGTTTACCAAGGGACAAATCACCACCATCCATCTAGTTTGATCTAATGGTGGGGATAAACCTAAGATTTAATATGGAAACCTAAGTCCATATTTTTTTTTCCTTTTTCTTTGTCTTATTGTCTTTCTTATTTATTAACATTTTTTTCTTTTTCTTTTTCTTTTCTTTTATCTGAAATTCACTTTTAAATTAAAAATTAATCTTTTTTTTAATGCACGTTTTTTTATTTTAAGTTTTTTTTTGCTTTCATACGTTTTCATCTATATTCATGCGTTTTCGTTCGTTTTTATACGTTTTCGTCCGTGTTCATACGTTTTCGTCCGTTATTTTACGTTTTCGTCTGATTTCAGACGTTTTCGTACGTTTAGATCCGTTTTCATACGTTTTCATTCGTTTTTGTACGTTTATATACGTTTTCGTCTGTTTTCAGACGTTTTTGTCCGTTTTCATACATTTTCTTCCATTTTTAGACATTTTCTTCTGTTTTGAGACGTTTTCGTCCGTTTTCGTCTGTTTTCTTACGTTTTCGTTAGTTTTCATACGTTTTTGTCCATTTTCTTACGTTTCGTTCGTTTTCATACGTTTTCGTCCGTTTTCATCCGTTTTCTTTCGTTTTCGTCCATTTTTCATACGTGCTTTTACGCTTTCATACGTTTTCGTCTGTTTTCTTACGTTTTCGTCTGTTTTCTTATGTTTTCGGCCATTTTCAACCATTTTCATACGTTTTTGTCTGTTTTTTTGGGTTTTCATGTATTTTCGTCCATTTTTAGACGTTTTCGTCTGTACTTTTATGTTTTCATGTATTTGTGTCCGTTTTTATACGTTTTCAGACGTTTTCATACGTTGTCATCCGTTTTTTACGTTTTCGTCCATTTTTAGACGTTTTCGTCCGTTTTCATACGTTTTCGTCCGTTTTTATACGTTCTTCATTCGATTTTATACGTTTTAGTCTGTTTTCAGACGTTTTTATTTTGATATTTGTAAGTGACACTTATTTATCTCTTGTGATATAACCCTGTAATGAAGATGAAAAGTATTACATTCTTCATCATGTATGTGTTATCAGTTGTGATACTCAACTAAGAATGTGATGGTTGTGTTTTTGAAAATATTTAGGAAGATTTTTGTGTTTTATGATATTATGAAATATTAGAAAAGTTGTTCAACAGAAAACAAGAGATGTTATGATACTTTTGTTAGACTTGTGGTGGATTTTTCTATTTAATTGGTACATTGTGCATGTTTCGATAGGTTTTATAATGGGATTTGAAAATATCTATGGTTGAATCATCAAACTAAATAAGCTATGGTTGAAGATAACACACATCTTTATAAACAAACTGAGGAAGATCAAACACCTATGATATCACAGGTGATATCACCTCACTTCTGATATCACACGTGATATCGTGTGTGATAACACCGGTGATATCACCTGTGATATCATGTGTGATATTACCGGTGATAGCATGTGTGATATCATAGTTTATATCACTTGTGATATCACCAGTGATATCACCTGTGATATCATGTGATATCACCTGTGGTATCATGTGATATCACAAGTGAGGTGATATCACTTGTGATATCATGTGTGATATCACAAGTGTTTGAGCTTACTCAGTTTGTTTATAAAGATGTGTGCTTTCTTCAACCATAACTTCTTTTGTTTGCTAATTCAACCATAGATATTTTCAAATCACGCTATAAAACCTATCGAAACATGCACAATGTATCCATTAAATAGAAAAACACACCACAAGTCTAACAAAAGTTCCATAACATCTCTTGTTTTCAGTTAAACACCTTTTCTAGTATTTCATATTATCATAAAACACAAAAATCTTCCTAAATATTTTCAAAAACACAAATAAGAAAAATGAACAGAATCATCACAGTAATATAATAAGTGATGTTTATTATCATTTCTTTCATATATACTTGGTAAAATACTAAATTCTTATCACATTTGGTATGAATTTCTCATTCTTAGTTGAGTATCACAACTTTTAACACATACATGATGAAGAGTGTAATACTCTTCATCTTTCTTACAATGTTATATCACAACAGATAAATAAGTATCACTTAAAAATATCAAAATGAATAAAAATGAAGCAAAGTATGAATATAGAGACTTGACATATTCTCAAGATCAAACAAGTGTTGCATTAAATTAGCATTTTTTTTAACAAAATAAGAATTCACCTAAAGAGACTTTAACCCTTTTATTTCTACTAAGCGCATTAAAAAAAATATGCGCTTGTCAATTGCGATGAAAGGCACAAAAACCATCTTGTAACTCAAAATTATAAAAATATTAGAAAACATATAGGGGATAATATATAAAAATATACAGAGCAATGAAATATCTCAGATGATATTAAAAGTTAAAAAAACATACTTGTTTGTTTATGAAATATCACAAGTGATATTAGACAATAACTTTTTTTTAATAAAATGT
Source organism: Chrysanthemum seticuspe (assembly GCA_019973895.1). Classification (NCBI taxonomy): domain Eukaryota; kingdom Viridiplantae; phylum Streptophyta; class Magnoliopsida; order Asterales; family Asteraceae; genus Chrysanthemum; species Chrysanthemum seticuspe. The sequence goes on from BPTQ01000001.1 coordinate 47,874,069, forward strand.
CACAATTGATATTAGAAATGTAGTATAATAAAGTTTAATAATAAACATGAAAACGTATGAAAATAGACGAAAACGTATAAAAAATGCAAAAAAACGAACGAAAACGTATGAGAACATACAAAAACGTATAAAATGAATGAAAAGCGTATAAAATTGTATGAAAACGGAAAAAGCATCTGAAAACGGACGAAAACGTATAAAAACGGAGGAAAATGGACGAAAACCTATGAAAACGTCTAAAAAGGACGAAAGCGTCTAAAAATGGATGAAAACGTAAAAAAACGGACGAAAACGTATATAAACCTATGAAAACCGATGAAAACGTAAGAAAACGGACAAAAACGTAAGAAAACAGACGAAGAGGTATGAAAACGAACATAAACGTAAGAAAACGGACGAAAACGAATGAAAACATAGGAAAATGGACGAAAATGTAAGAAAACAGGCGAAAACGTAAGAAAACGGACGAAAACGGATAAAAACATATGAAAACGGACGAAAACGTATGAAAACAGACGAAAACGTAAGAAAACGGACAAAAACGTAAGAAAACAGAAGAAAACGTAAGAAAATAGACGAAAACGTAGGAAAACGAACAAAAACGTAAGAAAACAGACAAAAACGTATGAAAACGGACAAAAATGTAAGAAAACAGATGAAAACGAATGAAAACATAGGAAAATGGACGAAAATGTAAGAAAACAGGCGAAAACGTAAGAAAACGGACGAAAACGGATAAAAACATATGAAAACGGACGAAAACGTATGAAAACAGACGAAAACGGACGAAAACGTAAGAAAACGGACAAAAACGTAAGAAAACAGAAGAAAACGTAAGAAAACAGACGAAAACGTAGGAAAACGAACGAAAACGTAAGAAAACAGACAAAAACGTATGAAAACGGACAAAAATGTAAGAAAACAGATGAAAACGGATGAAAACGGACGAAAACGTATGAAAACGTAAGAAAACGGATGAAAACGTATGTAAACGGACGAAAACGTATGAAAACGGACATAAATGTAAGATAACGGACGAAAACGTAAGAAAACAGACGAAAACGTAACAAGACTGACGAAAACGGACGAAAACATAAGAAAACGGATGAAAACGGACGAAAACGTAAGAAAATAGACAAAAACGCAAGAAAACGGACAAAAACGTATGAAAACGGACGAAAACGTAAGAAAACAGACGAAAACGTATGAAAACGGACGAAAACGTATAAAAACAGACGAAAACGTATGAAAAGCGGAAAAAATTGACAAAAACATAAAAAAAGACTGACGAAAACGCAAAAAAAATAAAATAAAATAAAATAAAATAAAAGCGTGTAATTTAAAAAAGTGATTAAAAAAAGGACAAATAATGAGAAAATAAATAAGAAAGATAAAAAGACAAGAAAAAAACATGGACTTAGGTTTAGACATATCAAATCTTAGGTTAATCATTACCATTAGATCAAACTAGATGGAAGGTGGGGATTTATCCCTTAGTATGCATGAAATTTTGAGTATGCAAAATAAAGGGCCTCGACTATCATAATGTATAATAAAAAACTTTTCTAAACTAAACATTCTTACAACTCTATCGACAATTTTAAAATTTGCATACTAATAATATAGATGTTACATTTGCTTACCGTAAATATTACAAATATATTAACTCTAAACAGTTTTTATACATGACTAATAAATAAAAAATAATTCAGTGTGAATTGTATTATCAATGTTACTCCTTATTTATTACCCTAACACTAAAAAATCCTTCGCATACAATTTCAAGTGTTTGGACATGAAGTGTTTTAGATAACGTGGCTAGCCCCACTAGTAAATAGTAGATTAGGAGCATGAATATTAAATTTATCGTAAATATTTTTACTTATACAAACCAAAATTTCTTTTATCTAATTATTTATTTTTATATAGTATTAAATAAATAAAATATTATTTGAAATGTTTACGACGGCTATATAACGACTGTAACAACTGACGACGTTACAACGACTATATTTCTTTTCTATAAATTGGCAACTCACTTATATATTTTTCAAAACTCAACGTCTTTTAATCTTAGGAAATTATACATCACCGGAGCATTTTCTAAAGATTTTTCAAAGATGATTTACCCGCTTCTCATTGCCGTCACCATTATGCTTATCTTACTCCTTATTCCGTTTTTTGAACTCCCACCTAATGAATTTGAACTTTTCTTAGTCATGTATGTGTTTGTGGCTCTCTCACTTTATTGTATTGCATTATTTATTGATATATATGGATTTTAATATTTCGTTATTTGTTCAATTTGTGTTTAGGGACAAAATGTCAAACATTGAAAAAATCAAATTTCCATCTCTTGACATAACTGGAGCAAATTATATCCAATGGACAGCAAATGTTAAAAGGCATCTCAAATCAATGGGTGCTTTAGCAATGTTACAAGAGGGCAGCAAATGCTCAGAGGAAATCAAAGCGAAAGCTGATGTTCCTCCATCAACACATTGATGAAACGCTAGAATTCAAATATTCAAATTGTGATGATCCAAGAATTTTATGGAAAGATTTACAAAGCAAATTGATCATCAAAGCGAAGTTTTACTCCCTTCTGCTAGAGATGAATGGAACAATTCAAGGTTTCAAGACTTTAAAAAGGTTAAGGAGTATACCTCTGCTTTATTCAGAATATGCTCAACACTCAGATTTTGTGAGCAAACTGTTAGTGAAGGAGATTTATTGGAGAAAAATTTCTCCACATTTCATGCTTCAAACATTAACTTGCAACAACAATATCGATTTTAAAAGATACTCTGATCTAAATGCACTTCTTCTTGTAGCAGAGAAAAACAATGAATTGCTAATGAAAAATCATCAAACTCGTCCCACAGGATCATTAGCACTTCCAGAAGCAAATGTTGTTAACAATAATGATACCAAAAACTCTGGAAGTAAAAGAGGAAGAGGTAACCCTCGTGGACGTGGTCGTGGTCATGGCCATTATGATAAAAACAGTGTTCATAGTTACAACCGTTTTTTCAATCGAAACAATACTTACCATTGAGGTGGTTATAGTGGTCGTGGTCGTGGTCGTGGTCAAAGAAACTACAATTACCATGCTCCACAAGTTAATAATCCTGGTCAACAAAATAATGAAGTTGGTACCTCTCAACACCATGGAGGATCCTCTTTCAGATGTGGAAGTACAAACCACTCGTCAAAATCTTATCGCACACCTTCACATCTATGTGAGCTCTACCAGGCATCTCTTAAAGGAAAAAGAGAAAGAAGTGAACCATGTGGATCAGTTTGACAATACAAACACTGAGCTGAATACCTCAGACTTTTTCAATCGCTTGGAACTATGAAAGAAATGTTGTTGAATCTTAATAACTATGTATTTCTTTTCCGTAAGTTTGTTTAACTATGTTTAATTAGTTTTTTCTTTTCATGTAAAATAAATCAATAAATAAAATATTTTAATAATATCTTTTATATGCACTCATTATCATTATTTTTATGTTCATATTAGAATCTTAAAAAATGAGTCTTGATAGAGCACATCATCAAAGCAAATGATGGAGATCTATGCATAGCGGATAGTGGTACCACACACACTATCCTTAAATCCAAGAAATATTTTTTAAATTAAAACCAACAAAGGGAACCATTGATACTATTTCAGGTCCTACAGACTTGATAAAATGAGTGAGAAAAGCTAATTTGGTGTTACCAAATAGTACACCATTATTTTACCCAAAATCCAAAAGAAACTTAGTTTCAGAATCATATATCATAATGGATATGATACTCAGTCAAGGACTATTGAAAACAAAAAGTATTTGCATATCATAAATGAGAATATTGTATTGGAAAAACTGCCAATGCTCCATTCTGATTTGCATTATACACATATTAATGTGCCACAAGCACATATGGCAGTCAAAGAAAAACGTTGTGATCCCGGTATATTCAACTTATGGCATGACAGGTTAGGCCACCCAGGATCAACAATGATGAAAATAATAGTCGAAAACACACATGGACATCCATTGAAATATCAGAAGTTCCCTGAAATACACAAAGTACCTCCGTGTACATCTTGCACTCTTGGAAAACTGATTACAAAACCTTCGCCACTTAAAATTGAAAAATGAATCACCTATATTTCTTGAAAGAATTCAAGGTGATATATGTAGCCCAATTTACGCGGATACTTCATGGTTCTAATAGATGCATCCAGCAGATGGTCTCATGTCTCCTTATTATCAACTCGCAATGTGACCTTTGCAATGTTTCTTGCTCAAATTATTAAATTAAGGGCACATTTTCCTGATTATACAGTTAAAAGAGTGAGACTTGACAATGCAGGAAAATTCACATCACATGCTTTTAATGATTATTGCATGTATGTTGGAATTGTTGTTGAACAACCAATTGCTCATGTTCATACACAAAATGGTTTAGCAGAGTCATTAATCAAACGACTCTAATTAATAGCTAGACCATTAATAATGAGAACTAAACTCCTTGTGTCTATGTAGGGACATGCAATTTTACATGATGCATCATTGATTAGCATGAGACCAAGTGAAAATCATAAATACTCTCTCATACAACTTGCTTTTGGCCAAGAACCAAACATTTCCTATCTTAAAATTTTTGGTTGTGCAGTGTATATTCCTATTGCACCACCACAACGCACAAAAATGGGTCCTCAAAGAAGATTGAGAATTTATGTTGGATATGAAACATCATCCATCATAAGATACATTGAACCTTTAACAGGTGATCTCTTTACAGCACGTTTTGCTAATTGCCACTTTGATGAAGCAGTTTTCCCAACATTAGGGGGAGAAAAGAAAATTCAAGTAAAAGATGTCTTATGGTGTGAACCTTCATTGTTGTATCTGGATCCTCGAACAAAGCAATGTGAAACCGAGGTTCAAAAGATAATGCATTTACAAGAAATTGTAAATCAGTTACCTGATGCATTTACATATACAAAAAGAGTGACCAAGTCACATATATCAGATGCTAATGCCCCAGCCCGAATTGAAATACCAAATAAGCCAGCTTGTGATAACATCGCTCAAGAATCTTAAAAACGTATAAAACGTAGAAGAAAAATTGGTTCAAGATATAAAAATCCTCGAAAAAGAAAAGGGCCTGAAAAGGAAACTGTCCATGAGGAAAGTGTTCTCAATGAAACACAAAATATCAAAACCTCGCCCGAGGAAGAAATGAGTGATATCAATAAACAAATGTCAATCAATTATAGTCAAACATATATATTATGGGACCGAAATGAAATAGGAGATATTGATGAGATATTCTCTTATTCTATAGCAAGTGATATTATGAGCGGAGATGATGATACCGAACCAAAGTCTGTAATTGAATGTCAAAGTCGACATGATTGGGATAAATGGAAAGAGGCTATGCGAGCTGAATTAAATTCACTTAATAAACGAAAGGTTTTTGGACCTATTATAACCACACCTAGAGAAGTGAAGCATGTAGGATACAGGTGGATTTTTGTGCGAAAAAGAAATGAGAAAAATGAAGTTACGAGATATAAAGCTAGACTTGTAGCCCAAGGTTTTTCTCAAAGGCCAAGAGTTGACTATGAGGAAACATATTCTCCTGTTATGGATGTGATTACTTTCAGATATTTAATCAGCTTATCAGTCTCTAAAAATTTGAAGATGTGTCTTATGGATGTTGTTACAGCTTACTTGTATGGATCACTTGATAGCAACGTCTATGTAAAAATACCAGAAGGATTTAAAATCCCTGAAACATTAAGTTCAAAACCCAGATAAATGTGCTCAATAAAATTACAAAGATCTTTATATGGGTTGAAACAATCTGGAAGGATGTGGTACAATCGTTTGAGCGATTATTTGATTAGCAAAGGTTATACAAATAATCTTATCTGTCCATGCGTCTTTATTAGAAAGACAATGTCAAGATTTGTGTTCATAGCTGTATACGTTGATGATTTAAACATAATTGGGACAAATAAAGAAATACAAGAAGTTGTTGGTCTATTAAAGAAGGAATTTGAAATGAAAGATCTTGGAAGGACCAAATATTGCCTTGGTTTACAGATTGAGCATATGCATAATGGAATAATTCTACATAATCAAATTACACTGAAAAGCTCCTAAAACGATTTAATATGGACAAGGCAAATCCTTTAAGTACCCCAATGGTTGGTAGATCACTTAATGTTGATAATGATCCATTTCTCCCTTGCGAAGATGATGAAGAAATTCTTGGTCCAAAGGTTCCATACCTAAGTGCAACTGGAGCCCTTATGTATCTAACAAATTGTACTAGGCCGGACATTTCTTTTGCAGTTAATTTATTAGCAAGGTTTAGTTCTTCCCCCACAAAAGACACTGGAAAGGAATCAAACATGTTTTTCGATATCTTCGAGGGACCGTCGATTTAGGCTTGTATTATCCTAACAATTCGAAATAAGGATTGGTTGGTTATGCAGATGCAGGTTATCTGTCAGATCCTCATAAGGCAAGATCCCAAACTGGATATGTGTTTATGAATGGAGGTACTGTGATCTCATGGTGTTTCCAGAAACAAACACTTGTTGCAACATCATCAAATCACGCTGAAGTCATTGCACTACATGAAGCTTCTATAGAATGTGTATGGCTGAGATCAATGACACAACTCATCCCGAGTTCTTGCGGACTAGATAAAGATAGAAGTCCAACTTCAATCTACGAAGACAATTCAACTTGTGTCTCGCAGATAAAAGAAGGATATTTAAAGAGTGACAGAACAAAACATATACCGCCAAGGTTCTTCTCATATACACAAGATCTTATAAAAGATAATCAAGTTGAAATGAGATATGTTCAATCTAGCAACAATTTGGCAGATCTTTTCACCAAGGCACTCTCTACTGCAATTTTCAGAAAACACATTCACAATATTGGAATGCGAAATGTTCGAACAATGTGACAATTTACAAATGACAACATCAAGGGGAGTCATCTACACACTGTACTCTTTTTCCCGTAGTTAAAGTTTTTTCCCACTGAGTTTTTCTTTAACAAAGGTTTTTAATGAGGCAGTATTCTGAAGTTGAACTCCGATTTGAAAAATTGTCATCCAATGGGGAGTGTTATGAAAATCTGGTAAAATACAAGTGCCACAACTTCATCCTAGGTGTTCCAAGTTCATGCTAAGGTGTCACAAAGAAATTCCAGGTGGATGATCAATTTTACCAAATCCTATGTATACACTATTTATTCAATGACTAAGAGATATTGTATAATGCCATGTATCAAGAATGAATAGTATTATTAGTAGTATAAATACTACTCAAAGAGTAAAGAGAAAATTTGCACCATTTGAATACGCAAAACTCTGGTGTTATTCATCTCATTCTATCTCCCTCAAAGTTTACTTCTAGCTTTTATATAATTAATAAAGTCTTATTCTCCTAGAACTTGCTTAAAGTTAAAAAAAACAAACATTGTTATATTATAACAACACTCATGTAAATGAATGATTTGTTTATTACAGATATTGTTTATTAGCAAAATTTTATTCATCAATGAAAAGAGTTATTTATCATATACGTTGTCCATAAAGGTCATTCATCATAGACGTTGTACATCAATACAAAGAGCTATACACCATAGGTATTGTGCATCGATAAAATAAGTTGTTTGACAGTAAAAATAGTTGTTCATCACTAAAAAGAATTGTTTATCAATAAAAGAAAATGTTTTTTAGAAACATTTTTCATTTAAAAAGAAATTTATTCATCAATAAAAATAGTTACTCGTCATTGGAAAGAGTTGTTTCAATAAAAATATTAGTTCATAAATAAAAAGAGTTATCTATCATGTTATTCATTAATAAAAATGATTGATCATCGATAAAAAAAAGGTTTATTTTATCATAAATGTTGTTCATCATTGTTTGCTTATCACAAGCGTTGCTATCAATAAAAAGAGTTCAGCTACTAAACTTTCAAATTTTGTCACTTTGGTGTATTATTTTACTTCCATAAACAGTTTTGCCAAATGGAACAAGTTATAAAGTTACCACATTTTTCATTTATAATTTTTTTTTCATTTATATGTATCTAATTTGTCATATTTTTCATTTATATGTATCTAGTTTGTCACATTGTTTATTTATAAATGTATCTAACTTGTCACATTTTTCATTTATATGTTACGAATAAGTTGTAATTATCCTAGGTGAATGTCATGTACGAAATAGAAAAAAATTGAAGAAAAAGAGGTAACCTGATACCGGTTTGGGATGTAAAAAACTACACCAAAATGACGAAATTTAAAAGTTTGTTACCTGAACTTGCAAAAAAATTTATTCGCTACACAAAACTAAAAAATGTGACAAGTTATATACATTTAGAAATGATTATCCTTTAATAAAAATAGTAGTTCATCAATAAAAATAGTTGTTCAATAATAATAATAATAATAATAATTAAAAAAAAAAAAAAAAAAAAAAAAAAAAAAAAAAAAAAACGTTGTTCAATTCATCTTAGGTGTTGTACATCAATAAAGAGAGATTTATCAATAAAACGAGTTGTTCGTCAATAATAATAGTTTATCAATAAAAAATAAAAAATAAAAGTTATTCAATTTGTTATAGGCTTGTTAAAAAAATTATCACGTGTGTTGTTCATCAATAAAAAGAGTTGTTTATCGATAAAAAAATTATTTATCAATAAAAATAGAGGTTCATGAATAAAAAAAAAGTTATTCATGAAAAAAACTTGTTCATCATTATTTACTCATCATATGCATTGTCCATCAATAAAAATAGTTGTTCATTAATAAAAAGAGTTGTTCATTTCATCATAGGCGTTGTTCATCATTAAAGAGAGTTATTCATAAATGAAAATGGTTTTCATCAATAAACAAGATATTCATCAATAAAAAAAGTGTTAGCGTTGTTCATTAATAAAAAATTTTGTTCATCAATAAAATTAATTATTGTTGGTGGTTATCAAATATAAATTGTGTCTCATACATTTAAAAACATCAAATAAAAATTTTATTTTTGATGTTCTTTAAAAAAAAAATTGTATATTAAAGTTCAAATTTGTTAAAAAAATATCACATATCAAATTAGGAAAATAATGATTGGTAAAAAAAGCATATATCATAGTCATCCTCAAAAGGAGGTTCTTTTTGACGATATCATTCAATTATCGTTTATTTGGTGTTCAAGTCGAGATAGAACTAAATTCAACTAGGTTACTTGAATGCAAAATCTTAGTCTTGTCAATTTGTAATTTCTTAGCTCATTGGTAGTTTTTTAATAAAATTGCCATTCACAAAAAATGATAGGTAAAGAAAAAGAAAAGGAAAAAAGAAAAAGAAAAGGCAAAAAGGACAATTAAAAGTGCAAATAAAAAAAATAAAAAAAAGGGAACACTTGTCATCATGTAATGACTTTTTATACTTTGTAAACTTTCCTCACTTTTCATAAGATCGTAACTCAAGAATTGATACATTGTCATGGTGTGGCGTGGTGGCACGACCAAACCTCACGCCGTAGCGGCTAAGGCGAAGTATTTGCGTTTTTAAAGCGTGGCATAAGGCGACACAAAATATGAAAATATTTATATTTATATTATGTTTCATATATATCGAGTTTACAAAAAGCGTTAATACATAATGATAAAGGTTAATAAACAATCCTTACATGTAATATTCTTTATTTTTATTTTATTTTTTAATTTTTTTTATCGGAGTTGAATAAATAACTCGTCACGCCTCACGCTTTAGCGTGCATTTTCTCGCCTCATCTCACGCCATTTCTAGAATCGACATCTTGGTCTATTTCATAATGTGGAGGTCACATCTCACGTCTTAGCAGCGCTTTGGCGCCGCCAAAACGAGTCTTTTAGAACCATGATTGAATGTGAACATAATTTAAAGAACAACTTTTATTTACCTTTGAAAAGTAGTTTATAATTTTGTGATTTACACTTTTAACTATTAAACTTTCAATGTTATTTAAATGTAAAAAATAATAACAATTGTCACAAAAATGTACAAAACATATACTAATTCGTATTATTAATATGACAAATTTCATTCATTATATCATCTTTGTCACGATTAATATGATTATACATATATAATTTTATACATACTTCAAAAAGTTTATTATTTATGTAAAACCACGTAAGACGTGTAATAATTTTCAACTTTCAATTTGCAATATTACTTAATATAAATATTTATAAATGTGATTAGGTATATAATGTGTTGATTAATCAACATGACAATCATATATTTTTTCTTATAATAACTAAACCAACATTATAACCATATTTAAACACTATATAGTGTTTTTGTTTTTAAAAAAATCAAATATTACTTATGTTATATTTATTGTACACAATTGTGGTACCTAATTGTTATGTACGCTAATTTATTTTATTGAAAAAGTATATTGGTATGAAATTTTATCATCGTATATTTTTATACTATACGTTACATATTATAAACTTTATATTTGCATGAAAATAGTTTAAACTTGATAGTCTAGTTTATTTTACTAATTTAAGTGCGCACATCTTTAGAACACATAATTAAAACTTTTTCAGCTACTTTGTAATGTTGCATTTATCCAAATTGTCTAACCTGAAATTAATATAATATAAGTTTTTAAAATATCTTATTCGTTCTATATCTTTTTAATTTGTTTGATTTCATGTTGATTACAAGACAATTTGGCTAGCTTGAAATAATAGAGTATTATGACACATATTTACATATTAAGCAATCAGGGTGATAATGATATTTATTTTGTGTTTGATACTTTATATTGATATAAGCAATATATGTTGTCCATTAAACTGACAATGCAACGATATTCGGCTTTAACCAACAATATGGATTATAACAGTGTTCGGTTCTAGTTTGGCATTCAACCTTTCTCAAAAATCTTATAAACACTAATTAGGTGATGTTTTAATAGTAATTGATTATAACACAGTATGACAATGAACAAAAAGTATGTGAAAAAAATGCCAGGCAATTCACACTTAAGTGGCGAGTCCATGAAAAAAAAAAGCTCAGCAATATGATTATTGCTGGCACAATCTAACAAAATCATGACAAACTTATTGGCCCATTTACAGATAAATGTTTTGTTACGACACATCAACATCCAATGCATGATTTAACAAAACGAATTAGTCATTCAACAAACCATAAACTGTTATTCAGTACACGTAAAACACCATCATGAGAGTGTAAGTGACGCTTAGGATTACTTACTTTAACAACCATAGCATGTTTCATCTCCGAACCCAGCAAGATACAGTTTCAGCTTTGTTCAAACAACAAAAGTAATTGCAAAAAACACCACATATTGCAAATCCAAAACTCAAATACGGTTCTAATAGAAAGAGCAGAACAAAGGTCACTGGTAAAATCTACCACATGATCTAACTCGTTTATAACAGACCTAACCTACTAATAATTATGATCATAACAATACCATTAAAAACACTAACTTTAACCCTAAACACTATGTGACAAGTTACACTTTGACGCCTCATCTACTTCTTTCATTTCTTTGACCCACCTTTTTCAGGAGTTTTAACAGCACTCTCGGGTTCTTTAGCCTTGTTTGGACCATTTGATTTGCTGCCACTTTGAGGGGTTTTACCCTTTGACTTGTTGGAAGTCTTTGAAGTCTCTTGCTTAGTTTTGGTACTCGTTTTCCTTCGATTTTCCTGCTTTGGATTTATTATCTTTTGAACCCGAAGCTTTTGACCTGCCAAACAAAAATACCACAAGTTTGTCATTTACTTACACAGGTTAAAGTTGCTGATTCGGGATAATAGATGCACAATGATGATAGAGCTGAGGACAAGGAAACACACTTTTTGGACGAATCCTTATTCTTTTCTTGAGAAGCGGAGGGTGCAGGATCTGCTTTTGATTTCTTCCTCTTGTGTCTGGAGCAAAACAGCCGATTATGTGAGCAAAATACTTGAAAAATATTAAGACTACAACCAAATTTCAGGACCATCAGCAAAAACGTGCAGACACTAGTTCCGCTTACCAAGCCTTCTTATTCTAGAAACCCCAACTCAGTAGATCGAGTACTACATAGTACATACATGATACATCAATAAACTTTAAAATTCAACTTTTTGATTATTCTGATACAAATTAAGATAATTACTTGATTCTTATACAAAGGTAAAAGCCATAAAATAACAACGTACTTTCTAAAATTTACCGAGTTGAAACACATACTTTTTTATTAACATATATACTCACGTACTTTCGAATTTTGTTCCGACTTCACCCATATGACCGATTTATATTAATATAATATTATATTAAATAATATTATTTTATTACAATATGGGTAAAGTCGGAACAAAATTTGAAAGTACATGGGTGTATATGTTAATAAAAAAGTATGTGTTTCAACTTGGTAAATTTTAAAAAGTACGTTGTTATTTTATGGCTTTTACCCTAACTATATTACCCAAGTTATAGAATAAATGTTGTCGTCCAGATAAATATTTATTTTAACTTTTCTTAAAGGTGATTTGTGAAATAAATTTTGAAAGGCTGCTGTCCTTGTAAATTACCAGCATTGTTCTTTTTAGATAACCAGCTTTAGTGTTTATCTTCATTTTATCTAAATGTACCAAAAAACTGTTTGTACGAACATTGTGCAGTACAATCACTATCTTTGGCCAACACATTATTAATTACAGCACTGTGATCAGAACTCACGCTTCTAGATCCATAAACTAACACCACCCAAACATTATCCAGAGGCACAAAATGCGTCAACCCAAACAATAATTGAGCGCATAGTAGTTGTCAGCCTTTTAATATTTAATTTTGAATAACTGAGCATGAGATCCAAATATGAACAGTTACTTAAGGTGTATGAATCATGTAGTCGATAAGAAAATGTTTCTTAGGTGCATGAAATCAATAAAGCAAAACATAAGAAAGCAACACTTACATTTCAGGAGAAGCTTTTTCACTTTCAACTTCAGCAGTTTGTTCCTGTCAGCTAAACCACATCAGCACAAACAAAAATCCAAAGCAAGAGAATCTCACACCAACCAGCATTTTCTCACCTTATCCCGCTCAGAGAAATTTTGTGTAATTGCCCATCTTTGGTTTTTCAGATATAAATTCTCTTCATCTCCATCCACATATGAAACCTGCTTAATACTAAACATGTTAGAACAAACTATTTGTAACAACATACTGTAGCAAACTCCAGCATCTCCATCATGTGGAGTTCACACTGTTGTACAATCAGGAATATAAGAAACACTGTAATGACCTTATGCTTTTTCTTAGCAGCATCAAATGACTCGATAACACCTTCGTAATACCTACAGGCAATGTTGTTAACGTTAGCAATCTGTGTGTTCAACAATTTGTTGTTCATAGAACCACTGGAAGGGACTTACTCTTTATCTTCAGGCCACCAAACTTTGACCTTTTTCCCAACCAAGCTTTCGTCATATTTTATAGTATCAGATTCCTGAAAATGTTTCATATTTCATCATTTACAAGTTGATCAAAAGGGACAATACCAACAATTATCAGACAAGCACAATTATAGTTACCTTATCTTTGACTGGTGTAAGCTTCCGTTTTGAACTGGTGCCTGATGTATCTTTTAAGTTGCCCTCCCCTTTGGCTGGTTTTTTTCCAGACTTTGGAGACACGTCCATCTCCTTCAGAAACCATAAAAAATCTTTGTTAGACAATCCTCAAGAAAAAGAATGATCAATTACTAGAACGAGAAAAGAAAGAAACAAGAACCGACATCGTCGCTAGACAAGGTTTTGGCTTCTTCCTTCTTTATTACATTTTTACCACTTGCACGTTTTCTTCCATCATCCTTCACAGATACCAGTGGTTCGGAATTTGAATCACTGTCTTCCTCTTTTCATTACAAATGTAACGAGTTAGTGACGAACTTATTGGCACATTTATAGACAAATATTTTGTTCGACATATCAACATCCAATACATGATTAACAAAACAAATTAGTGGTTCAACAAGCTATAAACCGTTATTCACTACACGTACACTTTGCCATAAACAACAAATTAAACACGATCATGAGAGTTTAAGTGACGCTTAGGATTACTTTAACAGCCATAATATGTTTCATCTACGTGAATCGAACCCAGCAAGATATAGTTACAGCTTTGTTCTCAAATGCCTTCAAACAACAAAAGTAATTGCAAAAAAACTACAAAAACCACCACATATTGCAAATCCAAAACTCAAATACGGTTCTAAAAGAAAGAGCAGAACAAAGGTCACCGGTAAAATCTAACACATGATCTAACTCCTTTATAACAAACCTAACCTAATAATAATCATGATCATAACAATATCTTCCCCTACCAAAATCCAATAATACTTCTAACAAACAATACCATGAGAAACACTAACTTTAACCCTAAACACTATGTGACAGGCCCAGCTGAAAACCAGAGTTACACTTGAAGCCTCATCTACTTCTTTCGTTTCTTTGACCCACCTTTTTCAGGAGTTTTAACAGCGCTCTCGGGTTCTTTAGCCTTGTTTGGACCATTTGATTTGCTGCCACTTTGAGGGGTTTTACCCTTTGACTTGTTGGAAGTCTTTGAAGTCTCTTGCTTGGTTTTGGTACTTGTTTTCGGTGTGTCTTCAGCTTCCTTCGATTTTCCTGCTTTGGATTTATTATCTTTTGAGCCCGAAACTTTTGACCTGCCAAACAAAAATACCACAAGTTTGTCATTTACTTACACAGGTTAAAGTTGCTTATTCGGGATAATAGATGCACAATGATGATAAAGCTGAGGACAAAGAAACACACTTTTTGGACGAATCCTTATTCTTTTCTTGAGAAGCAGAGGGTGTAGGATCTGCTTTTGATTTCTTCTTCTTGTGTCTGGAGCAAAAATGCCGATTATGTGAGCAAAATACTTGAAATATATTAAGACTACAAGTAAGAGCTCATATGCTTATTAGTTCCGCTAACCAAGCATTTTAATTCTATAAACCCCAACTTAGTAGCTCGAGTACTGCATAGTACATACATTAATAAACTTTAGAAATTGATACTTAGCTTATACTGATACAATTATTATAGTCATATTACTCAAGTTCTGGAATATATGTTGGCGTCTAGTTTTAACACCTATTTTAATTATTCTTAAAGGTCATTTGTGGAATAAGTTTTAAGAGGCTGTTGTCCTTATAGATGACCAGCATTGTTAGTTTTAGATAATCATCTTTATTGTTTAACCTCATTATATCTAAATGTACCAAAGAGTGTCTGTACGAACATTTGTGCAGTACAATCACTATCTTTGGCTAACACATTATGAACCACGGCATTGTGATCACTTGGATCTCTCCAGAACTCACGCTCTTGATCCATAAACTAACACGCTCCAACCATTATCCAGAGGCACAAAATGTGACAACCCAAACAATAAGTGTGCGCATAGTAGTTGTCAGCCTTTTAATATTTAGTTTTGAACAACTGGCCATGAGATCTAAATATGAACAGTTATTAAGGTGTATGAATGATGTAGTCGATAAGAAAAAGTATCTTGGATGCATGAGATCAATAAAGCAAAACATAAGAAAGTAACACTTACATTTCAGGAGAAGCTTCTTCATGTTCAACTTCAGCAGTTTGCTCCTGTCAACTAAACCACATCAGCACAAACAAAAATCCAAAGCAAAAGAATCTCACACCAACCAGCATTTTCTCACCTTATCCCGCACAGAAAAATTTTGTATAATTGCCCATCTTTGGTTTTTCAGATATAAATTCTCTTCATCTCCATCCACATATGAAACCTGCTTAATACTAAACATGTTAGAACAAACTATTTGTAACAAAACACTGTAGTAGTTCACACCGTGTGCAATCAGGAATATAACAAACACTGTAATGACCTTATGCTTTTTCTTAGCAGCATCAAATGACTCGATAAAACCTTCGTAAAACCTACAAGCAATGTTGTTAACGTTAGCAATCTGTGTATTCAACAATTTGTTCATAGAACTACCGGAAGGGACTTACTCTTTATCTTCAGGCCACCAAACTTTGACCTTTTTCCCAACTAAGCTTTCGTCATACTTTATAGTATCAGATTCCTGAAAACGATTCATATTTCATCAGTTACAAGTTGATCAAAAGGGACAATACCAACAATTATCAAACAAGCACAATTGTAGTTACTTTATCTTTGACTGGTGTACGCTTCCGTTTTGCACTGGTGCCTGATGTATCTTTTAAGTTGCTCTCCCCTTTGGCCGTTTTTTTTGCAGATTTTGGAGACACGTCCATCTCCTTTAGAATTCATAAAAAATCCTTGTTAGACAATCCTCAGGGAAAAAAATGATCAATTACTAGAAAGAAAAAGAAAAAGAACTGACATTGTCGCTCGACAAGGTTTTTGCTTCATCCTTCTTTGCAACACTTTTACCAGTTGCACGTTTTCTTCCATCATCCTTCTTCTTTGAAGAAGATTTAACGTCACCAGAAGTGCTTGCATTGCCTTTTTTAGCAGACAACTTAAGTGGTTTAGCGTCTGAATCACTGTCCTCTTCCTCAACAGTAGGCTTCCTTTTCTCCACCTTCTTCACAGATACCAGTGGTTCGGAATCTGAATCACTATTTTCCTCTTTTTTGGCAGATTGTTTTGATGTCTTACCAGTTTGTTTTGGCTTCTTTGCATCTGGCTTCTTAACAGACTGCTTTGCTTGCTTCGCATCTGAATCTCCTGCACCCACTTTCTTACCCGATTGTTTTGACTTTGACCCTGAATTAACAGGTTCTTGTTTCTTACTAATTTTTAGCGGGGGTTCTTCATCTGAATCACTAGAAGCCTCATCATCTTCCGACGAATCTTTGGTAGCTGGACGTTTAACCTCCTTTGTAACGACTGCCTTCTTTCCAGCTTGTTTTTGTGGCTTAACATCCGAATCACTAGAAGAATCTGTGGTAGCTGGACGTTTAACCTCCTTTGTAACGACTGCCTTCTTTCCAACTTGTTTTTGTGGTTTAACATCTGAATCACTAGAAGCCTCATCATCTTCCGACGAATCTTTGGTAGCTGGACTTTTAACCTCCTTTGCAACAACTGCTATTTTTCCAGCTCGTTTTAGTGGCTTTACATCTGAGTCACTGGAATATTCAGGTGCCTTCACATCCACTGAAGGTGTATCCTCCTGATCCAAATCCTTGTTTTTGGATCTTCCAGCCTTCTTCGAACGGCTCTCATCAAGGGGGGTCCCACTTTTGGATGGGGAAGCGGCATTTTCAGTGTCGACTTCGTCTTGTTGAGGTACATGTTTCCTTTTAGACCGAACAGCCTTCTTAATATGGCTCACATCTGGAAGGCTGTCACTTTGAGATGGGGAAGAAACATTTGCAGTTGCGGACTTGCTTTCTATTGCTTTTGGTGACGAGACTTGTACATCATCATTATCTTTCTCAGTTTCTGATTGAACTGGTGCGCTAATAGCGGATTCTTTAACATCATTATCTTTTTCATCTTCTGACTCTAGTTTTTCTGCTTCTTTTTCACCTTCAACGTGAGAAGAATCAGAGGGTTCTGCTGAATTTATAGTTGTGTCAGATGTTTTTCCTCCTTTTTTAGGTGTTGGTTCTGGTTTTGATTCTGATTTTGCTAGCTTATCATCAGTATCTGAATCATCAACGTCTTCTTTACCAGTTGCATTAGGAAGTTGTTGCTTTTCATCTTCATCTGGCTGCTTTGAAGATTCTTGATCAACTGAAGCTTCTTCATTTCCAGTTACATTTACTCCGTTACTCATAACCGATTTTGGAGATCCTTCCATTGGATCCACATTTACCTCTTCTGGACAAGGCTCTTCTTTAACCACCTGATTGAGAATATTTTTCAACTTGTCAATACACTTACTGGCCATAGCTAACGAAAATAGTTTAAATTTACGTAAAAAGCCAACGTACTTTTCTAATTGTCCCGTTTTAGCCATTGTACTTTAGTTTCTACTTATGAGTCACTGAAAGATTAAGTGTGTCCTGTTTGAGTAATTTTGCAACCCGTATTCTCCAGAAAGACTCAAATGGGATACAAACTTTCAATATCTCACGATGTACAAAAAAGTACAATAACTCAAATCAGGACAAGCGCGTTAATACAAACAAAACCCAAACTGGGAAAAACCAAAAAAATTACCTGGTCCACATGATCTGATGATGCTGTTGTAATTTTGCTATCATCAGCCTGTAGCATGTCAGACCAAGAAGTTAGCACAATAGACTGGAAACCTGATAAAACTTTTGCATCTATGGCTTATATAGTAAATAGAATGAAAAAGGTGATAAAAAAGTAAGACAGCAAGACATAAAAAGAAACTAGATGAGTGGCATGCCTGCTGTGTCTCGTCTTGAGATCCCTTTGCCAGTTGGTTCTCATCAGCCTATATTATAGTACAATAGTAATCATGTACACGCATTATTGCAATTCAGAACACAAGTAGAGACGAAATTGAAATAAAAAATTATCGCAGAAATCATACCGGCTGTTGCCCAGAAGCATTCTCATCATCACGTTTCATTGCACCAGTTGTCCCTTCACATACTCTAGTCACAATTTCAGTGTATATATCTAACGAATCACCTAGAGCAGTCAGAGCTGGCATCAGGTAAGGCTTTAGCTTTTCTGCAGATTTCTTTAGTACATCTTCCCCTAACTTTTGAGCAATTGGCAGAACTCCCTAAATAGAGTAATTAATACAAAATCATGAGAACAAGAAGGCAAAATGAGAGTGATTACTTAAGGTATTATAAACTTTGTACCTCATTATGTTTTTTAACAGTAGCCAGTAGAGGCTTAAGCATCTCAACTGAAATTTCTTCGCTTTCTTCCAAAACCAAGATCATTATATTTTCCATTGATGAATATATGACTCCACGATGATAGTCCCTGAAATAAACAAAATAGCATATCGTTATAAACAGAATATATAATCCCCTAACTAATGATGGCAAATTCTACTGTATGCCTATTAGCATCACACAAATCAGATGCAAAATACTCGTACGAGTTGTAAGTTGTAACACACCTTACTGATCTTAGAAAATGCTCAAACATCTCCACAATCATCCCATCGCATTCAAGATCAAGCATGATCACACATGATCGGACTTTGGAAACAGTCTCAAGAATCGAGGCTCTTTTGATATAAGATCGGCTGGACTGGTCAGCTAAATCCTCAAATGATGAAACAATCAACTGGAAAACATCCTGTGAATACAAAAGATATTAGAATCAGAAGAAATATGTTTTGTAATATGGAATTCTAACAAGTAGTAGTGAATGGTGTCATTGTGTACCCTCATTTGGTCATCATCGTAAGGTGCATCAGGCGCTGTAATTCTTGTTATTTCACTGATGCAGGAAGCAACTGCAACCTTCACATCGATATCTGAATGTCTTAAAAGATCATCCTGAATCAAAGCCTTCATTGATGGTTTGAGTGCATCTAGCATCGTTTTTTTGGGAGACTGGTCCACCTTCGATAGAAGTCTCTCTACTTGCTGAGAAGCATATACAAAAGAAACAATCAATGAGACATAATGCTAGTATCAAAACTTCCAATCAGTAAAATTTGTATACCCGTTCTTGGTTTTATACTTAGATTAGTGATTGACAGCTATAGTGCTATACAACAACCACAACTTATCGTGAACTCTTTATAAAAAAAATATTGCATAAAAGTTCCATAAATTCAATCTCGTACAAAAACTCTAAGGAAATAAAGAATGAAATTCAAGTTAACCTGTTTGATGCCTTCATTTGCTCTTCTTAGCACTGCCTTAAAGACAACCTTTTATGTATTATGTTCTCTTGTTAAAGGCAAACCGATACTAGCCTAAAACCTTCACTATTTACTTGTAAGGCTCCTAACAACCATAGGCACTATTTCTTTACTGCTATCAAGTATACCCCCATTCCTATGTTGCCCAAAAATTCGCCTGAAAACACAAATCACTCCCCTCCATCTCGCAAATAAGTTGTAGGATCTTATCATTAGCTACGTATTCCTACTACACAAATGATAATTAATTTCAAAACGAATGCAAAAATCTTCAAAATAAAACTTCAAACGCTAGCTGGCCCTCTGTTTTATATCCTTGATGGAGCCCTATAACTATCTACCCTTGAAAAGACACTATCAGAGGGTGTCTCAGATTGCTTATTTGTTATCTACTACCTACTTAGAATGAAACTATTAAACATAATACGTACACAAAAACATTTTTCTCATCTTAGGGGGTGTATGAGTTGGCTTATATTTCGACCTAATGACTTTCATTAGAAAACCTTGTAATCTCGCTTTTTCGACTTATGAGCGAGCTTATGGCTTGATAAAGCTCATAAACTCAACTTGATAACCTCTTAAACCGGTAATAACGGGCTTATAAGCTTTTTCCGAAACCAAACAACCCCATAAGCTCAACACACAATCTAATCCAAACACGCTCCTTATCGATACGAAACCCAAATTACACTAAACATTCGACACTAAACAACCAAATAGTCAAATGCCTTAACTATCATTTAATTAAATAAAAAAAAAAAAAAAAAAAAAACTCGACATCAAAACCGATATCGAAAGCGCCTTACATCGAGAACGGGCAAGAGCTCATCGACCGAATCCGGCGGATGCAACAGCTTCTTCCCAACCTCCTTCAGCTGCTGTTCCAACTCGACATCTGTATTCGCCATCTTCACACACTAAAAACACACTCAAAAACACACACACAATCAATTAATCAATAACAATAACAATAACAAACCGTAACAATAATAACAGTTATAACAACCTCGTACCATGCTATTCTAGAGAGAGAAACTAAACTAATTCTAGAGAGAGAAACAAAAAAAGTAATTAATTAAATTAATTAATTAGAGATGGATTAGATATTTATATACCGATGTGAAAATTAGGGCTTGGAGATGATGAGAGGATGTATAGATATAGATGTGTGTGTATCTATAGGTGAGAGAGAGAGAGAGAGTGAATGAAAAAATTAGGGTGAAATTTGAATTTGGGGGTGAGTGGATTGATAAGTACAAGTGTGTGTGAGAGATATTTGGGGCTTTTTTCTAGCTCTTTAGGGACTCTTTTGCAAAAAAAATTTAATAAGCTGGATGGGTTTTGTAAAACCAATATTCTTTTGGATTTTTTTGCAATTTTGTAATAATTTGATTGTGCTACTAGATTGTGTTATAGTACAAGGTGTCGTAGCTCTACGGTAAATGTTACCTCAGCGGCACTTCAGCATTTCAAACCAGCTAATTTTTCATTTGTTAAAATAAAAATACAAACTAAATATGAAAATAAAAAAATATGAAAAAGAATTAACCCTGGACGACTAATTTCTCATTTTACAAAATGATTTTACGTTAATTATTTTTCTCATTTTTTTTTCGCGTCTTTTCTTTACGGATTTCTTGTGGTGGTTGTTCGGGTTGTGGTTGTGTTTGTTGTAGTGGATAGAATTGTGGTGGATTTTGTTGAAGATATTGAAATTGTTGTTGAAGTAGTTTTGTTGTTGATGATAAAAATTCTCGGGTGTGTATTCTGGCATAGTATATTGGCTATCAAACGGAACAAAGTGACGTTGTGACGAGGAAGATATTGAGTTTGCAGATGAAGGTGTAGCGGGATTTGACGAAGATGATGAGTTTGGATGTTGTGATATCCCGAGAAGTTTATTGAAAAAATGATCATTTGGATGTTGAGACATTTTTTGTGATATAGTAAAGAAATGAAATTGGAAATGGAAGTGAAAGATTTTAGTTTGTGTATAAAAATAGTTGTGTAAAATGATTTTTATAAAATGAAAAATTATTGTGTAAAAATTAAAGTGTATAAACTTTTGTTTTTTATTATTTAAAAAAAAATAAAAAAATAATAATAATAATTGCATTTACAAATGGTCGAAGAAAATGCAAAATGCAAACATTCTGCCTTTCGCGCAACCCAAATGGCTCACTCACGCAATGTCGCCTAGGGGCCGGTGTGGTCACATGGGCTTGGCGCCAGTGCCAACTATGCTTGGCGTGGGTCTTGTGTGACCATACCCAACTCTTTTAATGCACGTTTGACTGATTTGGAAGTTTTAGAGTGATAATCTTGTAATCAAAGAGATATATATAGCTTCGGCTAAGTTAAAAAAAAATAAAGAGTTATTATAGTAATCTCGAAGGTATTCTCGTTGTTAATGTGGACATTTTCATCATGTTTGTCTTGCAATGATCACTGTAACCTCACTAAAAACAAGAAAAGGGAATTTGAAGTTGAGCATGAACTACCTTTACACTCTATTCTCAAATTTTAAAAGAAAAGAAAATGAAAAGAATATGATAAGAAAAGAAAGATTATTGTTTTGAAATTTCCAAACATGGTGGTAAATTTAGAAAAGATGCGACATGAATCAACCATCATAATGAATGTTCCAACATTCCGACAACACGTAAGCTTCATGTGTGTCTTCTTAAACAAGTTGTACATAATGAGGGAATAACTGAAATTTGTCGTATTGAAGAGTTTCTACTTGCTAAATGTACTTTAGTTAGTCGACTTGACTGAGTAAATGCAACAGTTCACTAATGAAACGTGTTGTGTGTTTATGTGGCGTGCGTGATAATATTCAACATTAAACCCATAAGAAATCTTGCTAGATCCATTCATTAAACCATCCCAACTAATATTGTACATTGAAACCGAGACACCACACGTGTATGTGTATTTATATCATATCAAAGACAAAACCGAGACAATATGTGAGAAGAGAGATTATTTCCCCACAACGTGTCGTCCTCTTGGAATTGTGAAACTTATACATTCTTCAAGCAATTGTCATAAACTCGTGAATGCCGCCAAAATTTAAAAGTGAATTAAGTTAAAATTGTTAAAGCCTAAATATGAGATACAACATGACAAATCATAAGTTGCATAGCTAAACATAAAAAAGTTCACTTCAAATTGTAAGCTTTTATTGTTCTGATTCGAGTAAATTGCAAAAACCGTCCTTGTGGTTTGGCTAAATTGCACGTTTCGTTTTTTTGGTTCATTAAGTGCAAAAATCGTCCTTATTTTGCACTGTTTGGAATCATTTTAGTCCTTCGGAATTGTAAAAATCGTCCGTGTGGTTTCTAGAAAGTTAGTGCCGAAGGACCAAAATGATTCCAAACAGTGCAAAATAAGGACGATTTTTGCACTTAATGAACCACAAGGACGAAACGTGCAATTTGACCAAACCACAAGGACGATTTTTGCAATTTACTCATCTGATTCAGATTAGGCTTCCAACAAATATTCAGCCTCAACAAGTGTATTTGGTGCCCATTTAAGTCTCTAACTGATGACTCTAAACCCAAAAACAAAGATAAAGACAAAAAGCACCAAAGTTGTCATTTTGCTTATTTGCTAACTAGTCCTCAAAGTAGAAGGAATAGCAACTGAGAACTCAAAACTTCTTTTAATACTTCTTTAGCTCCCAACTTCCCAGTTATTGAAAAAAATCTGCAGATAATGAATTTGAAGCCTATGAGCTTTTCCTTATTTGACTGTTCAATCACAAATGGACTTATATATTCATATCTCAAAAGAAACCAGAATTCGTATTAAAAAGGTTACAGACTCATCCGGTATCCACACTGAAGTAACAACATTGGGTACAGACATAAGAGGCTGATCCGATAAATTGGACAAGTTTGTAAATGTCTTTACTAATGTATACATTCTAGTATTAGAAGCTGAACTAACAAAATAAGTACATCTACTACATCATATCATAACATCCAACCTCTAGAACTATCACACAAACTATATACAAAGTTCTTCATATCATTTGGTCGTTAATTTTACCAGCCCATTGCGTACGAAGGTGCAGGCAAGTTGATCACTGTACTCTTGATTTAGTCACTCCTTGTGAACCAATTCCGCTATCTTTCAAACCTTGTTGTCAAAACAAGTTTGCTGCATTAATAATATGTATTTAGGGCAAAACAGTTTGCAAGGAAAGACAAAAGCATAATAATAATAATATGAACCTGAAAAGGGAGATGATCAGGTCCCCAAGCTGGTGCTGAGTTTATTTGTACAGTACCAGTCTCCATCACGTAGCACGGAACCGGACCGGAACCAAGAACCGGAAAAAGGATGGCCAAGGAACCGAGAACCGGACTGAGTAGCATGTCTCGGTTCCGGATCCGGTATTTCGGATCTAACCAATTGGAACTGAAAATTTGTTAAAAAAACGCATTATATAGACTGCAATTAATAGTATAAAACATGTTTGATCTCGTCTGTCAAGAATTATATTTAGATGCTTGTGAGTATATCTTGCACATTGTGCACGTATAGTGCATAATAAATGAAGGGACATTGCAAGAATAAGAAATAAATAAAGCTTATCTAAAAGATAGCAGGTCACAAATGAAAACATAGCATGCATATGCAAAGAAAAAGCCATTGCTAAGCTACCTAAATGGACCAAATTAGATTTCGCAGCTAAGTATAGCCTTTTCTATACCATTGTGTTCTAATAAAATATGTAACACTTGATAACAATCAAAGTCTACATAACAATGAAAAAAGGCACTTTGGCCCTCAAAACCTGTGCATTTGACAGAGCAAAAGCAAAGACCAAATAGCATGACAACGAACCTGTTATATTACTTAAAACTTCATCATGCCTAATCTCATTGCTATCAACATTTCATACCATAACTTAGCATAAAGTTACCGGTTCTTCAGGTCCTAGCCGATACCCGCGGTTCTGGACCGACAGACCCGAGAACCGAAAGTATTAAGATTAAAGAACCGAGAACTGGACCGCGGGTCTGAAACTCGGTTCGTGTTGGGTCAGTTCCGGTTCGGTTCTCGGTACATTTGCTCACCCCTAAAATTCTGAATCACTAGACGGATCTATGGTAGCTAGACTGTTAACCTCCTTTGTAAAGACTGCCTTCTTTCCAGCTTGTTTTTGTGGCTCAAGATCTGAAACACTAGACGAATCTATGGTAGCTGGACGTTTAGCCTCCTTTGTAAACACTGCCTTCTTTCCAGCTTGTTTTTGTGGCTTAAGATCTGAATCACTAGACGAATCCATGGTAGCTGGACGTTTAACCTCCTTTGCAACAACTGCCGTTTTTCCAGCTCGTTGAGGTACCTGTTTCCTTTTAGACCCGACAGCCTTCTTAATACGGTGATGGGGAAGGCTGTCACTTTGAGATGGGGAAGAAAATTTTCCCGCTGCAGACTTGCTTTCTATTGCTTTTGGTGACGAGACTTGAACATCATCATTATCTTTTTCACTTCAACTTCAGCAGTTTGCTCCTGTCAACTAAACCACATCAGCAAAAACAAAAACCCAAAGCAAGAGAATCTCACACCAACCAGCATTTTCTCACCTTATCCCGCACAGAGAAATTTTGTATAATTGCCCATCTTTGGTTTTTCAGATATAAATTCCATTCATCTCCATCCACATATATAACCTGCTTAATACTAAACATGTTAGAACAAACTATTTGCAACACCATACTGTAGTAAACTCCAGCATCTACATCACGTGGAGTTCACACCATGTACAATCAGGAATATAACAGACACTGTAATGACCTTATGCTTTTTCTTAGCAGCATCAAATGACTCGATAACACCTTCGTAATACCTACAGGCAATGGTGTTAACGTTAGCAATCTGTGTGTTTAACAATTTGTTCATAGAACTACTGGAAGAGACTTACTCTTTATCTTCAGGCCACCAAACTTTGACCTTTTTCCCAACTAAACTTTCGTCATACTTTACAGTATCAGATTCCTGAAAACGATCCATATTTCATCATTTACAAGTTGATCAAAAGGGACAATACCAGCAATTATCAAACAAGCACAATTATAGTTACTTTATCTTTGACTGGTGTACGCTTCCGTTTTGCACTGGTGCCTGATGTATCTTTTAAGTTGCCCTCCCCTTTGGCTGGTTTTTTTGCAGATTTTGGAGACACGTCCATCTCCTTCAGAAACCATGAAAAATGTTTGTTAGACAATCCTCAGGAAAAGAAATGATCAATTACTAGAAAGGAAATAGAACTGACATTGTCGCTAGACAAGGTTTTTGCTTCATCCTTCTTTATAACATTCTTACCACTTGCACGTTTTCTTCCATCATCCTTCTTCTTTGAAGAATATTTAACATCACCAGAAGTGCTTTCATTGCCTTTTTTAGCAGACAAGTTAAGTGGTTTAACAGGTTCCAATTTCTTACTAATTTTTGGCGGAGGTTCTTCATCTGAATCACTAGTAGCTTCATCATCTGCTGACGAGTCTATGGTAGCTGGGAGTTTAACCTCCTTTGTAACAACTGCCTTCTTTCTAGCTTGTTTTTGTGGCTTGAGATCTGAATCACTAGACGAATCTATGGTAGCTGGACATTTAACCTCCTTTGTACCAACTGCCTTCTTTCCAGCTTGTTTTTGTTGCTTAACATCTGAATCACTAGACGAATCTATGGTAGCTGGACATTTAACCTCCTTTGTAAAGACTGCCTTCTTTCCAGCTTGTTTCTGTGGCTTAATATCTGAATCACTAGACGAATCTATGGTAGCTGGACGGTTAACCTCCTTTGTAAAGACTGCCTTCTTTCCAGCTTGTTTCTGTGGCTTAAGATCTGAATCACTAGACAAATCTATGGTACCTGGACGTTTAGCCTCCTTTGTAAAGACCGCTTTCTTTCCAGCTTGTTTTTGTGGCTTAAGATCTGAATCACTAGACGAATCTATGGTAGCCATTGTAATAATTTGTTCTACTTCGTTATCCACCTGATTGAGAATATTTTGCAACTTGTTAATATACTTATCGGCCATAGCTGAACGACAATCGTTTAAAGTTACGTAAAAGGCCAACATACTTTTCCATCTGTCCTGTTTTAGCCATTGTACTATTTTTTTCTACTTCATTATTTGTGTCCTGTTTGAGTCATTTTGCAACCCGTATTCTTCAGAAAGACTCAAATGGGACAAAAAGTAATCTTTCAAAACTCAAGATGTACAAAAAAGTACAATGACTAAAATCAGGACAAGTGCGTCGATACAGACAAACACCAAACTGAGAATACCAAAAAAAATTACCTGGTCCACATGATCTGATGATGCTGTTGTAATTTTTCTATCATCAGCCTGTAGCATGTCAGACCACCAAGCAAGTTAGCACAGTAAATTGGAAAATTGAAAAAGCTTTTGCATATATCGGTTTATAGTAAATGGATCGAAAAGGATGATTAAAAAATAAGACAGGAAGACATAAAAAGAACTTAGATGAGCGTCATGCCTGCAGTGTCTCGTCTTGAGATCCCTTTGCCAGTTTGCTCTCATCGGCCTGATTTACATTGGTGTACAAGTATAGTAAAAAAGTTAACTCGGCATAACCATGTAAAATTCAGAAAGTTAAAAATACAATAGTAATCATGTAGACACATTATTGCAATTCAGAACATTATTAGAGACAAAATAGCAATAAATAACGATCGTTATTCAATACGGAAATCATACCGGCTGTTGCCCAGAAGCATTCTCATCATCACGTTTCATTGCAGCAGTTGTCCCTTCACATACTCTAGTCACAATTTCAGTGTATGTATCTAATGAATCACCTAGAGCAGTCAGAGCTGGCATCAGGCAAGGCTTTAGCTTATCTGCAGATTTTGTTAGTACTTCTTCCCCTAACTTTTGAGCAATTGGCAGAACTCCCTAAATAGAGTAATCAATACAAAATCATGAGAGCAATAAAGCAAAATGGAAGTGATTAACTAAGGTATTATAAACTTTGTACCTCATTATGTTTTTTAACAGTAGCCAGTAGAGGTTTAAGCATCTCAACTGCATGCCTATTCGCATGACATAAAATCAAATGCAAAATACTTGTAAGAGTTGTAACACACCTCACTGATCTTAGAAAGTGCTCAAACATCTCTACAATCATCCCATCGCATTCAAGATCAAGCGTGTTCACCCATGATCGGACTTTGGAAACAGTCTCAAGAATCGAGGCCCTTTTGACATAAGATCGGCCGGACTGGTCAGCTAAATCCTCAAAGGAGGAAACAATCAACTGAAAAACATCCTGTGAATACAGAAGATATTAGAATTAGAAACAAATATTACATGTGATATGGAAGTAACAAGTGGTGGTGAATGGTGTCATTGTGTACCCTCATTTGGGCATCATCGTAAGGTGCATCAGGCGCTGTAATTCTCGTTATTTCACTGATGCAGGAAGCAACTGCAACCTTCACATTGACATCTGAATGTCTTAAAAGATCATCCTGAATCAAAGCCTTCATTGATGGTTTGAGTGCATCTAGCATCGTTTTTTTGGGAGACTGTTCCACCTTCGATAGAAGTCTCTCTACTTGCTGAGAAGCATATACAAAAGAAACAATCAGTAGGACAAAATGCTAGTATCAAATCTTCACAATCAGTAAAATTTATATAACCGTTCTTGGTTTTATACCTAGAGTGAGTGATTGACAGCTATAGTGCAACAGCCACAACCTTATCGTGAACTCATTATAAATTACATTGCATAAAAGTTCCATAAAATTAATCTAATACAAAAACTCAAAGAAGATAAAGAATGCAATTCAAGTTAACACATTTAAAAACAATTCCTTCATTTACTCTCTTCAGCAACACCTTACAGACAACGTTTTTACGTGTTATGTTTTTGGCACCCTTGTTAAAGGTAAACCCAGACTAACCTTAACAACCCTGAAGTGGCCACGCCAACCTCCTGAAAAGGGAAGGCTTTACCCGGTTTAAGTCTGTGTGGCGGTGGGTTCAAACCCCGTGGATTAGTCGGCCAAAAGGTCGGAAACCATGGTTACCCAAAAAAAAGCTTCACTATTTACTTGTGAGGCTCCTAACTCGTAAACAACAATCAACCCAGCCAAAGGCAAGTATACCCCAATTTCTAGTCACAAATTAGTAGTAGAATCTTATCATCAACCTACAAATTCTTACGTCACAAATGAGAATTAATTAAGATATGGATGCAAAAAACTTCAAAAAGAAAATTTCAAACTCTTAATGGAACCCTATATCTACCCTTGAGACAACACTGTCAGAGGGTGTCTGGGATTGCTAATTTATTTTCTACTAACTGCTTCTTCTTAAGGAGATAAGCAATTTGAATAGTTTCAATCATCCAAAGTGCTTCTGCTTATTTCAAAGTGCTTATTTAGAATGATAATGTAGTTACTTTTTACCATTAAATAGCAATCTAGACGCAAACGACTCTAGATGGGTTTACATGAGTCATCTTCTATATCCAACGTGGTAAGCATAAACACAACTTTTAACACCTTATGGGTCTACTTGGTCACTTCCAAAATTGTTGAAGTATGTTGGGTCCAACATGTTTGTTAGACTAACACAACGATTAACACCTTATAGGTTTACTTGAGTAACGATGTTCTGTGACTTTTGCTCGACTAGTTTACGAGTTTCACCTTATCACTACGTAGTTTTGAAACGGATAGAGTATGCATAGTTTGAGAGTATTTAGGGACAAAGTCATGAGTTCATGTATATGATTTTTGTTAACATCACCGTAACTTTTTAGCGACACATCATACTTCAGTTTTTTAAAATGTTATGATTTTGATAAAATAATCACATTTGATGACAATCACTCTAATATGACTTGTATGATGTTTGGTATGTTCAGTTTTTGGTTTATTTTTAGTCTATAATAAGTGCTAATTGCATCGAAATAAAGCACTTTTGTTGCCTTTATTCAAACCCAAGTACCCAACCCGAGTTGTTTCACGCTACAATAAAAACCTCTTTATTAGCTCGACGCCCCCTTTTGATCACATTTCCTGGCTCCGCCACTGTGTATAGATTAGGAGCTTTTGATCACATTTGGGGGTGTGTGAATTAGCTTAATTTTCGAACTTATGACCTTACCTTCATAAAAAAAAGCTCCTAATCTAAAAAAATTCGCCTTATGAGCGAGTTCAACTTGATAAGCTCATAAGCCCGAAAAATGTTCTCACAACCTTTTTCAATTCAAAATGACAATAAACATGCAACACCACTAAACAAAACTAATAACATAAGCTGAATAAATGAAACCGAGTCGTATTCGCCTTACATCGAGAACGGGCAAAAGCTCATCGACCGAATCGGGCGGATGCAACAGCTTCTTCCCAACCTCCTTCAGTTGCTGTTCCAACTCCACATCTGTATTCGCCATCTTCACACACTACAAACACACTCAAAAACACACACAATTAATCAATTGATAACAAACGTCAACGATAATAACCGTAAATCAGTTAAATTATAACAACCTCGTACCAGTTAAATTATGGCGAAATTTGAATTTGGGGGGTGAGTGGAGTGATAAGTGTGTGAGAGATAATTGGGACCTTTTTTGCAATTTTTTTTATAAAGTTGGATGA
Source organism: Chrysanthemum seticuspe (assembly GCA_019973895.1). Lineage (NCBI taxonomy): Eukaryota > Viridiplantae > Streptophyta > Magnoliopsida > Asterales > Asteraceae > Chrysanthemum > Chrysanthemum seticuspe. Next base: position 47,904,633 of record BPTQ01000001.1, read on the forward strand.
ATTTTATAAAACCAAGATTCTTCTGCCCTTTTTTTGCAATTTTGTGACTGATTGTACAAATGAAGGTTTGACATTTAGGCTCGACACCATGACCCGAGTCATCTCTTGTCACATCAGCTTTCCTTCTTCGATGATAAGACACGACCAAGTTGTAAATAAAAAATAAAAAAATGTGTGTGTAATACTCGGTCGAGTTTTAGACTGATAGTATCAAAACATACCAAGTTGACCGATTTTCATTTTTGTGCCATAGTCGATGTGACCGACTTTAATGTCGGTCGACCAAGGTTTGTGACCGAGTTTTTCCAATCCACTGTGCATAGCCTTAGAGGCTTGATAATCTCATAATCTGAAGAGTTAGTCATTTTTTACTTTTTTTTATTTACAGTAAAAGACAAAAAAAATATCAGTTGATGTTTTGTATTTTTTTTTTTTTTTTTATGAGTTTCATACTTTCTGTTTTATAATTTTGTTTAAAAAATAAATAAATTAGAAGGATATTACAATCATTTTAAGAGTACCAATAACCTATATCATTTGTAAGTTTCACAATTTCAAAAGAACGACATGTGTCGGGAATAATCTCCTTCTTAAAGAGTATCTTGGTTTGGTATTTAATATGATATAAATTCAAATACATGCTTGGTGTCTCGGTTTTCAATGTACGGTATTAGTTGGGATGGTTTAATGAATTCTAACAAGATTTCTTATGGGTTCAAAGTTGAATAATCTCACGCACGCCACATAAATACACAATATGTATCGTTAATGAAGTGATGCATTTCCAAAGTACATTTAGTGTGTACAAGCTCTTCAATACGACAAATTTGAGTTTTCCCCTCATTATGTGCAACTTGTTTAAGAAGACATACATGAAGCCTACGTGTTGTCGGAATGCTGAAACAGTCATTGTGATGGTTGTTCATGTCGCATCTTTCTAAATTTACAGCTATGTGCGAAAATATTCAAAACAAAAAATTACGCAACATAAACTGATAAAAAATTCCTTTATACTGTTAATAAAGATGGTAAAAATTGAGCCAAGGAGAGTAAGAGATGGCTACAAGGGTAATGCATAACCCTTCCAAATTCGTCAAGAAGTCATCATAAACTCGTCCCCAAAATTAAAAGTGAATTAGCTTAAAAAAGTTAAAGCCTAAATATGAGATAGAAGATGACCAATCATATAAGTTAACATAGCTAATCATAAAAAAGGTCACTTCAAAATTGTAAAAGCTATTAATGTTGTGATTCCAGGTTAGGCCTCCAACAAATATTCAGCCTCAACAAGTGTGTTGGGTGTCTTTAACTGATTTTTCTGAACCCAAAACTAAAAGATAAGATAAAAAGCACCAAAGTTGCATAACAACAATACCTAATCCCGTCAGAGCAAGGTATGAGAATCTGAGATGTAGACAGTTACCCCTACGGCCCTACCCAAGGGCAGAAGTAATGCTTCCGGAAAAAAAAAAAAAAATAAAAAAAATAAAAAAAAAAAAAAAATAAAAAATTTGTCATTTTGTTTATTTGCTAAGTAGTCCTCAGAATAGGAAGAATAACAACTAAGCACTTATATTTTTATTCTTTTGACTTTTCTATCTCCCAACTTCCAGTTCTTGAAAACCAAACCTTACAAAGAATGATTCTGAAGCCTGTGAGCCTATCTTTCTTTGACAGTTTAACCACAAATAAGCTTATGCTCATTCTCAAACGACTGCTAATTCACATTTTAACGACTAAAAAGCCTCATTTGGTATTGATACTGAACTAAAAACATTTCAGTACTGACATTAGACGTAAAATCCAATACATCAGACAAGTTCGTCAATGTTTATACTAATGCCATCATACACATTCTTTTATTAGAAACTCACTGTTCAAATGTAGTAAAATCTACTACTACCTCATTTGGCGATATTCGTCATTATTTAAACACATATATGGCATCATATTATGATACTTAACCTCTAGAACAAAAAACTCGTATTATACAAGCTATATAAAAAGTTCTACAGATCTCTCGGTTATAGGTTTTGTTAACCCATAGCGTACGAAGGTGTAGGCAAGTTGATCACTGTACTCTTGATTTTTGTCATCATGTTGATACTATTAGTCACTCCTTGTGAACCAATTCCGCTGTCTTTTACACCCTGTTGTTGAAACAAGTTTGCTGCATTAATAATGTCCATTTTGGGGCAAAACAGTTTGCAAGGAAACACAAAAGCATGATAATAATATGAACCTGAAAAGGGAAATGATCAGGTCCCCGGGCTGGTGCTGAGTTTATTTGTACAGTGCCGGTTTCCATTGCGTCGCTTATCAGTATTGCTTTGTTGATGTCTTTAGTAAAAATGCAACCCTGTGGTAAGACATTTTAGAAAGTTTTGAGAGACCAACTTGTTGCGTCAAAAACTTTAAAACATGTATGCTTTTTATAAACTCTAAACACGGTTTTGACATACCTGCAGTCCTAAAGTGCTTGCGTTACAATGATGAATCCCCTCTTCAGCGTTACCGATCCTTATAACAGGCAAAACGGGTCCAAATGGCTCTTCCCATGCTATTCTCATGTCCTGTTTTACGTTATCGAGTAAAAGAGGCCATATAAGATTGCCTTCTCTCTTGTACTCTTGACAAAACGTTGCTCCTTTTTTCTTGGCATCCATAACTAAACCTTCTATGAAATTAGCAGAGGATTCTGTTACCACGGGAGTGATGTCACAGTCGTTTTCAGGTGGGCCAACTGTTAATTTTGTGAGCTTTTCATTGACTTTTTTCACGAGAGTATCGGCTACTGATTCCATTACTAACACGACTTTAACTGCTGTGCATCGTTGACCACTGACAAAGATAAAGAAACCTCAACACGTTAAAATAGTAATAATCAACTTAACAGACTTAACTATCTGTCACGTGTATAAATGCCGTTGGAAATGAGAAAACAAGACAATCTTATGAGATGACATCAGTATGATGAACAAAGATTATGTAACGTTAGCTTGAAAGATTAATGGGGAAAATTAAATACTGACTAAATATGTGAAAACAACAAATCATGAATCTTATATTTGCGATATTTTAAGATTCCAATTGTGTTTATACAACTACTTTTAGTTTTGTGTTACGTGAGTCCATCTTGATTTCTTCTCACATCAAGTAAAGACGCCTCTATATTATAATTTTGTAGAGAGTTGCCAAAATGGGAGGGTTGGGTCAACCTATCAGAACGCGTCAGTTTAACCGGCAACCTTTTATAATTTTTTTTTACATTTTCACTAAATAAAAGAGGCCTAAAGATGCAGAAACAAATATGACACCTGTAAGAGAAGCCTCCTTTGACAATACTAAAAGCAGCCAAGTCCAAATCTGCATCCTCAAGAACAATGCAAGCATCTTTTCCGCCCAATTCCATTTGTAACGGAATCATTCCAGCCTTTTTTGAGATTGCAATACCAGTATCTCCACCAGTGAAGCTGAATAACAAATAAAGTTCCTTGTGAAAATCATCAAACAGTAACCAAGTTCGATTATTTAACCAATTTAATGATTTTCCCCCTTTTTGGTTCCAATAACTCGTGAGGTCTTTGATAATTTTTGTTGTTGACACTAAGATTAGTACTATAATTATCACCTTATGCAATTAACTCCGGGATGCATCGTGAGAAAGTCACCGATCTCTGAACCTTTTCCAGTAACGCAACTAATGACACCTTTTGGGAAGCCAGCCAAGTGAAAGCAATGTACCATATGGAGTGCAGACACCGCCCCCTAAGTGGATATCAACATTCACGAACAATACTAGTTAGAAACAAACACAAAAGTTGCTATTTATGTAGAATGTGACTTCAATATACTTCCTCATATGCAACTTGCAATTATGTTATGGCCAACAAAAATTCTCAAAAATTTAATAGGCTAAAGTACAAGTTTTGTCGATTCAAATATTTGCTTGAAAACATGCTTACAAGTTGTGAAATCTTATCCCTGCACGTGAAAGTTGCAATTTTGAACTTGCATCTGACTTCATGCACGTGATTCTTTACTACAGTGTTATAAGGTATCGTAGTTGCAATAGTTAACCCCTTTTACTAAACTAAAAATGCATAGCATTAAACGTAAGATTCCTCGCTTACATCACTGTAAAAGGTATCCTAGGCATTTGATAATAGCCAAACTAAGCCAAAATGATATATCATTATGCATAAGATTCCTCACTCATGTCATTCTTAAAAAGGAACTTTAGACGTTTGACTAATATTGAAACCCGTCTACTAAAGTTTAGAAAAAAAGCATGGCATTTTAAATTTTTACATACCTGTGTAGGAGGCTTTAGTACGAGGGAGTTGCCTGCAATAAGGGCTGGAGCAATCTTTGAGACAGCTAAATTGACTGGATAATTGAACGGCGGGATTGCTAAAACAACGCCCAATGGAATCTGCAACGATCAAACACAAAATGTCATGCATGTATCTTCCATCTGTCCTAGACGTGGCAAACTGGGCAGGTCAGGTAGGTTTTGTAACAGGTCAAAACATATGTTTAGGTACAGGTCGAAATGGGCTGGGACTAAACGAAACAGAATTTGTCCAACTTCTTAGATATTTTATGTTTTTTTTATATAAATAACTTGGGTGCTAAATATGATTACCAATAATATATTATTGCAATAAGACAAACTTTTTGAATGAACTGGTTTAGTAGGTCGTATCCATTAAAAATACACTTAGGGCGACTTTTGACCCATCATTTGACATGTTTTTTTAGCTATTTCTTTATCTGAAAAAATTACCCATTTGATCTGTTAAAGATAAACATAACCCGAATTGACCCATTCATATGTGAAGTGGTAAAAAATTGCCACCCTTAACTTGTTAGTGCTAGGCAACAATGCAACAGTAATGAAGAGCCTTTTCGTGCAATTGTAGTAATTTACCTTCGAAGTTAGACAATATTTAGTCCGTTCATTTCCTGGGAAACTATCAGACACCAAAAACTTCCCTTCTCCAAGGACTCTAACGCCTTCCTCGGCACAATAAGACACCAAGTCTCCTGACCTTACAACCTTCAAAATAATATTTGTAAGTTGTAATCTATGCAATAAAAGCTAAACACAATACTCAAACTTGAATACATGTTCCGTAAAGCTTCCATCTTTATTTGATTCTTTAGAAGATAACTTAAGTATAACTTTGGGGTCCAGCAGTAAAAAACATTCTTTTATGCTGCATTTTTCTAACTTTTTCCGCACGTAGCTAATGCATATTGTATAGCTTTTTCACGCTACGAATTTCAATTTGCCCATGTTCATATTCGTAAATTATGATGTTAATCAGCTTTAGTCCAAAAGATTCCATCACTAACTTAGACTTCCAGAACAGTTAATCAATAGTCAAAGATAGAAAGGGAGGAGTAGCTAATCTGATCATGCAAACAACTCGTCTTAGATCCTCTCTTTCTTATCAACGTTCTAAAATTTGACTAAAGTACCAGTCAAAAACAGAGAATATTTACTTTCAGTATATAATATTCCAATATTTGTCTACACTGAAAGTTACTTTAGACAATTATTTGGCGTTTAGTCATGTTTTCTGGCCAAGAACTAACATTTTCCAACTCACTTTCCCTTCACAAGAATGGTGGCTAAATATTTCTTCGACAATATAGAGCCGAATATATCAACTTTATCCCATAATCACAATATTTGACTAAAATACCCTTTAAAACATAAAATGCTGACTAAAATTGATAGCCTTAATGTGTTTTTCTTATGTTATCAAACATGAATGCAAGGAGTCGTCATCTAAATTCACATGGCTTTCGACAAGATGGTTGTACAAATGTGATAGAGTGACTTGAACTATCAACGCATAATTTACAAACTAATCAAATTTAATAAACTGACGACTTCACGAACCAAATTAAGCAAGAAATTATATTAAATAAAACATGGTAAAAACAGATGTTTAATCAAACAGAACTTACTTCAGTGGCAGCATCTTTGGCGGGTTTGGCAATTTCTTTAACAAGACAATCAGCAATGGGCTTCTTGTGATCTTTAAGAATAGCTGCAGCTTTGTGCAGTAATTCAGCTCTCTTCCACAGAGGCGTTTTAGCCCATAGTTTTTGTGCAGATTTTGCTGATTCCATCACCTTGTTCACTTCTTCTTGTGTGCATGCTGCATCGTCGATAACAAAAAAGTTAAAAAACCATAGTATAATTGCTGAATTTATTTATATTTATGAGAAAAGAATGATAGCATGGCGGCATGGGTACCAAGTTAATGAGATTAATCGAATGTAAAAGAGGCACTACTTAATTCGTACATATAAACATAAAGGTGAATTGAGTTTTTGAAGGTGTGTTTTGAAAGTGATTATTACCATTAAGTGTTTGAGCTATTTACTTTTGCATGTAGTGATCTAATTAGTACTCGTAACAGTTAACTTGGGGGTCTTTGACATTGCGTTTTTGGATGTTATTATTAATGTGTTCTCAAGCATAATTATTATATAATCAATTTTGCAGGATCAGTTCTGGTTCCACTTATCTGATTTTCATGGCTTATTTTACAGTAAGTGCTTAAAGTATCAGAAATTTGCCAACACTCAATTAACTTAAATCTTATTATCACAACTTCAAACAAGGCACAAGCATGTCCAAACACTATATACTGCGCCCCATTTAGTTACACCTTAAAAGATATTTAGATAAACGCAGCTTATCGGCGTCTAGTGTTGTTAACATACAAAGAAATAAGCTGTTTTTGAGTATCCAACAACTTATGAGTTACGCCAAATAAGCTATTTTTCACAACCCATTGTGGAGGTGCTTATGCAAAAAAGCTTATTAAGCCTGCCTAGTATATGAGTAACTAAACACCCAGCTTATTATCCAATTCTGATCATTTTATATCAGTAAAAGCTTTCGAAGCCAATGCCAATCACCCATAACCATATTTAAATAATCAGTTTAATAACAAAACAAATAATCAAATTCATATTAAAATTAAAATCACTCATATAAGCCACTAGGGATAGCCAAGTAGTTATGACTATTATCACTAAAATGTGAGAGGTATTAAGTTAAAATCCCGCTAGTGCAAACAACCCTGAAGTGGCCACGCCAACCTCCCTAAAAAAGAAGGGTTTTACCCGGTTTGAGTCCACCGTAGATTCTTAGTCAAAAGGTCGGAAACTGTGATCACCAAAAGAAAAATCATTTATATAATCCTACTTTACTTAAATAACCAAAATCCACACTACATCACAATTATCACTAATTCTTGCACTCTTGCACAATAAATGATACGAACTTATCCCATACTAGGCTCGTATCATAAGTCAAAGTGTATAACTCACTCCAAAAAGCTACAGTAGCTTGTTACACGAGGGGACACTTAGACTAACCACCAACTAATCACATACTTGAGTACTTGAGCGATGTGGGATCGTAACAATAAACCTCTATCTTAATTTCTTTAAGCTAACCGTATGACAGAACAACAAAATAACTCATACCCATTTGAGCAAAACATACCAACAACACGATTCAACAATCTTTATACAAAAACCCGGGTCCTTCAACAATCTTTATACAAAAACCGGGTGGACCCGAGTGACCCGGCCGATTGAACCGGTTGAACCGTTAACCGGTGGGGGTGACCCGAAGCCGGTTTTAAGCAAAAAAACCGGTTGAACCGCTGGTTAAACCGTGACCCGGTGGCTTGACCGGGTCAATTAGAAAAACCGGTTTCTAAAACATTGCAAAAAAAAACACACTTACCCTGAACCAAAAACTGGATCTTTCTAGTAGTAGGATTAACAACAGGCACAGACTTTCCAGAATTAGAAACTTTCCATGCACCATCTGCATAATATTTAAAAACATCATCTCCTGCTACAATAGCATCAAATACACTATTTTCACCCATTTTTTCTTGTTCTTGGTATAATATTGTCTATGTGAAGTGACCCATTAAATGGGGTTGAATTTAAAGGGTGAATCATATTCTGTGGGTTGATAATATGTAAGAGGGTACGTCAGTTTGAAAAGGTGGTGGCAAATTATGACAACAAGTGTACTTTGGTCATTTTTTTATGTTTTTTTTAAGGATGGTTTTGTCTATGTTTTTTTACTTTTTGGTTGGTTTTTGACTATCATGTTTTTAAGTGTGGTTTCTAGTATAGGAATATTCTAGGGCATGTTTGTTTGTGATTTTTATTGGGGTTTACTTGTAAATTTGTTGATTTGTGTCGTGATTTATGTTTCTTATAAATGGTTAAATCGGCGGGAAAATAGGTGGATGGGGTCGGAGTCATGGGTGAAAATGGTTTGGGTCTAGATGGGTTTTGATTGAGTTGAAAAAAAAAATTGTTCTTTTGAGTAAAAGATGAAAAAAATTAAAAGAAAAATTTGACCTGCTAAACCTGTTGAGTAATTGTTACTATATAATTTTGCTTTCTATCAAATAATAAATTAGACTCATTTATAATATTAAGGGAAACTCAACTAGACTCATCTCCTAATAGATATTTACCCGACCCATATCAAATTGCCACTTCTACTCCGGTCAATGAGTACATGTTCGAGTAAACTTTAGCCAAGAGTTCAGATTGAACCTAGCATAGTTTACTTGTAAATTTGTTAACATGTTTTGGTTTTTTATGTAACACTTCTTACACTTATAGTTGTGTTTGTGCCCGCGCGCTAGAAAAATGAGAATGTTCGCGTTCATGCTTGTATTCATTCAGCTTCATGATAAAATGAGTTAACATGTTCATAAGATGGTATTCTTGTATGTGAGCATTCGGTACCACAATTTCTTCTCGGCTTTCTTGTGAATAACACCAAAGTTACCACACCGATGAGTTCCCGTTTTCAGTATTACTATTGCGAGTGAAAATGAGTTCAATGTTATTTTCAGTGTTATGCTTATGTTGCAACAACTTTTCACGATACTGATGTCGTCACACCCGATGCTCAAAATAATACCCATTGCATAGTACACTCTTACATAAAATTGTAAGTGGTAAGTTGTTTGGGGTAAGCCCGAAACAGTGGAGGTTTGCCTAAGGCTGAATTATGTCGAAGTATTTTTTTGTGAGTTGTTGTAGTTATCCTTCAGCCTTAAAGATAAGCCTTCTAGATACCTGCTAAGATGAACAACGCGTTAGTCTCGCCCCGGGTGTTATCCCAGGACCCGACTCCGGCGTGAGAATGAGTATGTGTTTTACCGAAAGGTATAGTATAAAATGTGTGTGTGAGAAATGATACCTTCTTCCCAATTACTGTATGTGTATTTATACTACTTGATGTCACTATCTGGTCTCTGGGACTGTCGTACTTCATGGGACCGTTGGTGTTGTCAGGGCTGATACTGTCTCTGGCGTCGTATCTGACACCCAGGAGAATGAGACGAATTGTATCCAGGCTAGATTCCAAAGGTACTGTCAGGTCAACGAACCCTTCGGATGGTAGCATGTCGGTACGCCCTTCGGTAGAGTATTGAGTCCTTTCGGTATAGCATTGAGTCCTTCGGTCATTGGACCGATGGACCATATACGTCGTCATGTCCCCCCAGTATCATGTTACTTGTTCTTGACAAGTGACCTGATACTTAGTTTGATTGTCTACTTTGTCCATTCGGAGTCATAGGGTTTGCGCTGGTTTGCTGGGCCTCTCCAGGAATAGCGAGCCCAAGCCCATAAAAAAGGAATGGGTTAAAATGATTTTTTACCTGGTTTTGTGAGATCACGCCACGTGGCAGATGTGTATACGTTGACGGTTCAGATTCGTCCTTTTCTGACACGACGCGACGTTTCGTGTCCCCACCTCCTTTGCCTATATAATCCGTTTTCACTTCATTTGTAGATTTCACTTTTTACTCTCATCTGTTTTACTATTTGTTTTCAAGTCGTCCAGCTATTTCAGGTGCGTTCTTCTTTTGTTCATCCTTCCTTGTCTGCGTTTATCTTCTTGTCTCTATCCTATGGCTTCCGGATCCGAACATCCAGCCGCCGACACTGCTCCCAAGTCTGATATGCATATTTATTCCTCCGTACTTTCCGAAGGGGAGTTGGAGAACCTCATTGGGGAATATGGGATTCCGGTTGACCTTCATCCCCGCTTACCTCCGATGGATTTCACTATGAACAACCTTCCTGGGGATGCCATTGGGCTGTACGAACAATACTTTGCATTCTCGGGTGTCCGAGTACCCTTTTCTACCTTTCTCTTGAAGGTGATAAAATACTTCAAGGTACATATTTCACAGATGGTACCCATCGGTTTGAACAGGCTGGTCATGTTTGAGGTTTATTGTCGAAGCTTAGAGATCGAGCCCTCTGTAAACTTATTCCGGGTTTTTTATAAGTTAAATAAACAAGGGCATTGGTTCTCCTTTGAGAGACGGACCGGAGGGGACGTTCCGAAGCGCATATTTAAGGAGACTTGCTCGAGTTTGAAGAACTGGAAGGATAAATTCTTTCTAATTGACCGAAGGGCTATCCTGGATGTTATGCCATGGAGGCATCCGGACTCAAATGTCACGGACAGTGCTCCTTCCGGAGGCTTCGAAGAAGCAGATGTCCGGAGGTTGTGTGAAGGAGTTGTGGACCTTCGGCCCATTCATTCTGGGCTTTTGTATGAGGTTGGGCTAACCAAGGTCTGGAAGCATCCCGAATTTCGTCCGGAATTTAAGGATTTTGACAAGAACGGTAACGTAGACGTCCCAATTTGTTCTGTCTTTTTAGTAGTTTATCACGATGAATTTTTTTTGTTGTTGACGGATTTTTTTTTTTTTTTTTTTTTTTTTTTTTTTTTTTTTGTAGTTATCACAATGTCCCAGTACCTGCGTTTGAGGTCAGAGCAGGGGTCTCGATTGAGTCGGGGTCGTCCTTTGGTCGAAGGGGAGGAGATACCCCAACATGTGACTCAACCCTTGGGAATTAATTAGCCTATTCCCGAGACGAGTAGAGTCCAAAGGATTGTTGAGAGAGCAGACCCCGCCGTGTTGAAGGCTAAGGAGAAGAAGAGGAAATAAGCGGACAAGAGGCCGACTACTAGAGTGTCGTCAATGTTGAAGAGAAGGAGACAAAGTTCTCCTTCTATTGAAGTGTCCTCGAGCCCTGACAACTCTCAAGGTGCTCATTCTGCATCTCCTCTGAATGTTTCAAGGCCGGCTGATGTGATTGATGTTAATGAGCAGGAGAGTGTTGGTGGAGGGGGTGCTGGTAGTCAGGAGGGGGTCCTACTTGGTGTGGAGGAGCCTGTGACGACGATTCCTCCTGTCGTTCCCGAGGTTACTCCGGAGTCCGTCGTGCAAGGTATGATTCCTTCTTGGCGAGTATGCTATCTTGTTTGTTATATGTTTTTTGCTTCTGACTTCGTTTTTCGCAGCAGTTGAGCCTAGGGTGTTAGGAGTGAATGATGAGGAGGCGGTCCAGCATCCGGCGGGACCTTACACCGGGGGGTATTCAGGAGGTATCCGTTAGTTTCTTTTCTTTCTTCATTATTTTTCCGTTTCTCTCTCTCCCCTTTTGTAAAGACCCTTTTTTATATAGGTATTTTTGGACGGAGGGGCTCTGGGGAGCCTTTTATTCCTGGTTGGGGTTTGACGGCTAACACTAGCCTGAACGATGCTGCCCTCTGCCGGGATATGATGGCCAATCTTGCTCCCCCATTTATTCGTGCTGAACAAGATGATCTGTCAGACGAAAGGGCTTTATATAGGGGGTGGTTTGAGCTATGTCATGGATCCCTCACCGTTGCTGAGGTTTTCAGAAGGTTTGAGCGCTTGAACCATCACTATGCGGAGTTATACCGAGCCCATTCTTCATGCTCCGGTCTTGAGCCATTGCTTGCCGAAACTCAAAACAGCCTTCGTTCCCAGATAGCTGCTAACGAAAAACTTGCCGCTGATCACCAAGCCCTTCGGGAAGCTCATCAAGGTTGTGATCAAAAGGAAGGGGAACTGAGGGCAAAATTAGAGAGTTTGGAGGAAGATGTTAAGGCGCTAAAGGCTAAGGATGAGGAGCAGTCTGAAAAGATCAGATCCCGAAACAGTAGCTGGTATGACAGGACTGGGATGAGCTGGCATAGTGACAGTCGTAGAGGACATGGTGTCATCCATCTCGGTGTCTGAGGACAGAACAACTGGGTGGGATGCAGACATGGTACTGTAACAACCCATAAATTAATGTAAGTAAATGCCAAATAATATAATTATTTTAGTTAGCTAAGCAAATCTCCATGCCTAACTTAAAATGAATGCAATTTACTTATGATCTAGTGATGCATCAATTCTAATGCATAGAGCGGTCACGGAAGGGCGTAAGGCAGTGGTGTAAAATAGTCCCGTTTTTAAAAGTGCGGTTATAGTCCAAATGCTTTTTGAAAACTCTTTGGTTCTCTATAACCTTGGCTCTGATGCCAATCTGTAACACCCCCGAAAATCTTAATGACAGCGGAAGACTAATCCGGGTGTTACTTGAATGGAGATCATAGTCAATAATCATAGAAAACGACTCGAAAGAGACGTTTTATTAAAATAGTTATCATTCATCGAAAACTCATAGTTTGTTACAAAATATTATAAATAGATCAAGTGTTTTTCCCCAAAAGAAAGATCATGAGTTTGAAAGAAATGATAACTTTTATGTTTTACACCACCAGATAAGCCTTGCCATGCCCCGTTCCGCACCTTGGTCATAATCTTCACTGATTACCTGAGATAACATGCTTAAAAGGTCAACAGAAATGTTGAGTGAAGTCCATAGGTTTAAAATAAGTTGAACACAAGTATAAGATCATGATCATTGTAAACTAACAATATCATAAGAAAATATCACAGATTATTATGCGCTAAGCTCATGAAACCAAGACTCAACTGCATACACCGAATTACCAGTGTACGTAAAAATGCCCCAAAGGAGGTAATAGCCAATTACCTAAAGAAATTCGATATGGTGCGCCCCGGTTATTTCTCTATAACCGAAACGGGGTTCGTTATTCCCCATAGTACTATTCACGATATCTACGTTCACTCGCGGTGACTAATGGTTCATGATCAGGGGACTTATGGCTAACAACTTAGGCAGTACCAATAATCAAGAAGATCAAGCATTTATGAAAACCCTTGTGTTCTAGTTTAGAGCATGTATCTCCCTCGCGGGGTTTATAAAAATAACGTAAAAGCGAGGCTATGAACTCACCTTGATAATAATGCACACGCAAAAATAGATCAAGCACAATGTAGCGGAGGTTCCAACTCGAAACCTAAAATGATGAGATGGCGAATCTCAGTAATGAGCATTTTGGTTCGCGACCAAAATAATAGAGCATTGAATATTCTTATTCAATAGATCATTGGATTGTCCAATCCAATAGTGTGCGATCGTGATTAAAGTTTTAAGTTAATTTTCATGCTACATTGTCTTAATTAGTGATCGTCACTTACGCATAAGTGAAATGTTTTCCCCCGTTGTGATCTTAATAGATTTGTTGATCATTTTAACGTGATTGAATAAATTCCCCGTGTGTTTTATCGGATTTGATATATATATAATTATAATCTTATAATATATATATATATATATAAGTAATACATTTACCGTTATCCGAAATAAAATACTCATAAGATCAAAATACTTGTTTTTACGAAGTTATTATGGGTTTATAAGTTTTTCTAAACTTTTCCTGAATTTACACTTTTTACCCTCGAGTTACAAAAAGTACAAGTTTAGTCCTTATACTATTAGAAAATGACACTTTGTACCCAAAATGTATTTTATATCAAAACTTTCAGAAATGACATTTTTAGTCCCTTGGTAAAACTGATTTTACGAAAACAGCCCTCTAGGTTCCTTTTATACGCTTTAAACCTTTACTTTTCCAATTGTACACATTTCACCCTAAACTTTATTTATAACTAGTTTAGGCTATTTACACATTCGGTCCTTGTGGTTTTTAAGCGTGTTCATGCACGTGAAATTACCCCTTTTACTTTCGAAAAGATGCATATTGGTCCCTTGACTTTTCATGCATGTTTATATACGTATTACATTGAACCTTTAACTTTTTAAATGTTACGCTTTTAACCCGAAATTCATTTGTTTTGCAAATTTGATCCGAACTACTTTTGAAATAAACGAAAACTTTACAAAACTAGTACAAGCTTATCCCTAGCTTATTTCTTTAGCTTATTAGCTTATTTTGATCACATTGGGCCGGGTTAGATCATTAATGGACTCAGATTGGGCTTAATGGACTCGGTGTTTGGGCTTTAGGCCCGTTTAGTTTTCGCGTGTGTTTAACGAAATGTAGGTGTGATAGTTATGTGCTCGTGTTGTGTTTCTAAAGATTTTTGGCTAGTATTAACTATTAACAACGTGTCGTGATCTAGTAATACGTGAGTCGTCTATGAGATGGTGTTATAACATGTATACGTGGAGAACCAAATGTAAACAAGAAATGAAATGGAAACGAGTTGGGAGGGACTTACTTCACTCGAAATGAGTGGTGATGAGTAGTGAACGAGAAGAAGTGACCAACAAGAACCCCTTGTTCTCCTTATAATGTTACTCGATTACTAGTACCCTTATGACTTCCACAAAATCCCTTGCTTCGCTCCTAACTCACTTCGATGGTCTCCACAGTGGACGAATTTTTGAGTGAGAGATATGTTTAAGTTTTAGAAGTTCATGTGAAGAGAATGTGTGCATGTCGTGTGTTTTTAAAGAGAGCTCAAGCATGGTCTTTCAAATATTTAAATCCCTTAGTTCTCCTACTCCTAATCTTATTAGACATGTGTTACATTGAACTTGGCCATGGTTTGGGTTGTGTCTCTAGGCGTGTATACTTGTAGCACCACTTAGGAGCATGTTCTTGATTAGTCATTTCATTCTAAACATATTATCTAATGGTTAATGAAGTCAAAGTTGGTCAAATGGTCCTAGAGTGAGTATAATATTGATTTAGGTTTGCTAAGTGGAAGGTTTTGTCTCCTCTTTTGCTTCCATACGCAATATATGAGACCAATGTGTCTCAAGTTTAGTTTGGTTGGGATTTAGTTAGCTTGGGTTTCTTTCTTGTTTGCTTGCTCGGTTACAACAGAAAGGAACACAAAACATTTTTAAGTCCTTAACTCTTCTAGTGCATATATGGGGATCACGACCCAAACTAAAACATGGTTGGGTTGGGCTCGGCAGCGAGGCCCAAGCAAAAGAAAAATATATTGGGTTTGTTTGTTGGGTTGGACGTGAGACAAGGCCCAAAGAAATCACGGGTGTGGGTTTGATCCGGTTTTAAGGTCCGTTTACGTGTCGGGTTTGAGTGGTGAAAAGTCCAATGAGTTCCGAGGCCCAATACGAATTTTATATATTTTTGTTATAATTAAATTCGTAATTTTTTTACAAATATTTACGTATTTGTTTCGTATTTTAGGATTATCAAGATAGTGGGGAAATTTATTTAGATCACAACGGTATATTTATGAACGCTCGAGCTGCGTTGATCATGCATATGCCAAATGATATGCAAAGGTGATGTTTAGAAAATTTCATGACGAAATAGATCGTGTTTAATTCTTGATTAAAACGTTAAGTACATTGAAATTTTCCGGGAGCTTACAGTACCTACCCCTTAAGAGAACCGCGTCCCGCGGTTAAACTCGCAGAGGCTGTCATGGGTGATCAAGATGAACAGGTGGGGATACTTGGAACGCATTACATCCTCGCGCTCCCAGGTGAACTCTGCACCTCGTTTCTTATGATTCCATCGAACTTTAACGATAGGAATGCGGCTTTGCTTAAGCCTCTTGATTTCTCTGTCCATGATCTCGACGGGTTCTTCGACAAAGCTAAGTTTGTCGTTGAGCTGGATGTCCTTGAGTGGTACGACTAGAGTTTCATCCGAAAGACACTTCTTGAGATTTGAGACATGGAACGTGTCATGTACTCGGCTAAGTTCTTCGGGAAGATCAAGTTTATATGCCACTGGACCAATTCTTTGAAGAATCTTAAATGGTCCGACGTATCGAGGTTTGAGCTTTCCTCGTTTTCCAAATCTGACCATCCCTTTCCAGGGTGATACTTTAAGCATTACACGGTCTCCGACTTGGAATTCCATTGGTTTTCTTCGAACATCTGCATAGCTCTTTTGTCTATCTCGAGCTGCTTGCAGTCTTTGCCGAATTTGCATTATCTTTTCTGTTGTCTCTTGGACAATTTCGGGGCCTGTAAGTTGTACTTCTCCAACTTCCGCCCAGCAAACTGGCGATCGGCATTTTCTTCCATAGAGTGCTTCAAAAGGAGCAGCTTTAATGCTGGCGTGATAACTGTTATTGTAAGAGAATTCAGCCAGAGGTAAGTGCTTATCCCATCCTTTTCCGAAATCAATCACACATGCTCTTAGCATGTCTTCCAGAGTTTGGATCGTCCTTTCACTTTGTCCATCTGTTTGAGGATGGTACGCGGTACTCATATCTAAGTTGGTACCCATGGCTTTTTGAAGCGTTTGCCAAAATCTTGAGGTGAATCGGCTATCACGATCAGATATGATAGAGATTGGTATACCGTGACGAGAAACAATCTCTTTGATGTACAGTCTAGCGAGTGTAATCATCTCGTCGTTCTCCTTGATTGGCAAGAAATGAGCGGACTTTGTAAGACGGTCTACAATAACCCAAATGGTGTCAAAACCATTAGAAGTTTTTGGCAATTTTGTGATGAAATCCATTGTGATTCTTTCCCATTTCCATATAGGAAGTTCTGGTTGAGTTAGCAATCCAGATGGCTTTTGATGTTCAGCTTTAACTTTCAAGCATGTCAAACATTTACTGGCGTATACAGTGATATCAGCCTTCATATTAGGCCACCAGTACAAAAGCTTTAGATCTTGATACATCTTGTTGGGACCAGGATGTATGGAATACTTTGATTTATGTGATTCATGCATGATGAGTTCTCGGATACCTCCAAAGAGTGGAATCCAACTTCGATTTTTGAAACATAGCGTTCCGTCAGATCTCTTCACAAATCCATTCTCATTCTCCGGCATGCCATAAATCTTCTCATTCGGCCTATTTTCTTCCTTAAGGGCTTCGATTTGAGCTTCAAGAATTTTCGACGGTAGGGGTGAATTGATTACCATTCCCAATGATCTCACTCTAAGTGGCTTAGGGCGATCTTTTCTGCTCAAGGCATCGGCAACTACGTTTGCCTTTCCAGGATGATAACGGATCTCGCAGTCATAGTCACTAAGCAATTCGAGCCAGCGACGTTGACGCATATTCAATTCCTTTTGATCTAAGATGTGTTGAAGACTTTTGTGATCAGTGTACACTATACACTTGGTTCCATACAGATAATGTCTCCATAATTTGAGTGCAAATACCACGGCGCCAAGTTCTAGATCGTGAGTAGTATAATTTTTCTCATGAGTTTTGAGTTGTCGTGACGCATAAGCAATCACTTTGTTCCTTTGCATGAGAACAGCGCCTAAACCCATGTGTGAAGCATCACAATATACTACAAAATCTTCGGCTCCTTCCGGTAGTGCCAAAATAGGTGCTTCGCAAAGTTTGTTCTTTAGGAGTTGAAAAGCTGATTCTTGATCGTCTCCCCATTCGAATTTCTTCGTTTTCTGGGTTAACTCCATCAGTGGTTTAGCTATTTTCGAGAAACCTTCGATGAATCTTCGATAATAACCAGCAAGTCCTAAGAATTGACAAATTTCAGTGGGATTAGTGGGTACTGGCCAGTTCTTAACAGATTCAATCTTTGCGGGATCCACATGGATTCCTTCACTGTCGATCACATGACCAAGAAATTGGACTGTCTCAATCCAAAAATCACACTTGGAAAACTTTGCGTACAATTTTTCATCCTTAAGTAACTTCAGGACAGTCTTCAAATGTTCCGCATGTTCTTCTTTATTACGAGAGTAGATAAGAATATCGTCGATGAACACAATGACGAATTTATCCAGATACGGTTTGCAAACTCTATTCATGAGGTCCATAAATACAGCAGGTGCATTAGTTAAACCGAATGGCATTACTTGGAATTCATAATGGCCATATCGAGTTCTAAATGCGGTCTTGGGTATATCTTCTTCTCTTACCCGTAACTGATGATATCCAGATCTTAAATCAATCTTCGAGTATACACTCGAGCCTTGCAATTGATCAAACAGATCATCGATTCTTGGTAAGGGATAGCGGTTTTTGATTGTGAGCTTGTTCAATTCTCTATAATCGATACACATCCGGAATGATCCATCTTTCTTCTTAACGAATAATACCGGTGCTCCCCAGGGTGAGGAACTTGGTCTAATGAATCCTTTCTCAGATAGCTCTTCTAGTTGTTTGGATAATTCTTGCATTTCTGAGGGCGCTAAACGGTACGGTGCTCGTGCTACAGGAGTGGCTCCAGGAATAAGATCGATTTGAAATTCGACTTGTCGAGCAGGTGGAAGTCCAGGCAAATCTTCTGGAAACACCTCAGAAAATTCCTTGATTACAGGTACATCCTCTAGTCGTTTCTCTTCCGACTTCTTTTCCGTTACTTGAGCTAAGAAGGCATAACATCCTTTTTCCATGTACTTTATTGATTTCGCACAGGATATGATACTTAAGTACTTTCTACTTTGATCTCCTTGGATGACTAAGGTTTCACCGTTGATCGGGATATGAACGGTTTTCTCGTCACAAACAATCCTAGCACGGTGTTTGGACAACCAATCCATGCCAATTACGACATCGAAACTTCCAAGTTTGATTGGCAAAAGATCTATGAGGAACGAATGATCTTGTAATAGAATAGGACAATTTCGGATTACGGTGTTGGTTCCTATTATTTTCCCATCGGCAAGCTCTATCTCATAAGTTGTATCTAAGGCGATTGGGGATATTTCAAGTAATGGTGCAAAAGTAGTAGATACAAAACTCTTATCGGCTCCAGAATCAAACAAGATTTTTGCAGAATGATTGTTAAGAGAATACGTACCCGTCACAATGTCAGGGTTCAACGGTGCATCTCCATCTCCTAGCATGTACACTCTTGCACGCGCATTGTTTGTTTGAACGACATTTAACTTTGGGCATTGATTCTTGAAATGACCAGGTTCTCCACATCCATAGCAGTTCATGTTTGTCACAGTGTTGCCTCTTCCAGGGTTTCGGCAATGTTTACCTTGATGACCTACCTTGTTGCACTTATCGCACTTCACAGTACAAGGTCCAGAATGGTGCATCAAACATCGGTTACACTGGGGATGTGGTCCTACATACCCTTTTCCAGCAGTGGGTGCAGCATAAGCCCTTGCGGCTTCTTGCCTTCGGTTTTGCCGATTGTGATGTTGATTTCTGTTGTGGTGATATTGGTTGTTGTTGTTCCGATTGTTGTTGTTGGATCGATAGTGGTTGGAATTTGAGGTTTTCCGATCATCAAACTTTCTTTTGTTGTCACTTGAGCTTTGTGCATTTGCAAGCTTTAGTATTGGTTCCATAAGGCGGTGGGATACAATGACAACTTCTTCAACAGTTTTTGGCTTCGAAGCGATGACATCTCCTTCGATACTTCGAGGTAAACCTCCGATCAAAGCTTCCAAAAGTTTTTCATTGGTGGGAAACAGATGAGGACATAAAGCTCTCAGCTCGTGGAATCTCTTGAAGTATGTCTTGAGATCATTACCTTTAGCAGCCAAGTGGTAATACTCATCTTCGAGTTTCTTGATCTCAGTCCTCGGGCAATACTGTTTCATTAACAGTTGTTTCAGATCTGACCATGAAATCTTACAAGCTTCTTCCATTCCAATTGGTTGAGCATGGCCTTTCCACCAAGATAACGCATCTTCTAACAAAGTTCCAGTCGCAAACTTGACTTTGCAATCATTTGTGCAGTCACTTAGCATAAATACAGTCTCGGTTCTCTCAAACCAATGAAGTAGACCAATAGCACCTTCAGTGCCCTTGAAGAATGTCGGCTTGCAGTTCATGAACTCTTTGTAATTACACTTGCGAGTTACAGTGGACTCACTTTGATTTGTTGGAGTGTTAGTTGCATTTGAGTTTGCCATTTCAAGAAGACGTGCAGCTTCTGCGACACGATTTTCTTCAGCAATGCGAGCAGCTTCAGCCTCACGTGCTGCTTGAGCGACACGCTCAGCTTCAGCCTCTCGAGCAATTCGGGCGTTCTCAGCTTCTCTTGCAATTTCAGCTTCTCTTGCAATTTCAGCTTCACGTGCCTCTTGGGCAATTCGTTCAGCTTCAATGCGTTCAGCTTCGGCTCTAGCAGTATCAGCGACATGTTGAGCTATAGCCGCGCTAACACTTTCAGCGACCATTTTCTGAACAGCTGCGGGAGTGATGGTGGATGAGGTAGCTTTCTTCTTGACCATTTTTCTAAAATTTCCAAGAATAAATGCCAAGATTAAGAAATTATCGATCGATGATAAAATTGATTTCATATTATACATATCATAATAGTCCAGATTACCACTTTAAATTAATGATATGATATTGATATGAACAACAATTGAAATATGATTTTTCTCAACAAATCATAATATATATATAAGGACATAAGGATTGGTTCGGCGTACATCACCGAGGAATAATATCATAACATCAGAATAATAGAAATACAACCATGGAATACATCGTTACATAGTTTTGTTCACAACCATAAGTTACATCATCATACTTCTTGTCCCAAGGTTACAAACCAAAAAGATACAAGCCTTAATGCCTCATATGGCGGCTTTATGATACATACTAAGATAAAGATGACTAGGATCTACACATCTCCCGATGCGTCATCCTGATGACGACGAATTTCCTCAACCATGGCTGTCAAGTCTCGGATCTGCTGCTCACGGGCTCGATCTCTCGCCTCGAGGTCATCAATCCTCTCCTCCAGAATAGCAGTGTGAGCATGAGCGGATGCAAGCTCGTGATGCAGAACTCTCTCTCGACCCAAAGCAGTCTCTCTCAAAGTACTAGCATCTCGAATAGTAGTCTCCAATCTCCGAGTCAATTGGTTAACGGCCTCTCTCGCCTCCACAATCTGAGTACTCATCATATCAAACACAATCTCAATGGAGTAGCGACCTACCACGAGGTTCTCGACTTCTTCCTCCAAGCTCTCTATCCTAACCAGTGGAATCTCATCATAATGTGCCATGAGCTCATTCAACTGATCTTCGTGCCTGATAAGTCTCGTAGCCAACAGAGGAATAGTGTGGTGTACTGGTTCACCGGTAACAGGTATAACTGGAGCTGGTGCAGTAGTCGAGCTTTCTCCAAGCTCAAACGAACTAGGTGCTCCCTCATCTTCTCTCAAACGTCGAAG
Organism: Chrysanthemum seticuspe; assembly: GCA_019973895.1. Lineage (NCBI taxonomy): Eukaryota > Viridiplantae > Streptophyta > Magnoliopsida > Asterales > Asteraceae > Chrysanthemum > Chrysanthemum seticuspe. The sequence continues at coordinate 47,925,984 of BPTQ01000001.1, forward strand.
TAAAGGTATCAAGAATGACCATCTCCTAGCACCGGATTTCTTCCTTGGTCCGGCCTCATTATCCACTTGAGTAGGCTTGTCAGGATCAGATAGTGATGGTGGATAGCACTTGATGCAAAGCGGTAAAATTGGCTTACTAAAAGTGTCCAAAGGAGGTGATGCTGTAGGTGGTGATGAAACAGGAACAGTAGTAGTCTGATGGTAGAACACAGTAAGTGGCAGTGGTGGTGAAGTAGCAGTAGGTGGAACAGCAGGTGAAACTGGTGATGACTGAGCGGGTGGTGACTGAGCTGGTGATGACTGAGCTGGTGGCATCACATGAGTCATAGTGATGGGTCGCACACGCTTCCTAGCAGTGCGTTTGAAGGTCTTACCATTAGGATGCAGTCTATAAGGTACTCCAAACGGCTCAGGCTCATGAGGCTTAAGAACACGAATCCTTCGTCGACGACGACGGATAGCTTGGGCAGATGATCCAGAAGAATCTGATGAAGCAGAGTCAGTGTTCTCTGATGACTTGGATGATTCATCATCCACAGCAACATCTGAAGCAGGTAGCCATTGCTGCGACTCATAGTACTGATCTAGGGTCATGGAAGCAAAAGCATTGTACTCTTGAGGATGAGCAGTCATAGCTGGAGCAGTAGGAGTTCGGGCAACTTCACCTTCCTCAAAAGGTTCAGTTTCGTCCGAAACAGTAGCTGGTATGACAGGACTGGGATGAGCTGGCATAGTGACAGTCGTAGAGGACATGGTGTCATCCATCTCGGTGTCTGAGGACAGAACAACTGGGTGGGATGCAGACATGGTACTGTAACAACCCATAAATTAATGTAAGTAAATGCCAAATAATATAATTATTTTAGTTAACTAAGCAAATCTCCATGCCTAACTTAAAATGAATGCAATTTACTTATGATCTAGTGATGCATCAATTCTAATGCATAGAGCGGTCACGGAAGGGCGTAAGGCAGTGGTGTAAAATAGTCCCGTTTTTAAAAGTGCGGTTATAGTCCAAATGCTTTTTGAAAACTCTTTGGTTCTCTATAACCTTGGCTCTGATGCCAATCTGTAACACCCCCGAAAATCTTAATGACAGCGGAAGACTAATCCGGGTGTTACTTGAATGGAGATCATAGTCAATAATCATAGAAAACGACTCGAAAGAGACGTTTTATTAAAATAGTTATCATTCATCGAAAACTCATAGTTTGTTACAAAATATTATAAATAGATCAAGTGTTTTTCCCCAAAAGAAAGATCATGAGTTTGAAAGAAATGATAACTTTTATGTTTTACACCACCAGATAAGCCTTGCCATGCCCCGTTCCGCACCTTGGTCATAATCTTCACTGATTACCTGAGATAACATGCTTAAAAGGTCAACAGAAATGTTGAGTGAAGTCCATAGGTTTAAAATAAGTTGAACACAAGTATAAGATCATGATCATTGTAAACTAACAATATCATAAGAAAATATCACAGATTATTATGCGCTAAGCTCATGAAACCAAGACTCAACTGCATACACCGAATTACCAGTGTACGTAAAAATGCCCCAAAGGAGGTAATAGCCAATTACCTAAAGAAATTCGATATGGTGCGCCCCGGTTATTTCTCTATAACCGAAACGGGGTTCGTTATTCCCCATAGTACTATTCACGATATCTACGTTCACTCGCGGTGACTAATGGTTCATGATCAGGGGACTTATGGCTAACAACTTAGGCAGTACCAATAATCAAGAAGATCAAGCATTTATGAAAACCCTTGTGTTCTAGTTTAGAGCATGTATCTCCCTCGCGGGGTTTATAAAAATAACGTAAAAGCGAGGCTATGAACTCACCTTGATAATAATGCACACGCAAAAATAAATCAAGCACAATGTAGCGGAGGTTCCAACTCGAAACCTAAAATGATGAGATGGCGAATCTCAGTAATGAGCATTTTGGTTCGCGACCAAAATAATAGAGCATTGAATATTCTTATTCAATAGATCATTGGATTGTTCAATCCAATAGTGTGCGATCGTGATTAACGTTTTAAGTTAATTTTCATGCTACATTGTCTTAATTAGTGATCGTCACTTACGCATAAGTGAAATGTTTTCCCCCGTTGTGATCTTAATAGATTTGTTGATCATTTTAACGTGATTGAATAAATTCCCCGTGTGTTTTATCGGATTTGATATATATATAATTATAATCTTATAATATATATATATATATATATATATATATATATATATATATATATATATATATATATATATATATATATATATATATATATATATAAGTAATACATTTACCGTTATCCGAAATAAAATACTCATAAGATCAAAATACTTGTTTTTACGAAGTTATTATGGGTTTATAAGTTTTTCTAAACTTTTCCCGAATTTACACTTTTTACCCTCGAGTTACAAAAAGTACAAGTTTAGTCCTTATACTATTAGAAAATGACACTTTGTACCCAAAATGTATTTTATATCAAAACTTTCAGAAATGACATTTTTAGTCCCTTGGTAAAACTGATTTTACGAAAACAGCCCTCTAGGTTCCTTTTATACGCTTTAAACCTTTACTTTTCCAATTGTACACATTTCACCCTAAACTTTATTTATAACTAGTTTAGGCTATTTACACATTCGGTCCTTGTGGTTTTTAAGCGTGTTCATGCACGTGAAATTACCCCTTTTACTTTCGAAAAGATGCATATTGGTCCCTTGACTTTTCATGCATGTTTATATACGTATTACATTGAACCTTTAACTTTTTAAATGTTACGCTTTTAACCCGAAATTCATTTGTTTTGCAAATTTGATCCGAACTACTTTTGAAATAAACGAAAACTTTACAAAACTAGTACAAGCTTATCCCTAGCTTATTTCTTTAGCTTATTAGCTTATTTTGATCACATTGGGCCGGGTTAGATCATTAATGGACTCGGATTGGGCTTAATGGACTCGGTGTTTGGGCTTTAGGCCCGTTTAGTTTTCGCGTGTGTTTAACGAAATGTAGGTGTGATAGTTATGTGCTCGTGTTGTGTTTCTAAAGATTTTTGGCTAGTATTAACTATTAACAACGTGTCGTGATCTAGTAATACGTGAGTCGTTTATGAGATGGTGTTATAACATGTATACGTGCGAGAACCAAATGTAAACAAGAAATGAAATGGAAACGAGTTGGGAGGGACTTACTTCACTCGAAATGAGTGGTGATGAGTAGTGAACGAGAAGAATTGACCAACAAGAACCCCTTGTTCTCCTTATAATGTTACTCGATTACTAGTACCCTTATGACTTCCACAAAATCCCTTGCTTCGCTCCTAACTCACTTCGATGGTCTCCACAGTGGACGAATTTTTGAGTGAGAGATATGTTTAAGTTTTAGAAGTTCATGTGAAGAGAATGTGTGCATGTCGTGTGTTTTTAAAGAGAGCTCAAGCATGGTCTTTCAAATATTTAAATCCCTTAGTTCTCCTACTCCTAATCTTATTAGACATGTGTTACATTGAACTTGGCCATGGTTTGGGTTGTGTCTCTAGGCGTGTATACTTGTAGCACCACTTAGGAGCATGTTCTTGATTAGTCATTTCATTCTAAACATATTATCTAATGGTTAATGAAGTCAAAGTTGGTCAAATGGTCCTAGAGTGAGTATAATATTGATTTAGGTTTGCTAAGTGGAAGGTTTTGTCTCCTCTTTTGCTTCCATACGCAATATATGAGACCAATGTGTCTCAAGTTTAGTTTGGTTGGGATTTAGTTAGCTTGGGTTTCTTTCTTGTTTGCTTGCTCGGTTACAACAGAAAGGAACACAAAACATTTTTAAGTCCTTAACTCTTCTAGTGCATATATGGGGATCACGACCCAAACTAAAACATGGTTGGGTTGGGCTCGGCAGCGAGGCCCAAGCAAAAGAAAAATATGTTGGGTTTGTTTGTTGGGTTGGACGTGAGACAAGGCCCAAAGAAATCACGGGTGTGGGTTTGATCCGGTTTTAAGGTCCGTTTACGTGTCGGGTTTGAGTGGTGAAAAGTCCAATGAGTTCCGAGGCCCAATACGAATTTTATATATTTTTGTTATAATTAAATTCGTAATTTTTTTACAAATATTTACGTATTTGTTTCGTATTTTAGGATTATCAAGATAGTGGGGAAATTTATTTAGATCACAACGGTATATTTATGAACGCTCGAGCTGCGTTGATCATGCATATGCCAAATGATATGCAAAGGTGATGTTTAGAAAATTTCATGACGAAATAGATCGTGTTTAATTCTTGATTAAAACGTTAAGTACATTGAAATTTTCCGGGAGCTTACAATGCAGCTGCCTTACCGAATGGTATATGGGCCTTCCCTAGTGTCGTTGCACTTACGGGGGTAACGTAATTATAACTGTTGAGGCTTTTGCATGTTTTTTTTTTGAAGTGCGCTGTCGGAGGTAGCTAATCTCCGCCGGTTGCACCCTATCCCTTTGCATGAGACATAGTCATGGGAAAATTTTCCTCCTCCATCATAGGTAGGGGAATATACCATTACTTGGCGAAAGTAAAAATACAATAGTTCATGCCCGTAGGCTTACATTCTATTTGCTTAACACTTAAAGAAAACACTTTTTCAAATTCATGGCATGCCACTTCCGGGGCACCTCTTCTTCGTCCATGGTTTCCAGCTTGTACGAGCCATTTAGATTTCCTCTTCGTTCTGTTCTTCCATTCGACGGGGGTCTTCCTCCTCGAGACCTTCTCTTATCTTCCTTACTCTGTATGTCGGCATGCCTATCTCTGCTGGTATGACCGCTTCACTTCCATAGGTAAGGCTGAAAGGCGTTTCATCGTTGCTCGTCCTAATGGATGTTCGGTGTGCCCAGAGAACATTCGGTAGCTCATCCACCCATCCTGCTTTTGCACGCCCCAACCTTGTTTTGATTCCCTCCATCAAGCTTTTGTTGGCCCTTTCTACCAGTCCATTGGCCTGCGGATGGGCCACGGCTGTGTTAATTTGCTTAATGTTGAGTTTTTCACACCAGTTCTTGAAGGGGTTGTCCACGAATTGTTTCGCATTGTCCGTGATGATGATGGTAGGGAGACCGAAGTGGCACACTATGTTTCTCTTGAAGATGCCAAGACAAAGAAGAACCTTGACTTGGTCTTCCCCCACGTTCCCACTATTTCCTTAGCTTCCCCGCCAAGTCCGAGATAGTGGGGATGAAGCCCTAGCGGTTACCACAAATCAGGGGACGCCCCCATGATCTCCTAAACGTGTGCTAACAGTCTCCAAGATATTTTCTTCACCTATAAATAGGTTGGACGAGTCATTTTAATAGTATGTTCACTCAACACAATATTTCATATACTCCATATTATTTACAACACATATCACATACTTACTCTCACGCCGGAGGTGGTTCGCAGGGCCCAACCCCTGCGCAATCACTTAACGAAGTGTCTACTATTTCTTATTGCAGATTGACTACAAGTTTGGTGCAAGCATATCACCCCTCATACCCTTCGATCACCATCGAAGGCCTGGTCGTACGATTTATTGTACAATCACTAATGGTTTGGCCTCCGTCCACTTAGTGAAATAGTCGATAGCGACCAAGATGAATTTGACCTTTCCGGCTGACGAAGGCAAGGGACCCACTATGTCCATTCCCCATTAGAAAAAGGGCCATGGAGCCATGATGGGAGTCAGCTTAGTTTTCGGAAGTTGCGGTACTAGAGAATGAATCTGGCAGGAGTCACATTTAATTATTTCATTCCGAGCATCCTGATGCATAGTAGGCCCATAGTATCCTTGCCGCATGGCTTTCGCCACGACCGAGCGAGGACCCGAGTGCATTCCACATGCTCCCATGTGTATCTCCCTTATAACTTAGTTCGCCTGCAAGGGACCAACGCATCTCATCATGGGCACTAGGTAGGCTTTTTTGTATAGTGCTTTGATGAGTGTGTAAATACTCATCATTTTTGGTTAAATCTGAACTACAAAACATTTAAAAATGCTCAAAAATGCATCAAAATACTGAAAATATCTCAAATTGCATTTTATATGTTTCAGATGCAAAATGTTTAAAATCAGATGAAAAATGAGCTAAGTTTGCATAATTGGCAGTTTCAGTCCCCCAAGTTTCAAAAGTTGTCAGAAATAGTCCCTGAGCACTTAATTTCAAAAGAAAAATCACCAAAGGTCCTTTTAAAATCATAACTTGTCAAAATTAGTCCTTGGATGAAAAATGTCAAAAGTTTTGAGAAATTACAAGTTTGGTCCTTCAAGTTTCAAAATTGGCAAAAATGGTCCTTGGAAATTTGAAAATGTCAAAAATGGTCCTTGTACTATTGGAGCTTGTCACTTTTGATCCCTTGATACAACTTTGCAGATTTGGCAGCTTTGGTCCCTTGTTTTTCAGAAATTACACAAAAGGTCCTTGATTATTAAACCTATGCACCTTTGGACCTGCCATAACCCATTGTGACCCCTGCCAATCCATTGAACCCCCTGCTTTTGGACCCCCCTTCAATATAATAGTCCCAAGTCAAATATCTGGTCAAACAAACCACCCCGCCTTTTCTTTCTTCTTCACCAACTGCTTCTGCAACACTCAAGCTCCCATCAATCCAGCTCACCTTCACCCTTCCTTGTTCCCCCCACCTCCACCAAACTCCAAAGAGCATTTAATGCCCCCTCCTCCATTTCACTTAACCCTCCCAGTTGATATATCACTTTTGGCGCCAAATATGATCAAACGGCCAATAATGGTTCAAGCTATCCAATGGCCCCAAATTAAAGTGGGAATTGATCAGAGAGGTGAGAGAAGACTTTTGGTGTATAAAAGGAAGAAGAAGAAGCAAGAGAAAGAGTAGTTTTTTAGTTTTTAAATTTCACATATGTCGTTTTTAGTATTAAAGTTTTAGTTAAGTGTAAAAGCTGTAGTCTTTTGGTTCTATGTATTAAACTCAAGTCACTTTATCATTGTAATGCACTTTCAAAGTTCAATTCAAAGTTTTAGTTTGATTTCAAGTTTCATGTTTACTGTTTAAAATTTCAGTTTCAAACTCCTACATTCAAGCTTTTAGTAGCTTATTTCTAAGTACAAATAAGCTTATATAAGCTTCTTATAGCTTTTTGTAAGCTTATAAATCAATTTCAAACAACTTTGATATCTGGTCAACAAAAGTCAAACTGGGCCAAAATGGAGATGGAATTGGATATGGGTTGATGCAGAGCTAGATTTGGGTTGATAATGAGCTAGGTTATGGTTTAGATTAGGCTAGTGGTTCCTGTGTTCTTTGGCAAACCATAGTGGCTAGGACCAATTGTAAGTTCACTTTTTTTTAGCCACTGCATAATTTGTATTTGTGGTTAGAAATGGTTTAGGTCTGTTTATTTAGTGGTAATTAGAGTAAGTAGGCTCAGTTTAATCAATAATATATGCTAGTTCAGTAGTTGGCTTCTTTTAAATTGCAAATCAGTGTTTTAATTGGTGTTTGGATCAGTTGGTTAGCCTGTGTTTGAGGCTTGTTCAGTGGGTAAGACCTGTTGGTTTAGGTTGGTTAAGATCATTTGCACTCATTGCAGTCATCAAACTGCACCTGCAAAGGCTCAAAGTCAAAATCTCATTTATCTGTCTCAATTAGCTTAACTGTTGGAATTTTATAAAATCAAAAGCTTGTTTTGTGCTTAGATATCATAGACATAGATTGGATCAAGTTTATTTCATCATATTACATCATAATCAGTTGACAAATTGGTTTTAAATCTCAATTTGGTCAACTTTTCAAAATTGTCTCAAAAGTCAAAACCATAAAACCAGTTTTTCACTCAACTGGGGTGAATTTTCATGAACTCATTTCTGGGCCAAATCAAATGAAATTGTGGTTTTAAAAACTTCAGTTGGTCTATTTTCTTATTACCATTTTTGTAGATTTTTGTAAATTTTTTATAAGCTCCAAAACAGCTTGTCATTTGGGTCTTATTTCCCCTGTGCACAAACTCAGTGAATACTGAGTGTGCACAGGATTTGTGCAGGGCTTGGACAGAGCTCAGTTTAGCTCATCAAGGTCTGGTTTTTGGTTTATAAGCACCTAGCCAGGTCTTCTTTAAGTTCCAACATCTTGTTTTTGATTTCCAGCTTATTTGGTAGCTTATTCTTAGGCTGCAAGTGAGCACCTCAAAACTGTTTTAAACACTTGAGCTCAAACAATCAAATTTGTTGAGCTTGCAATTCAGAGGTTAAGGCTTGTGGATATTAGTTGCATTTGGGTATTTTTAGTATATTGTAGCTTCTGTAACAGTTTGGTAGCTTGTTGTGTTTATTTGCTTATTATAAGTGCTTATTTATAAGCTCCTTGCATTGCAGTTTCATTTTCTTGCACATAACCCACTGTTTTTATATTTTTCATAGATTCATAATATTATTTTAGACTTTTCCTGAATTTTTCATATTTTTCTAGGTCAGTTTGCTATTTTTCTACATTTAAAACAGTTTTTAAGTCATTTTAATTAGCTTTTAATACAATTAAATCAGAAAAACTTCAAAAAAATAAGTTTTCAATTTTCCTAGGTTAAGATAAATATAAAAAGTCAAAAAAATATTTTTCCAGATTTTTCTTAGTTAAATTTGTATTTTTAAGCAATTTAAATAGTTTTAAATAGTTTTTAATTCATAGAAAATACAAAAATAATCAGAAAAATATAAAATTAGTTTTGAAAATTCTCTTTAGTTATTTTAGATTTTTCCAAGTCATAATTTCATTTTTCTAGCTTTATTTCATATTTTCTTGTATTTTAGGCTATTATTTAATAAGTAAAAATAGTTTTTAATTAATAATAATTAGATAAATAGTTTTAAAAATAATTTTCTTTTTCTAAAAATTTTCTTTTGTCATTAGGTTTGTAAAAATGTCATTTTCATATTTTTAGGATTAATATTGTTTTAGTTTTACATTTTCTTTTGTATGTCGCGTAGTTTTTAATTTAAGTTTTATAAAAGAAAAATAAAAAACATCATTTTGCAAATAGTGATAGCGTTTATTTAATATATTTTATCTTTTTAATCTTCTTTAATTTGCATTTAAGCCCTCGTAATTTATATACTTTTTCTATAGTTATAATAAATCAAAACTCTTTTCCGTTCAAATCCTCTCGATCACTATTCGTTTGGTGATTCATCGCACAACTCGTTGGGACATAACGACCTGGGGAAACCCTATACTCTCCTGATCTTCATTGCATTGGTGTCTGAGCTGTTTTAAGTTTCTTACGGTTAGCCATTCACAAGTGGCTAGCTTGTGTGAGAAAACTTGACGGTTTGGCACCGATCAAATTTTTGGCGCCGCTGCCGGGGAGCTGTGCTGATTATCTTCCGTTTAGCAGATTAGTAATTTGAATATTCACTCTTTGTTCATATCATCCATCTATATATCTATATATATTTTCTTACAAAAAATCCAAAAACCCAAAAACATCCAAAAACGTATAAAACACAAAAATATTTTCAATTTGTTTCTATATATATATCAAAGATAAAAATACAAAAAGATTTGTCATTTTCTTTGTTTAATAATAACAACATAAAAGATTACCACCGCAAACCAAGGCAGTGTACTACCTAACTGGGGGTACGACCATAATAAGTTCCCGAACCAAAGATTTAAAACTTGCCTTTGTGTCCTTGTGATTGGTGTACCTTTTTCAAAGAAGCCATTCATCTTGTGATTATTGGTTTAAGTTCACTGTTGTTTTGCCTCGATTTTGTTTTAATTGGATTTGTTGTTATATGTACTTGTCAAAACCTGAAAACCCAAAAAAGATTCTTCTTACCCCATTTTCATAAAATATTTTCATAATTCCCATTCCTTTCCTTAACTCTGAGATTTCTTAGAGTTAACTCTAGTGTATGCGCACTCGCTCTTCTAGATCTGTAAGCCCATTTCGTGAGCTTGTCAAGATTCCAAGAAGGCGTGTCCGTAGACTTTCTGCTCCATCAGTCGGATCTGAGATCCGGACTGCTCACACTACTTCCGTTATCATGGCGGAAGAACGTCCTATGTGTGAGCTTCTCCAGGCACCCATCGACGGGTATGGAGATGCTATTGTTATCCCAGCCATTGTGGCTGAAAATTTTGAACTCAAAACCGGGTTACTGAATCTTGTAACCTCAAGTCAGTTCTATGGTTTTGAGCAGGATGATCCTCATGCTCATATTCGATGGTTTAACAAGATTGCATCTACCATCAAATACAAAAATGTCCCTACTGATGCTGTTAAGCTTCTTCTGTTCCCATTTTCTCTTGAGGGGCAAGCCCGGATTTGGCTTGAAAAACAACCCCCTCAATCAATCGAGACATGGGAAGACCTGGTGAAGAAATTTGTGAATGAATTTTATCCACCTTCCAAAACCACGAGTCTTAAAAATGAAATCATCAAGTTTACACAAAAGTTTGATGAATCCTTCAGTGAATCGTGGGATCGTTTTAAGGAGTTGCTTCGCAAATGTCCTCACCACGGTTTCTCCGAGTTAATGCAACTCGATACTTTCTATAATGGAGTGAGTCAATCTGATCAAGATTCTCTCAATTCCTCCGCTGGAGGAAATTTCTTAAGCAAAACTGTCAAAGAAGCTTTAGCGATCATTGAAAACAAGTCTAAAGTCCGCACTGCACGAAGCAAGCCGGTTGTTTCCCAAGTCAGTGTTGGTCCTTCTTCTTCATCGCCCGTGAGTCAGTCTAGCACCGATGCTAAGATTGAAAAACTCACGGAAGCAATTCAAGCTTTGGTTCTCTCCAACCAAAAGAAAGTCTCTTTTCCACAAACTTCACCTCCTGCTGAAGTTAAGAAAGTGGAATTCTGTGTTACTTGTGGTGGCCCCCATGCCTATTACAACTGTATGGCCACCGATGGTAACCCTTTTGAAGCTAATGCTGTGGGCGGGATTTCTAATCAAGGAGGCAACCAATACCGTGCTCCTATAGACCCGAACCACCGTCCTAACCACTACCCTGGACCTCCCGGTTTCAATCAAAACCGTAATCAAAATCAAAATAGACCAAACCAAGGTTTTCAAAACCAAGGTAATTTTAGTCAAAACAACGGTTTTCAAAATCAAAATCAAAAATTCCAAGGAAATTTCAATAGAAACCCAGGTCAAGGAAATTTCAACCCAGGGTATTTTCATGGCAATAATCAAGGAAATTTTCAAGGCCCTAATCTTAACAATAGAGGCCAGAATTTTCCTATGCAAAATCAAGCCATTGTTCCAACTGGACCATCATCTGATGAGTTGTTGAAGCAATTCATGAAATCCCAAGAGGAAATGAATCGGTTGTTGGTTAGCCAGATTTCTGACATTAAGAAGTCTTTAAATGATCGACCCTCGGGCTCAGGAAAACTTCCGAGCAACACAATCGCTAACCCGAGGGAAGATGCAAAGGCGATCACAACCAGAAGTGGTGCTTCGTATGATGGACCTGCTATTCCTACTACCTCTTCTTCTTCTCTCCCGAAGGTAGTGGAAAGTGAACCTGAGGTGACAAAGGACAAGGAACTTCCTAATAATAACGGAAGTACCAGCAATGTCCATCCTCAGGTTGCCCCGAAACCCAAATCCAAACCTGGAGTTGTTTTTGAACCTCCAGTTGATAACCCCAAATCCAAAACTTCTATTCCTTACCCCTCACGTTTACATGAGCAAAAGCTCCGCGAAAAAGCCAGTCATCAAATGGAAAAATTCTTTCAAATTTTCCAAGAACTTCATTTTGACATAAGCTTTGCGGATGCCATCATGCTGATGCCCAAGTTTGCATCAACTCTCAAACACATGTTGAGCAACAAGGAAAAGCTGTTTGAAATGGCTAAAACTCCTTTGAACGAGAACTGCTCAGCAGTTCTGTTAAAGAAGCTTCCCGAGAAGCTAGGAGATCCTGGAAAATTTCTTCTCCCTTGTGTATTTCCAGGGATGATTGAATGCTTTGCCCTCGCCGATCTTGGTGCAAGCATCAATCTGATGCCTTATTTAGTGTGGAAGAAGCTTTCTTTTCCGGAACTTATTCCTACATGCATGACTCTTGAGCTTGCAGATCGTTCTATATCGCGTCCTCTTGGCATTGCCGAGGATGTATTCGTGAAAGTAGGAAAGTTCCATTTTCCAGCTGACTTTGTGGTTGTTGATTTCGATGCCGATCATCGGGTTCCTCTCATTGTTGGACGAGGATTCCTGAGAACGGGCCGTGCTCTCATTGATGTATTTGAGCAAGAAATCACGTTACGTGTGGGTAATGAAGCTGTTACCTTTAACCTTGATCAAACTTCGAGGTACTCCTCAAATTATGATACTGAATCAGTTAATCGAGTCGATGTAATTGATATTGCTTCAGAGGAATACTCTCAAGAGTTTCTTGGTTATCTTCATAATTCTGTGAGTGGGGATTCCACCACATCTTCTAAACCAATCATTGCCGACTCTTCCCCCCTCTCTCACTCCGTTTGAGGGAGGTGACTTCTTTCTGGAAGAGATCGATGAGTTTCTTGCTAGTGATGAATCAATTCCGCCTGGAATTGATGGTGTTTATGATTCGGAGGGGGATATTCTTTATCTGGAGCAATTGTTAAATGAAGATCCATTACCTTCGTTCCCTCCGAAAGAAATCACAATTGAGGAAATCAAATCAGTACAAACTTCTACTGAAGAATTTCCCGAGGTTGAACTTAAGGACCTACCTCCTCATCTCGAGTATGCATTCTTGGAGGGTGATGATAAATTACCCGTCATAATTGCTAAAGACTTAACTGATTAGGAGAAAACTGCTCTCATAAAGGTCTTGAAGTCACACAAGCAAGCAATTGCTTGGAAACTCTCCGACATTAAGGGTATCAACCCTGAGTTTTGTACTCACAAAATCTTAATGGAGGATGACTTCAAACCAGCAGTCCAACATCAGAGAAGGGTGAATCCTAAGATTCATGAGGTTATCAAACAAGAGGTTCTCAAACTTCTTGATGCCGGTTTGATTTACCCGATCTCTGATAGTCCTTGGGTGAGCCCAATTCATTGCGTTCCTAAAAAGGGTGGCATTACTGTTGTCACAAATGAAGAAAACGAGTTAATTCCAACTCGATTGGTTACGGGATGGCGTGTGTGCATTGACTATCGTAAGTTAAACGAAGCCACCCGTAAAGACCATTTTCCTCTACCCTTCATGGACCAGATGCTTGAGAGATTAGCAGGGAACGAATACTATTGTTTCCTTGATGGTTTCTCAGGTTACTTTCAGATCCCCATTGATCCGCTGGATCAAGAAAAAACCACATTCACCTGCCCATACGGAATATTTGCCTACAGACGTATGCCTTTTGGCCTATGTAATGCTCCTGGCACGTTCCAACGATGTATGATGGCAATTTTCCACGACATGATCGGGGAAACAATGGAGGTGTTTATGGATGACTTCTCGGTCATTGGGGACTCATTTCAAACATGCCTCTCCCATTTAGAAAGAATGCTTCAAAGGTGTGAAGACACCAATCTTTGTCTAAATTGGGAGAAGAGCCACTTTATGGTCAAAGAAGGCATAGTCCTTGGCCATAAGATTTCAAAAAACGGGATTGAGGTAGATAGAGCAAAAGTTGATGTTATTGCTAAATTTCCTCATCCTACTACCTTCAAAGGTATTAGGAGTTTTCTAGGTCATGCCGGGTTTTATCGTAGATTCATACAGGATTTTTCTAAAATTGCCCGGCCTATGACCCATCTTCTTGAAAAAGATGCTCCTTTTATCTTTTCACCTGAGTGCATCGGAGCTTTTGAAACATTAAAGAAAAAGCTTACGGAAGCACCCATTCTAGTTGCCCCCGACTGGGATTTACCCTTTGAACTCATGTGCGATGCAAGTGATTTTGCTATCGGTGCAGTCTTGGGGCAACGCAAAACCAAACATTTTCAGCCTATCCACTACGCAAGTAGAACTATGACTGAAGCTCAAACCCATTACACTACTACAGAAAAAGAATTATTAGCTGTGGTGTATGCGTTTGAGAAGTTTCGGCCATACCTTATCTTGACCAAATGCGTGGTGTATACTGATCACTCGGCTCTCAAATATCTCTTTGCAAAACAAGATGCAAAGCCGAGATTGCTCCGTTGGGTTCTCCTCCTACAAGAATTTGATATCATTATACGTGATAAAAAAGGAGCTGAGAACCTGGCTGCTGATCATCTGTCCCGTCTAGAAAACCCTCACCAAGATGTGTTCGAGAAAAAGGAGATTAACGAAACATTTCCTCTCGAAACAATCAATGTGGTTTCTTTTCGTGGAGACTCTTCTACCCCATGGTTTGCTGACTTTGCAAATTACCATGCGGGAAACTTTGTGGTGAAAGGGATGTCGTCCCAACAGAAAAACAAATTCTTTAAAGATGTGAAACATTACTTCTGGGACGACCCCTACTTGTTCAAAATTTGTGCGGATCAAGTCATCAGGCGATGTGTGTATGGTCAGGAAGCCAATGACATTCTCAAGGCTTGCCATTCTGGACCTACTGGGGGACATCATAGCCCCAACTACACCGCCAAGAAGGTGTTTGATTCCGGATTCTATTGGCCCACAATTTACAAGGATGCCCATGAATTTGTCAAAAACTGTGACGCTTGTCAACGTCACGGGAATATCTCACAAAGAAATGAAATGCCGCAAAACGCCATTCAAGTGTGTGAGATTTTTGACATCTGGGGCATTGACTTTATGGGGCCATTTCCTTCTTCTCGCGGTAATAAATACATACTCGTGGCCGTTGACTATTTGTCAAAATGGGCTGAAGCAAAAGCTTTGCCTACCAACGATGCCCGAGTTGTTGTGAAATTCTTAAAATCTCTTTTTGCTAGGTTTGGAACTCCACGAGCTATAATCAGTGATCGTGGTACGCATTTCTGCAATGACCAATTTGATAGAGTCATGCAAAAGTATGGTGTAACTCACCGTCTATCTACTGCGTACCACCCCCAAACAAGTGGGCAAGTGGAAGTTTCCAACCGGGGGATTAAAAGAATCTTGGAAAGGACAGTAGGCGAAAACCGTGCCTCTTGGTCGGATAAGTTAGATGACGCACTCTGGGCCTTCCGTACAGCTTATAAAATACCCATCGGGTGCACTCCATACAAGCTAGTGTACGGGAAGGCATGTCATCTACCGGTTGAGCTTGAGCATAAGGCATACTGGGCCTTGAAACATGCCAACTTTGATATTCAGACAGCTGGTGATCACCGGAAAGTTCAAATGAATGAATTAAATGAACTCCGTGATTAAGCATACGAGAACTCTTTGATCTACAAACAAAAGACAAAGAAGATTCATGAATCAAAAATCAAGAACCGCGTTTTCAACGTCGGTGATCGAGTCCTTCTTTTCAACTCAAGATTGAAGATTTTCTCGGGAAAACTAAAATCCCGCTGGTCTGGACCATTCACCATCACTAAAGTTTTTCCATATGGAACCATTGAGTTATCTCAACCCGATGGTCCAAATTTTAAAGTGAATGGTCATCGGTTGAAGCATTATTTTGGAGAGGACATTCCTCCTGTGGTTGTCCCGGATCTACAAACTTTCCCCATGAACCAATGAATGCGGGGATCGAGTCAAGCTAGCGACTCGGGAATCAAAAACAGTAGCATGCCATATGGGTTTTCACCCATATTTCTGACTTCTTTCTATTTTCTACCACCCTAGTGTGGGGGAGTTGCCCCACATGTTGTATATAAGTTTTATTAAAAAAAAAAAAAAAAAAATCTTTCAAAATGATGGCCGTAGTATTTCCCTTTTACGTTCTTTGTTTCGGCATAACAGCCGGTACTTTGAATATTGAGGGCAATATTCATTTCTAAGTGTGGGGGGGAATTCTCACGAATTTTATCATGTAATTAAATCGCCCAATTCCCCCATTTTTGGCAATTTTTTTTTGGGAGTAAGTGTTCTGCACTTACTCAACTTATGGTTATCAGTCCGCCATGTCTAATAAACAAAAGGATTGGCTAATCCAGGAGCAAACGGCTCTTGGTAAAGATATCTCAAATCCGTTGACGGCTTGCAATTTGCCCAAAATTGTATGGTATTCAGCTCACCATATCCTTAAAAGTGAAGAGTTGGCTAGCCCGCAAGTTTATGGCTTGTGGTAAAGGCAGTGGAAAAACCATAATTGGTAATCGACTCACCAAAGATAATATTGATAATTTATCTAAGAGTTGGCTAGTCCAGAAGCAAACGGCTTCTGGTAAAGACAAATCAAATCCGTTGGAAGCTGGTGGTTTGCTCAAAATCACATGGTTATCGGTGTACCATGGTTCTTACTTGAACTGAAACATTTGGCTACTCCAGAAGTAATGGCTTTTGGTAAAGAGATTCAAATCCATTAAGTTTTTCTCAAAAGATTGCTAGGAACTAGCAATAGTTTAGTGTGGGGGATTGATGAGTGTGTAAATACTCATCATTTTTGGTTAAATCTGAACTGCAAAACATTTAAAAATGCTCAAAAATGCATCAAAATACTGAAAATATCTCAAATTGCATTTTATATGTTTCAGATGCAAAATGTTTAAAATCAGATGAAAAATGAGCTAAGTTTGCATAATTGGCAGTTTCAGTCCCCCAAGTTTCAAAAGTTGTCAGAAATAGTCCCTGAGCACTTAATTTCAAAAGAAAAATCACCAAAAGTCCTTTTAAAATCATAACTTGTCAAAATTAGTCCTTTGGTGAAAAATGTCAAAAGTTTTGAGAAATTACAAGTTTGGTCATTCAAGTTTCAAAATTGGCAAAAATGGTCCTTGGAAATTTGAAAATGTCAAAAATGGTCCTTGTACTATTGGAGCTTGTCACTTTTGATCCCTTGATACAACTTTGTAGATTTGGCAGCTTTGGTCCCTTGTTTTTCAGAAATTACACAAAAGGTCCTTGATTATTAAACCTATGCACCTTTGGACCTGCCATAACCCATTGTGACCCCTGCCAATCCATTGAACCCCCTGCTTTTGGACCCCCCTTCAATATAATAGTCCCAAGTCAAATATCTGGTCAAACAAACCACCCCGCCTTTTCTTTCTTCTTCACCAACTGCTTCTGCAACACTCAAGCCCCCATCAATCCAGCTCACCTTCACCCTTCCTTGTTCCCCCCACCTCCACCAAACTACAAAGAGCATTTAATGCCCCCTCCTCCATTTCACTCAACCCTCCCAGTTGATATATCACTTTTGGCGCCAAATATGATCAAACGGCCAATAATGGTTCAAGCTATCCAATGGCCCCAAATTAAAGTGGGAATTGATCAGAGAGGTGAGAGAAGACTTTTGGTGTATAAAAGGAAGAAGAAGAAGCAAGAGAAAGAGTAGTTTTTTAGTTTTTAAATTTCACATATGTCGTTTTTAGTATTAAAGTTTTAGTTAAGTGTAAAAGCTGTAGTCTTTTGGTTCTATGTATTAAACTCAAGTCACTTTATCATTGTAATGCACTTTCAAAGTTCAATTCAAAGTTTTAGTTTGATTTCAAGTTTCATGTTTACTGTTTAAAATTTCAGTTTCAAACTCCTACATTCAAGCTTTTAGTAGCTTATTTCTAAGTACAAATAAGCTTATATAAGCTTCTTATAGCTTTTTGTAAGCTTATAAATCAATTTCAAACAACTTTGATATCTGGTCAACAAAAGTCAAACTGGGCCAAAATGGAGATGGAATTGGATATGGGTTGATGCAGAGCTGGATTTGGGTTGATAATGAGCTAGGTTATGGTTTAGATTAGGCTAGTGGTTCCTGTGTTCTTTGGCAAACCATAGTGGCTAGGACCAATTGTAAGTTCACTTTTTTTTAGCCACTGCATAATTTGTATTTGTGGTTAGAAATGGTTTAGGTCTGTTTATTTAGTGGTAATTAGAGTAATTAGGCTCAGTTTAATCAATAATATATGCTAGTTCAGTAGTTGGCTTCTTTTAAATTGCAAATCAGTGTTTTAATTGGTGTTTGGATCAGTTGGTTAGCATGTGTTTGAGGCTTGTTCAGTGGGTAAGACCTGTTGGTTTAGGCTGGTTAAGATCATTGGCACTCATTGCAGTCATCAAACTGCACCTGCAAAGGCTCAAAGTCAAAATCTCATTTATCTGTCTCAATTAGCTTAACTGTTGGAATTTTATAAAATCAAAAGCTTGTTTTGTGCTTAGATATCATAGACATAGATTGGATCAAGTTTATTTCATCATATTACATCATAATCAGTTGACAAATTGGTTTTAAATCTCAATTTGGTCAACTTTTCAAAATTGTCTCAAAAGTCAAAACCATAAAACCAGTTTTTCACTCAACTGGGGTGAATTTTCATGAACTCATTTCTGGGCCAAATCAAATGAAATTGTGGTTTTAAAAACTTCAGTTGGTCTATTTTCTTATTACCATTTTTGTAGATTTTTTTAAATTTTTTATAAGCTCCAAAACAGCTTGTCATTTGGGTCTTATTTCCCCTGTGCACAAACTCAGTTAATACTGAGTGTGCACAGGATTTGTGCAGGGCTTGGACAGAGCTCAGTTTAGCTCATCAAGGTCTGGTTTTTGGTTTATAAGCACCTAGCCAGGTCTTCTTTAAGTTCCAACATCTTGTTTTTGATTTCCAGCTTATTTGGTAGCTTATTCTTAGGCTGCAAGTGAGCACCTCAAAACTGTTTTAAACACTTGAGCTCAAACAATCAAATCTGTTGAGCTTGCAATTCAGAGGTTAAGGCTTGTGGATATTAGTTGCATTTGGGTATTTTTAGTATATTGTAGCTTCTGTAACAGTTTGGTAGCTTGTTGTGTTTATTTGCTTATTATAAGTGCTTATTTATAAGCTCCTTGCATTGCAGTTTCATTTTCTTGCACATAACCCACTGTTTTTATATTTTTCATAGATTCATAATATTATTTTATACTTTTCCTGAATTTTTCATATTTTTCTAGGTCAGTTTGCTATTTTTCTTCATTTAAAACAGTTTTTAAGTCATTTTAATTAGCTTTTAATACAATTAAATCAGAAAAACTTCAAAAAAATAAGTTTTCAATTTTCCTAGGTTAAAATAAATATAAAAAGTCAAAAAAATATTTTTCCAGATTTTTCTTAGTTAAATTTGTATTTTTAAGCAATTTAAGTAGTTTTAAATAGTTTTTAATTCATAGAAAATACAAAAATAATCATAAAAATATAAAATTAGTTTTGAAAATTCTCTTTAGTTATTTTAGATTTTTCCAAGTCATAATTTCATTTTTCTAGCTTTATTTCATATTTTCTTGTATTTTAGGCTATTATTTAATAAGTAAAAATAGTTTTTAATTAATAATAATTAGATAAATAGTTTTAAAAATAATTTTCTTTTTCTAAAAATTTTCTTTTATCATTAGGTTTGTAAAAATGTTATTTTCATATTTTTAGGATTAATATTGTTTCAGTTTTACATTTTCTTTTGTACGTCGCGTAGTTTTTAATTTAAGTTTTATAAAAGAAAAATCAAAAACATCATTTTGCAAATAGTGATAGCGTTTATTTAATATATTTTATCTTTTTAATCTTCTTTAATTTTGCATTTAAGCCCTTGTAATTTATATACTTTTTCTGTAGTTATAATAAATCAAAACTCTTTTCCGTTCAAATCCTCTCGATCACTATTCGTTTGGTGATTCATCGCATAGCTCGTTGGGACATAACGACCTGGGGAAACCCTATACTCTCCTGATCTTCATTGCATTGGTGTCTGAGCTGTTTTAAGTTTCTTACGGTTAGCCATTCACAAGTGGCTAGCTTGTGTGAGAAAACTTGACGGTTTGGCACCGATCATGCTTCATCTTCCATGACGTACTGGTTGATTTTCATCCTCAGGGTGCGAGCTTCATTAGGATCGTCCGGCCAAATTCCTTCCTCCAGACATCTAATGATAGGTGTCATCCAATTGTCCCCTTCTTCTTCGACAACGTTGTTAACCTCTTTTCCTTCCGTCGACCTCTCTCTTAGCACCTCCACCAGTACCTCCTTCGTCAAGTGGTCGAAGGCAACCGTGGCTAGTTTACTGATAACATCTGCCTTTTGGTTCTGACCTCTGGGGATGTTCCGGATGGTGAAATTTTCGAAGCCAGCTATGTACTCCTTTGCCTTTGCCAAATACTTGACCATACTTTCATGACTCGCCACGTAATCCTCGTTTATCTGATTGGCCACCAGCTTGGAGTCCACCCGGACTTCGAGGCTATGGACGTGTGTGCTTTCCGCCATCCTTAGTCCTGCCAGTAGGGCCTCATACTCAGCTTCGTTTTTAGTGCTTTCAAATTCAAGTCGGATGGCGTAAGTGAACTCTATTCCCTCTGGATTAATCAGTACAAGGCCCGCTCCGGAGCCTTTGTTGTTGGACGCTCCGTCCGTATACAAAAGCCACTTCCCTTCTCCTTTCTTCCTTGCCGCCGGCTGTTCGAAGTATTTGCCATTGTTTTCTCCGATGGGAGTTTCTGACAGAAAGTCCGCTAAAACTTGGCCCTTAATTGCGTTCCGGGGCTCATAGGTGATGTTGTAAGCACCCAATTCCATCGAGTATTTGGCTAGCTTTCCAGATACTTCTGGCTTGTTGAGGATATGCTTTATAGGTTGGTCCGTGATTACCTTTATAGGGTGTGCTTCGAAATACCTCCGGAGCCTTCTTGACATGTGCAATAAAAAGAGTGCTAGCTTTTCAATCGGAGCATAGTTCCTTTCTGCTTCATTGAGTGTCCGGCTTACATAACGGACCGGCAGCTGTTTCCCTTCCTTTCGGTGAGCAGAACCGCACTGACTGCTTCCTCAGCGGCTGCAAGGTACACATACAGTGTTTCCTTCGCCATTGGTGTTGTTAGCGAGGGAAGGTCCGTTATCAACTTCTTCATTTCCTGGAACGCCTTTTCCGCCTCTTTTGTCCACCGATACTCCTCCTTGTTCTCCTTAGTAACGTTCTTGAGCATTTCGAAGAAGGGTAGGGACCTTTCAGCTGAACGGGACAAGAAACGATTAAGTGCTGCCAATTTGCCGCTGAGACTCTGCATCTCTTTCAAGGTCCTAGGTGACTTCATGTTCGTTATCGCCTTTGTCTTCTTTGGGTTTTCCCGGATCCCTTCCGAAGTTACCATGTATCCTAGGAACTTCCCTTCTTCCATACCGAAGGAGCATTTTTTGAGATTCAGCTTCATATTTATCTTCCGGAGGTTGTCAAATGTTTCAGCTATGTCTGCTAACATTCCTTGCTCTTCCTTGCTCTTGATGACCATGTCATCCACATATGCTTCCAGGTTCCTCCCTATCTGCGACTGGAAAGAGGAGTCTATCATTCGTTGGTAGGTGGCCCCTGCATTTTTCAGACCGAATGGTATCTTGGTGTAACAGTAAGTCCCTTGCTCAGTGTAGAACGCTGTTTTCTACTCATCTTCCTTTGCCATCTTCACCTGATGATATCCTTTGTAAGCATCCAAGAAACATTTGTACTTATACCCCATGACAGACTCGATCTTCCAGTCAATCTCCGGCAAAGGGTAGTAGTCCTTGGGGCAGGCAGAGTTGATGTTCTTGAAGTCAATGCACATCCGCCAGCTTCCGTCGCACTTCTTTACTAGAACAGGGTTGGATATCCAGGTAGGATATTTCACTGGTCTGACAATGCCAGCTTTGACCCATTCTTCCACCTCCTTTGTGACCGCCTGACTTTGATCAGCCGCCAGCATTTGGCGTTTTTGGCATACTGGGTCCACCGAAGGATTGGCATTCAGAGTGTGCTCGATTATTCCCCTAGGGACTCCTGTCATATCTACCGGCTCCCATGCGAATATATCAAGGTTTCTTTGTAACAGCTCTTTGAGGCGTCTTTTGCCTTCGGAGGACAGGGTACCTCCTATCATCACGGCCTACTCCGGAAAGGCTGGATTGATCGTCACTTCCTCCGTCAAACCCACCTTACCGGTTTTTGCTTCTACCTTATCCTGCTCAGGAGTATTGGCCTATAATCTTTCCAACCTTCTACATTCCGAAATGATGACGGAGCGAGTGACAAGTGTGGCAATTCCCTGAGGGGTTGGGAACTTCATCATGGAGTGGACCGTGGAAGGAATGGCTCGCAGGATCTTCAATCCGGTCCTTCCTAAGATTACGTTATACGGCGATGGTGCCCGAATAACTGTGAACTTCATTCTGACCTTCCTATATAGCCCTTCATCTCTGAATGAAACATCAAACTCAATCTTTCCCAGCGGTCTGGTCACCTGTCCGGCAAACCCAAGTAGATCTGTCTGTGTCTGCTTCAGCCGAGATCTTATCTCTGAAGGCAAGTTGTTGAAACAGTGTTTGAACATTACTTCCACTGAAGCTCCTTCATCCACAAAAACCTTTCTCACTAGATACCCTTCCATTGTGGCTTCAACTATGAGGGGATGTCCGACACATCTCCCTCGGGAAGAGGGGGAAAAGTTATGGGCACATTCATCCATCTTTCTTCTTGCTCCGATGACTTCCTCTTCCTTCGCTCGGGCCACGCCCGGATCATGTTGATGACCTTATCCTTAGCTCCCGTTTCATTCTTGGGGGGGGGCTCTCTCCTTCCCTTCTGTCTGAGGTCCCTGATCAAATGATTCAACTTCCCCGACTCCAAGGCCAGCTCTAACTGTTTTCTGAGTTGATAACAGTCATTCGTGTAATGCCCTTTCTCTCCATGATAATCACAGTACTTATCCTGGTTCTCCTTTCGGGGTGGGTCACGAATCGGCTTTGGAGGAGGTAGGCACAACTGGTGCTCTGTGGCCAAGATTTCTTTTGGGGGCTTTATGAGTGATTCTAATGTTAGACGGGGGTTGCTTCGGTTCAGGTGATCACCGCGATGGGGCGAGTAAGGTGCTGACCTGTCACCGTGGCGATGAGAGCTCCCCCGATCCTTTCCTGAATATCCGTATCGTCCTTTATTCTTCCTATCCCCTTCGTAATGACCTCTGGCAACCCTTTCGTCCTTTCGGAAGGGTCCAGTTGAGGCTCTCCTGGTTGTATCATAATGCTCTCCCCGGGGTAATTCGGTATTGGCGAAGGCCTCTTCCGACCTTACAAAGTCATCTACTCTAACCATCATCTCCTCCATGGTCTTGGGGATCGTGTCGGCAAACCGCTTGGCTAGCTCAGGACATTTGCATCCATTCATGAACGAGGAGATCCTCATGATCTTCGACGCTCCCTGTATGAATCCCGTATCGGTGGTCCATCTTTCTTTGAATTCAGGCAACGTTTCATTAGCCTTTCTCACTATCTTGGCAATTTCGGTAGGGTCCTTGACACAAGCCTTGTGTAGGGAGAAACGAGTCTCGAACTGGTCCCTGAAAGCTGCCCATTCATCTATGTTCCCCGGAGGGAGTCCATCGAACCATCCCCTGGCCTTTCCGTCTAAAGTCTGTTGGAACATGCGACACCAAACTGGCATCGGCCATTCTCCATGCCCTGCGGCTCCAGTGAACCTGTTGAGATGATCTTGAGGATCCGTTGATGCATCGTACAGCTTGATGTGAGTGGGCATCTTGTGCTCCGATGCGGAGAACTCGATGATTCGCCTGCTGAAGGGAGATTTTGAGACTTCCTTGAAGGGCTTCGCTAGATCTTCGTCTTTTACTTTACTCCTGGTTACTATCTCCTTCTTCTTATCCGCCGGCTCGCCCTTGTCAAGAGCCATTTCGTCCTCAAAATCCAACCGTATCTGCTCAACAGTATCCCTTCGGCTATTGTGTTCTTTTATCATAGACTTGAGCGCAGTTACATACCCTTCCAACTGCTTTATCGTCATTGGGTTGGAACTTCCTTCTCCTCCTCAAGAAGTTACCGGAGGTGTCGAACCCGTCATCCTATAGCTCTAGTAGATTGAATGCGGGTCCCACGGATGGCGCCAATGTCGAAGTATTTTTTTGTGAGTTGTTGCAGTTATCCTTCAACCTTAGAGATAAGCCTTCTAGATACCTGCTAAGATGAACAACGAGTTAGTCTCACCCCGGGTGTTATCCTAGGACCCGACTCCGGCGTGAGAATGAGTATGTGTTTTACCGAAAGGTATAGTATAAAATGTGTGTGTGAGAAATGATACCTTCTTCCCAATTACTGTATGTGTATTTATACTACTTGATGTCACTATCTGGTCCCTGGGACTATCATACTTCATGGGACCGTTGGTGTTGTCAGAGCTGACACTGTCCCTGACACTGTCTCTGGCGTCGTATCTGACACCCAGGAGAATGAGACGAATTGTATCCAGGCTAGATGCCAAAGGTACTGTCAGGTCAACGAACCCTTCGGATGGTAGCCTGTCGGTACGCCCTTCGGTAGAGTATTGAGTCCTTTCGATATAGTATTGAGTCATTCGGTCATTGGACCGATGGACCATATACGTCGTCAAATTATTAAAGGAAAACATATTCTATGAGATTACGAGGTAATCAATTCCATGGGCTATTCCAGTATTACTACATTACTAAAATAGTAGAACATGATATAGTCCAACTTGATGTGCTAAAATATTACAGTTGTTATTTATTATCCTGTTTTAGCACTAACAATATATTTAAAATACTTCTATTTAGTAAGATCATATAATTAGGGGGTTGCAGTTCTGTATACAATCTATGCCTCAATGTTGGTTACGCCCACCTAAAATACCTTATGATACTTACTAGTGGACACTGCAAATAGTCAAATGGGCAGTACAGATTCACAGTAATGGTAAGAAAACTACTTTTAGAAACGATTTACGCATATAGAGCGAGGAAGATGCAATAATGTATGTAAAACATATGTAGCTTTGGTTGATTTGCAGGTTCATAGGCAATCTTCATGCAACATTTTATACAATATCATATCTATTTCGTTTGAACTATAAGCTAAGTCAAAATGCTATAATGTTTTATGGATCCACCACATTGGTTGTACTACTGTGAGTGACTAACACGCAAATTCTTAAATCGACCACAGACGTATTCTCACTAATGATAACGAACTACTGTTAAAACAATAACTAATCAATTGTAGGTGATTTGTATACAACACGATTTCTTGGCATGCTAAATCATATTCTATGTATTCATACCGTATGGTGAGCTAATTCTGCGCATGTTATGTCATGCGTGAAAGTTAACCTGGTATTGATTTTGTCTCTAAACCCAAAAAATAAGCAATGAAGTAGAATAAGTATTGCTTTTTGATAGGCTCTTACCATCTTGATATCTTACAGCAAATTGCAGACTAATTAAACGAGTTGGGATTATTCAATAAGATGGATCACGTACCAGTGACATTGTTAAAAGAAAAAGGGATACCTTGTTGGCCAGGTCTCTTGCCAACATACTTGGATTGAATCAAATGATTGTAGTTAACCATTATGTTCTGTGTTTTGTGATGTATGCAATGTAACAGTAAAATGTATTGGACAAAAGGTAATGCAACAAAGTAATATTATTTGATAGTGAATTGTTATTTTTGTTGCTTACAACAAATGGCCTATTTATACCTTTCCAAATGACACAAGTATCTAAATGACAGTTATTTTCTAATCATTGTGTCGTTTGGGATATAACTACTGTTAGCCTTAATAATTTTATTAGAAATGATGGTCATTCACGTTTAGGAACTTTATATCGTGTGTTAGATATCGTGATAGAATAGTCAACGGGCTCGTGGATTTGACTAAGCTAAATGGGTACTAGTTATGTTAAGCTTGCCTTTTATCCAATCCAACCCATGTCCAAGCCCACGAGCCCATGGAAAGCCTTTTAGGGCACCTTGTGTCTTGTACTATAAATACCCCTCAAATGGTCATTTGAGGGGTGTGCTTGAAAGTGTGTGTGTGTGTGTGTGTTCTTCCTTTGCAATAAACATCATCTTTATTGTGTTTATCTTTTCTCTCCACATACACGGTTTGTGTAAACATCAAGTCACCATCTCTTCTTAATCTTTCCTTCTTTATTTACGCATATGTTTGTGTTTGTGTTAACGTGATATACGTGTTGGGTTTGTGATAAGGTTGATAAAAGTAAGGTCCTACAATTGGTATCAATCGCCTAACAATGGTTTAGGAGTGTTTGTGTTTGTTTTGAAGGTTGGTATTGTACGCGTAGCTTCGTTCTCAAAGTTGTCACGCTTAAAGCTTTAATTTTTGCACTTAAAAATTCAAGATTCTTGTGGTTTAAGGTTTATTTGGTGCTAAAGTTTCAGTTTTTTGCAAAAAATTCGAAGCTTTACGTGTTTTAAATCATTTTTGAACTCGTTTTTGGTTCATTGGTCATTTCTACTCGTAAGCTATCCAAGCACTTTGGGTGAAAAAGGTCAACATTTTTGTGTTATTCGAGTGTTTTTAAGGCTATCTGTGCAAGAGAAATCGTTTGAATCACTGGAAATTTTTTACGCGTAGGTCAAAACCCTAATTCTACGCGTAAGAAAAGTCAACACCCATTTTCTACGCATAACTTTCTACGCATAAGAGTTTTGTGCAGATTCTTCGAGCTTCAACGATTATTCAGTGCTTCCCTCACTTGGATAAGTTTGTGGAACACTTCGACTTTGGATATCTCTTACACTGTGATAGTGTAAAGGATTTTTTGGGCAAAACCCTAATCTTACGCATAAGCTTAGACTTACGCATAGAACACTTTACGCTTAAGTATTTTCTTACGCCTAAGCTTGTCTTACGCATAAGTTTTTCTATGCCTAACTTTAAACTTACGCATAAGCATTTCCTACGCCTAAGGAATCCTACGCCTAAGCCATCCTACTCGTAACTTCTTCGGTCTATGCCTAAGCTTTAAAAATAATAATAAAAAAAAAAAAAAAAAAAAAAATTGGCCGGAAAACTTGAGTAAAATTTAAATTTTTGAGGAGACTAAACGTTCAATTTTTACGCGAAATTCAAATTTTGGTTTAACTTGAAAAATTTTAGTCAAAAATTCAAATTTTTGGACCCAAATTCAACTTTTTCGGTCAAATTTGGCGTCAAAATTGTCATAACTCAAAATTTTCATACGACCTTAGAATTGATTTTTATAGTGAATTTCAAATTTTGGGAGAAATTTGTTTTTTTTAGACCTAAGAACCAAGTTCACGAGTACGACTTTCAGTAAAACTTCAAACCGGGCTTAATCTTCATTCAACACAACTCATTTATCGTTGAATCGATCCTACATCAACTTTATCATTACATACCTTCATCAATGGCAACTATGCAAGATCGTTATACAACTGCTATTGCTGCATTCGCCAATAATGCATTAAACATCAATGGTTACTCTACACCGAATAACAACAACCAATGGATTTCATCGTATAATCCGCAGTTTGCTCAACCAAGTATTCATATGAGTCAAGAAGGACACATGGTTGATGTTATTGGGAATCAGAATGAATTTGCTACGGGTATACAAATGGGGAATCAGATGCAATATGCAGGGCAGTTTGTTGGACATCACAGGGGTCAGATTGTGAATCAGAATATGGGATATCAAAATGGGAATAATTGTTTTATGACTTCTGCTCATAATGCTTCTTCCGAACCTCAAACCCATGATTCAGGATATTCAGAATGCAGTGTCAAACCAAGGATATCGTCTGAAAAGCTCAAGTACATGCTGATGTTAGCACTGAAAGAAGAATCGGGAATTGAGTTGACTGCTGAGGAATACGAATTCAGGCATCCAGGACGGGCAGATAAAGCAAACGATATTGCAAACTCCAGTCATACAGGCTACCAGCAGGACACAACATCTAGCGATACTTGTGACACAACTCCAGTCTATGACACAGATTCACTCAATGAGGTACCAAATTATAGTAATGTTGCTAGTCAGTTTACTCATGAGAAGCCACATTCTGTGTCTCCCGAACCTTATTATGACACATATGTGGGGGAGCAAGTTAATAGCAATGTTAACTCTGAAACTCCATATATGGATCCTAATGGAGGTCAAGGTGAACAGAATGGTGCTAACGATGAGGAAACTCGTGCTTATTTTGAAACATTAATTAATAATTGTGGTATTGAAATCGAGAAAGTTTGAACGGTCAATCGCGAAGTTAAGGCCGCGAATAAAAAATTGACCGCTGAGCTTGAGAGTTACAAGGAGAACGCAAAAGCTTTTGAATGTCATACAAACAAAGTATCAGAATTAGAAATTGGTTATCGAGATTCTGTTTTAAGAGAAAAACAATTGCAAATCAAGTACGACACACTTGATGTGAATTTGAACTTGAAAATAAAATCTTTAAACAAGGAAATTTCTGATCTTAAAAACCAACTTTCTAAACAACAAGCAACTTATTCTGATCTTGAAAAAGAAAAGAAGCAGTTAATTGCTGATTTTTCAAAATGAGAAGATTCTCTTCTTGATGAAATTCTTGATAAAAATGAGGTGATCAAAAAGTTGGAAAACTTGCTTGTTACAACGGGTCATTCAGCCAAATCAACTAATATGCTGATTAATCAAACAAATCCGTATTTTCATACAACACAAAAAATGGCTCTAGGTAACACACCTCCTTGTTTCCTCAAGAAAGCTCAGAAAGAACGGAATGTGTTGAACGATGGACAACCTTTGCATGAACCAATAATTGTTCATGATTCTCTTGAAACGTTAGAACTATCTGATGAGAGTAGATCAAAAATGAAACAAAAGAATCCAGACCTTAAACCAATTGATTATAACAAATGGAACAAAATTAATGGAATCACTTTTGTTAATCAAAAAGAAAAGTCAAAGTTTTCCATCACACCAAGTGTTTCAAATATTGTGTCAACACCAGTTTCAAAATCAGTTTCAAAACCAGTTGTAGTTTCCAAATCTCTTTCGAAAATCGAACAAATGTCTTCAAACAATCCTTTTAACACAAGTGATGCTAGAAGCATTTTAGATGACGTTAAAACTAGAATTGGGTATCTTCAAGAGACTGTTAAATCTAAAACCAATATCACAACTAACATCTGGTTTAATAGTTTTGATAATGAAATAAAAAGTTTTTTGAAACTCAAATTGACCCTCCGTTAACTGGCATCAGTGCGAGGGTAATTCATTTCGAACAAGCGTTTTTGAAAGAAACGGCTGACTTTGTCAAGGACCATAAATCCCTGGTAAAGCAAGCTAATGAATGTTTTGAACACATCAATGTTTTGGAAAATTTGAATGATTCTCTCTTCGAAGATGTTATGACTACTGATATCATGTCCATTATCTTACAAACATATTCTGTTGAAGATCATGAAAGACTCCAGTATGAGACCTCCGCAATTGTTTCAAAATATGAAAAAGCTCTCGAAAACTTGAAAAAGAAAACGTGTCATATTTTAAACAACTTGATCGAAAATCTGAGGAATGCAAGTATGACAAACTGTCGTATGAGCGTGCCTACAAGGACATGCAAGAGCAAAATGATCTTTTGAGGGCTCAGCTGGACAGTCTAAAAGGAAAGGCAGTGGATACTAAGATTGCAAACCTATTGACTGAGGAGAAAGAAAATGTTCCAAAACAGGTTTTCAAACAAAAAATGTCTGTTTCTTTGCCTCCTCCAAAAGTCAATGAGAAAAATGATTTATCAAAAACAGTCACTCCACAGACTTTGCCTATTAAAAAGAGAATTATCAATGGTTTTGAAAAACAAAAAGCAGTTACTGAAAAACCAAAAGTGATTACACCTAGCCTTTCTAGGAATAGCACACGGAATGTGACCAAAAATTCAGTTAAAGAATCTGTTGGTTCTAACGAAATGGTCCGAAATCACTATCTAGAAGAAGCTAGGAAAAAGGCACAGACTCGAAAAGACGGAATTTTAGGTGAAACATCTAGGGTGATGAATTCTACAAGATTTCAAGGCACTGCTAGTAGTTGTAAACCATTACCTAGGAACACTCTACAAAAGACTAGGGATTGGCTTGCATCTAAGAGTAGTTGCGCAAAAGAAAATGCTACGCCCTTAGAAAACTACACTAGGAATTCTAAGTCTTTTTCGAACAAGAATCAATTTCCAAACGACTGTAGTGACAAAGTTAAAGCTGTTGTTTTAAACAAGAATATTGAATTTGTCTGTACTACATGTAAAAAATGTGTCTTTTCAGCTAATCATGATGCATGTGTCTCACAATATCTCAAGAAAGATAATTCTCGTGCCAAGGCACAATCCACTAAGACACCAAATAGAAACAAGCTCGTTGATAAAAAGACAAACAAAAAGACACCTAATAGGACGATCTCTTCAGGACGTAGTTTTTCTAAAAATGAGTCTTCCGTTGCATCTGATAAGAAAACAACTCCTAGATCTTACCTTAGGTGGATACCCACGGGCAAAGTTTTCAACAAAATAGGTCTTAGATGGATTCCCACAGGAAAGATTTTTGATACTTGCACCAACACAGATAATAGTGAAACTCATCATGTTAAGGAAGTCGAATCCACTACAACCGTTGATAGTGATCACCCTCGCCGTGAGGAAACATATACTTCTAACACTGTTATTTGTGAAAATTCTTCTTCTGTGGATGCAGGTACTTGTAAAAGTGTTGAAGGTTCATACACCCCATGTGGTAAAGAAGAACTTTATGCCAATTTCGCATGTGTAAATCCTTTTTTAGTTCCACTCTTAACTCCACTTTTACTTGTCCCAACTTAATTTCTCTTTCTTCAAATCTTCTTTGTAAATATCTTTTGAAAAAACCAAAATACAAAATTTGAAAAACCAACAAAATCAAAATATAAAAATATAAAACTTTCAAAAATTCAAAAACATTAGAAAATTTCAAAAATCCAAAAATATTCTTCTCACGACATGTCTCTCGTATAATCGATATCCTGTACGTTTCTAGAAATTTCATTCAACAATGATACGGACATGTACAGATGCTTGAGCGAGAGTTCTTTAAATGTTTTCTAAAACATGTCGTTTCTCATAAATTTCTTCAATAATGGCTTTCGTATACTTCAGTACGAAACCTGGACCGAAATGATGACTTTTGATTATTTTTTTTCAAATCAAAACTCGTGCTTTCTAATGAAAATACTAGTGTACGCTTCAGTGCACTACATTTAAAAATGGTGAGAAAATATCATCATCTTGAGCACCTTTTCAAGATTGTTCAAAAAGATTTTCAAAATCTTTCAAAATACTTTGTGCTCAAGATAACTCCCTCTAAAACCCTTTAATTGATTATGCTTTATTAAAGGGGGAGTATAAAACAAAATGTTCCAAATTCATGCTTAAATCAAATCCGTTTGTCTCCCCAAATGATTCTAAAATGTTGTTTAATCCGTTGATATCAAAAATATCACGAATATGCTATTTTTGAGGGGGAGGAGACGTGATTAAAATGTGATCAAAAATTTTAATGATCTTTGTTTAAATCTCAAAATGAGCTCGACTCAGATGAAACCAATGAATTGACGAGGAATCATGTACCATCCCGAGAAACTTTCTATGACTTGACCAGGACGGGTAATAATTTCAAGCTAGTTCACTAGTGATGTAAACGTGTCTCGAATTGGTCTTGTTCATTTAAAGTCGATCAATTCAAAAAGTGCAAACTCTACCCTCTATGTGCAGATTTCTGTCAATAAAAGCACATGTGAAGGGGGAGTGTTTCTGAAAGTGTAAAACTCTCAGAGTGTTCCAAACATGTTTTCAATCATAAACACTATGTGAGATTTTCAAGAAAAATGGTTTTATGGCAACAATAGGACAGTCATGAAGTTATAAGGTGACTAAGGATAGGAAATCCGTCCTATGATCCGCCAGAGCCGGAGGGATCTACCCAAGGACATCACAAATAGTTTGTATTAGAAGTCCTTATGAATGATTGAAAAAAGGAGTAATGTGAGAAAGGAGAAAGAAGTGGTTGAAGAATTAAAAAGAAATGTAAAGAAAGGGTGAAAAGAAATAGCCCTCCATATTCAACCTTAGGGCAGAAACCGGGTTCAATTCATCTGCTACTGGTTGTCACTAGATGACACTGGTATTGAAGACCAAGACGTCATGGACCTAGTGATGCACTGCACTAAACCTTCTAGCCACTCAATTCCTCTCAAAAGGGATTTGTTTCATTCTCACTGGGAACCCTACATAATCTATCGACTTTCTCTTAGAGATTGTTGATATTGAAGAAGGAGACCCTCTCCCTAGTCTCCGCTCAGGAAAACCAAAATGCACTATTGAGTCTAGAGCCACGAGATTCATCGCTTGTTGTTCATCAATAAGGACACAAGTGATATATTCTAGAGTCCTACGCAGATCTTAGCAATCTGCCAGAACATTTATGAGAAGTTTCACTTCTGTGATCTTCAGTGATTGAATGGAAACTCTTGCCAGGGTCAACATCAAGCAGCCCTGACAGCAGGTCACTTCGGTAACTCCCCGTGGATTACGATTAGTGTGTCTCAAACGGTCTACAGTCGTGGGGTGATGCTTCGGTGTACCTCAGCGACTCATCTGAACTGTAGGTGTATTTCGGTACATCGCGTTATCTCACTTGTGGGACTCCAGTTCAGGAACGGCCTCTGTGAGAATTAGAGACGTGTTTTCACACTATGCTGTTAACACCCTCAAAATTCAAACTTATAAGTGCCGGAATCCGCTTATTACTAACCTGTTTTTATGTTTTCTTCTTATGGAAGCTCCGGAGCGGATTGATCGTGCAGATTCTCCACATGCTCATACCAACAACACATGAAAGTTCTCAAAGGCTACACAAAGTTAAAGATGATTTTTCGTCAATGTCAAAGAATCTACAAAGTTTAAAGACTCGAGAACTACATCATTGGTAACCAAAATACAAATATAAGTGTGAGCATGGTGGAGAAAGGCGTGGAGACACCTAACCATCGAAGTTGACAACGGCAGACAACCACATTAACTGATCACAAAACATGAAGGAACAATGAATCAAGACTATTCTATATCTACACACAAAGTTCAAGCTCGAGAAAAGTAAAGACCTAATCAAGTGGAGCATTTTTTGAATGACCACCTCTTAGGGGGAGATTGTTAGCCTTAATAATTTTATTAGAAGTGATGGTCATTCACGTTTAGGAACTTTATATCGTGTGTTAGATATCGTGATAGAATAGTCAACGGGCTCGTGGATTGGACTAAGCTAAATGGGTACTAGTTATGTTAAGCTTGCCTTTTATCCAATCCAACCCATGTCCAAGCCCACGAGCCCATGGAAAGCCTTTTAGGGCACCTTGTGTCTTGTACTATAAATACCCCTCAAATGGTCATTTGAGGGGTGTGCTTGAAAGTGTGTGTGTGTGTGTTCTTCCTTTGCAATAAACATCATCTTTATTGTGTTTATCTTTTCTCTCCACATACACGGTTTGTATAAACATCAAGTCACCATCTCTTCTTAATCTTTCCTTCTTTATTTACGCATATGTTTGTGTTTGTGTTAACGTGATATACGTGTTTGGTTTGTGATAAGGTTGATAAAAGTAAGGTCCTACAACTACCAACAACCTTAACTGTCTAAACATAACTGTTTTGCAATGGGTCGTTTGGGTACATAAGTCTGACCCATATGCATACTTTGACCCATACAATAATAATACATCCATATTGTCTTTAAATTAAAGTACTGAGTAATAATAATAATAAAACTATACTACTTTTGATCTTAACATAATTAAAGGGCTAACATCTCCCTCCTAATTATTTAAGATCAAACTTCTTGAGTGAGACTTGCTTCCATTTTCTTTAAACAATGATTTCAAAATCACTCCTATCTTGACTGCTTGTGCCTTGTGCCTTGTGCTTCATCATGTTCTTCATTGCCATACATGCTAACAACAAACTGGTTCATCTCTTGTCCTTGTGATCCATCTCTAACTGCCTCATTCTTCCAACCTTGTGGGTCTTTGTCTTCTGCAGGCCTACTGAACTCTCTCACTTCTCTTGTCTTCTCAACACTGGGTACTCTTGCAGTGTCCTGGTATACACATATCAAGTCTATGAACTTTCTATAACAAGCCTTTATTGCTTCACCATCCTCAACAGTTAGCCCTTGTATTGTTGCAATGTTTTTCCATTTGTCACTCAAAGTGACTGCCACATAGCCTCCAAATCCATCTACAATCTTATGTAGACTAAGAAAATCTATTTCTTTCACTCCAATAACAGGTGGTATTTCTTCTAATGCATCATAGTTAAGATGCACTAAATAAAACCACTTCACCATCTCTAAGAACTTTCTACTGAAGACCCCCCAATTGTTGTACACAAGACTATCTTTTTTGAGTAAATTCATAAATGATAGAAATCTATTGAATGAGTTTACCTTTAAGGCATATAGTGTCCTATTCCAACTTATATATTCATCATCCACATAGTCCTGGGTGTCTTCTCTGTTCCAGTTTAACTCTTCCAATCCTCTCACCAATGAGCACTCATCCTTTGGGTCTAATGACTCAAAATGATCTTCTAGATATTTTTTGTGCTCTCTGATTGGGCTCCATTCTTCTCCACTATTGCCTATCTCTTGATCCTTTTCTGTCTCCACTTTCTTCTCATCAAACATGTTCTTTAAGATGCACATGTTGTTCTCTATCTTCATCACATGGCCCTGTTCTTCTAGGAGATCATAACTAAGTATATTCAAAGACACTTCAGGAGTGTATTGAACATTTTGAATTATGATCTCTCCATCTTTTGTATTGACCACAGCATCACCCACCCCATAAGAGAATATGAATTTTTTCTCTTTCTCTTCTTTACAAATCATCTTGAATTTGTAATCAATTCTTTTAAATTGAATTCTGCTTGGGCATATATGAAACTTGTAACTACTACTCACAAACCATACTTCATTCCATGTCTTGTCACTTGACCCTTCAATCATATAGTCTGCTACTACATGAACCTTTTCTGGAAATTTTGCCTCTTCTTCAAGCACTTGCTTGTCTGTAGTTGCTTCTTGTTGTGATTCAATCACTGCAATTCTCTTCCTGCTTTCACATGCCCAGTAGGCATGTCCTCTTTCTCTACAGATATAGCATCTTGATTTCTTCTCCTTTTTTTTTCTTTGCAGTCTCCATCTTTGTTTTTCTGCAATCTGAGAAGCATTGAAGGCTTCATTTTCCAAAACTTTCTTCACAAGCATCTCTTTTCCCTTTGGAAAGATGCTTTTCTTTCTTGTAGTCCATTTTACCAGTTTAGTTGGAGTTTCTCTTAACAGGTATCTTGTGTAAAATCCTTGATCAATCCTTGATGTTGGCCTCTCCCATGATCTTGAATTACCATGGCTCTGATGCCAATGTTGGCCAGGTCTCTTGCCAACATACTTGGATTGAATCAAATGATTGTAGTTAACCATTATGGTTCAGTGTTTTGTGATGTATGCAATATAACAGTAAAATGTATTGGACAAAAGGTAAATGCAACAAAGTAATATTATTTGATAGTGAATTGTTATTTTTGTTGCTTACAACAAATGGCCTATTTATACCTTTCCAAACGACACAAGTATCTAAATGACAGTTATTTTCTAATCATTGTGTCGTTTGGGATATAACTACCAACAACCTTAACCGTCTAAACATAACTATTTTGCAATGGGTCGTTTAGGTACATGAGTCTGACCCATATGCATACTTTGACCCATACAATAATAATACATCCATATTGTCTTTAAATTAAAGTACTGAGTAATAATAATAATAATAAAACTATACTACTTTTGATCTTAACATAATTAAAGGGTTAACATACCTTGTCCTCTTGCAGCCCACCGATCTCACAGTTAACTCGTAAGAGGTAAATGTGTAAAGCCACCATTGGAGGGACACGGAACGAGATTTAAACCCGCAACCTACGAATTATGCTATTGAGCTACCATCATAGGGACAACATTGCTATTTTTCTAAAGATTAGATATGCCTTAGATATGATTGTAGAAACAAAAAAATAATATCGAAATCATAACACCATATGTTGCTATATAGAAGTCAATCAGTGAACTTAGGTACATAGTTGATTTCATCTCTGTTTAGCTACGCAAACAAAGAAACTGCTGGCACCAACACAATGGGTCCAACGCCAATTCTTAACTTTCGATAATCGAGATACTTATATAAGTGTATGATAGCTGAGAATGATTTTCATCATCACGTGGAAATGTAGCAGTTGTCCCTCCACTTACTGAAGTCACAATTTCAGTGTATGCATCTAACGGATGACCCAAGGCAGTCACAGCTTGCATAAGGTAAGGCTTTAGCTTTTCTGCAGATTTCCAAAGTACTCCTTCCCCCAATTCTCGAGCTATCGGCAGAACTCCCTAAGTAGAGAAATAATTGGTCAAAATAATTCAAGGAAAACAAGGAAGAGAATTATACATGATTAATAAAGCTATCGTAAACTTGTTACCTCACTATGTTTTTTAACACTAGCCAGTAGTGGTTTGAGCAACTCAACTGAAACTTCTTCACTTTCTTTCAAAACCACGACCATTACGGTTTCCATATATGAAAATATGTCTCCCGATGATACTCCCTGAAATAAACATAATGGCAAATTGTCACAAAAATCCCAACTGATGATGGCATAATCTACTGCATACTTATTAGCATTAGATAAGTTAAATACATAAACGCATAATACTCAGAGCTATAACACACCTTATTGATCCTATAAAATTCTCAAACATCCTCACAATCATCACATTGCATTCAATATCAAGCATAATCAAAAAAGCTTTGGTTTTGCAAACATTTTCAAGAATCGAGAGCCTCTTGTTATAAGATCGGTTGGACTGATCAGCTAAACCCTCAAAGGAAGACACAATCAACTGAAAGACAACCTATTCATACGCAATATATTAGAATGTGAAGAAGAAAACAAAAATAATGTGAATGGTGCCAATGTGTACCCTCATTTGGTCATCATCGTAGGGTGCATCAGGCGCTGTAATCCTCGCTATCTCACACATGCATGAAGCAACTGCAACCTTCACATCGGCATCTGAATGTCTTTATAGATCATCATGAATCAGCGCCTTCATTGAAGGTTTGAGTGCATGTAGCATCGATATTTTCGGGGATTGGCACACTTCATATAGAAGTTTTTCTGCTTGCTGAGGAGCACATACATAACACATAAAATCTCTACAATTTATAAAACTTGTATACCTGTTATTTGTTTTATACCTAGATTGATAGCTATGCTAACAACCACAACTTTACTGTGAAGTGATTATACAAAACATTGCATAAAAGTGCCATGCATTCAATCCCGTTTAAGAATTCCAAGGAGATATAACATATCATACAACTTAACCTATTTAAAATCCAGTGCCTTCATTTGCTCCCTTTAGCAAAAGCTTTAAGACAACTTTTTTACGTATTCTGTTCACAGCATCCTTGCCAATGGGACAACCGTACTAACCTTACAACCACACCATCACTTATACGACTCCTAACATGTTAAGAATAGTCATACCAAGCTACGGAAACTATTTATGTACTGCAATTACGCCTTCCACCAAGTTTCTTTTGAGACTAAATATTCACCTCTAAACACAAAATACTTTCTCCACTTATAGAAACTACACGAATTGAGTGGTAGCTGATCAATTGCTAAATATTCTCACTGCACTCTTTGGTTCCTAAATTCACATCAAAGCAAACATTTTCATCCAAATGTACCACAAATACGTCAAAATGGGTGCAAAAATAACTAGCTAATCTAAACAACTTTCAAAAAGAAACTCTTAAATTCTTGACACCCTCTGTTTGACATACTTCTATAGTCAATTACGAACCCTATAACCAGCTACCCCAATATTCTTGAAATTGGTATGGTAATATGAAAATACAAAAAGAAGCACTATGTCGGGCAAAAGATTTAAACTATCCGTTCACATATCAAGAGATCAGATACAAAGTTACATCCTTTATGAAGATGTAGCTACACAATCAACTGATCCCTTACATAATCCTTAGTTTTGGTCATCGATTTCCTAGTATGTATTACACAGGTTGTGTGGGAGGATTTCCAGGATCGAATGATCATAACAACAACATGCCAATCATCATATAAAATAAGAATCGATAAAAGTGAAACAAGGAAGATTGGGTGAACCCATAATATTGATATTAATAATCTGAATTGAGTTACTTGTTTGTTACAGAAAGTTACATATTTATAGTATTCTAATAGGTATGTAGAAGGGTTGTGATGGTTCATTAGAACCAACAAACATGTCCCTCTGATAATAACTAACTTCTAACCGTAAATAACTAACTATAATAACTGTCAAGTGACAAGTCATCAATCCTATGTAGAAGGGTTGTGATGGTTCATTAGAACCAACAAACATGTCCCTCTGATAATAACTAACTTCTAACCGTAAATAACTAACTATAATAACTGTCAAGTGACAAGTCATCAATCCTATGTATTCAACCTTATTGGTTGAATTTTATGTCTCCTAATAATATTGTATGTGATGCTGGTGCAAATTGCAGTCCAACGAAAAACATGCAGACTTGATTTTGAGAAACAACGATTAATGGATTATGTTTTCCAACATATTCCCCCCAAATCTATTAATCTTTGTTTTTTCAATCTCCTTGCAATCTTGTTCCTTGATGCCTTCCTTCAATCTTGATGTCTTCTTTTGTAGTTTGTTGATACTTGTTATTAAAGATCTAAAAAAAATAAAATGCTCAATCTGACTGTTCTTCTTGTCTGCTAATTCCATAGGGTTTGATCACATGATCTTCTCGATCTTTATGGCATTCTTGCCTTGTGAAACATGTCCATCTGTTCCAAAATGTGATCCCCTTGCAGTGCCTATAATAGCAATTGAAGTCGTCCCTTAATTGATTGTAGTATCGTTTGATCTTCTGCCATGTTCTTGACAGGCCAAGTATCTTCATTGAGAAATATCTTCATGGCTTTTGTTGGTAAAGAAAAAGAAAAAACCAACAAGCCTCTTCAAATGCATCCATTATATCCATGGTTGCTCTCTTTTCTTAAAAAGCATCCATTAATCCTATGTATTCAACACGCATGTATCTTCATCAAAATTATCGAGCAACCAATAGCTTAACCGTGTTGGTACATCCTTTATCCTAAAACCAAGCACTGCTCCAAACCTCATATGCATGTGTAACATCTTGCCTCTGTTTAGGTGATTGGTTGGGTATGAGTCGATGCAATGACCACAACCAAACTCGTACATGTATCATGTCTACATCAAGCACCTTAGAACCCAAATCCTTCTTCGCCACACCCTCATCACCAGCTTTATCCACAACAACTTTTTCCTTGCCAACCACACCTTTTTTCCCTTGTTACTATGCTCCACCAACCTACTCTTGCAAGTTCTCTTCTTCACCACAACCTCATCACCAACATCTTCCTCAACAACCTTGTTTTGATTAGCCATATCCTTTTTTTCCATTTTTATTATTCAAAACTAACTTACGCTTACGAGTTGCCTTCTTCACCACACCCCGATCACCATATGTTCCTCGACAACAATATAGTATTTACTTCCCTTTTGAGAGTCCTTCTATACCACACCCCTCATCATCTTTTTCTTTTTTTCAATTTGTTTGCATTTTAACCTTACGACCCACCCTCTTACGCCTACTACCTTCCTTTCCAGGTACATTTATTTTACGTCTCTTCTCGTTACCTTCGTGTATCTCAGCTGCACTGTCTTGTACAACCAAATCTACAAACTTTAAAACAAAACAAATCTTTAGTTGAAGCACATATATCAGTTACATATGTATCATAATATATGTGTATCGCTTACCCAACTCCTTATATTCATCCTACATAAATGATATCACTTACCGAATTACAGATCCACACTTTTAAATTTAACTTAACTTACTATTTCAAAATCTATCTCTCACATTCATCACTACCATTTTACTAGTGCGCATTTTTTAACCAATTACTATCCTTGCCTAGCTTTCATGTAATAGTAAATATGTTTAAACCATTTTCAGAAATCATTCTAACCCATTACTGATACATAATGATACACACAAAAAAATAGTGAGACACAACAGTCTTGCTACCAATAAACATCACTAACAAAAGCAATTGTATGTCATTCACTAGTCTAAAAAACAAATTTATTATACACAAGGACAGACACACTAAGAAACATATACAACAATAAGTTTTCATCAAAAAAACATTCATCAAATATATTAGTTCTTTAACACAAATTTTGGGTCTTTTAAACACATTATACCTGGTAGTTCAACATTAGCTGCCCCACCAGTTAAATCAATCAACTCATTAGATCCTCCATCGTCTTTCTACATTTGATTAGACAACCTAGTACTTCTTTGAACTACAAAATCAACATGAACTTATGGGTTTATGTTAGTCTATTTTTACATAACACGAAAAACAATAACTTCAAACGGGTCGATGTATCACTTACCGAATAATATCGTTGGTAAATCACCAATGCCTTGGTCGCCGTCTGTGGTATTCATGATTTCAAAACCCTAATTTATAATCGGTTGATACACAAACGAAACCCCCGAATTGTAGCTTCATTGATTTTTAAATGCTATGATTTTAGTTGTGAAAGGCTTGATTTACGGTTATACTGCAACTCACTTCAGCTCTGAGCATTAAAATCACAAAAGACTTTAAAGTTGTAGTTTATTACAGATATGCCATTCATCAAATATTAATCTCATTTACTAGTAATACAAAATAATAGAACCAACAGTTGTGATTAGTTCTCATTTTTAAAACTTTAAGCTTATTCTCATGTTAACCCTCCCAATATATATATTTTATTTATATATATATATATATGATACTCATATAGCTACAAGTCAATATATAACACACCTTATTGAGCTTAGAAAATGTTCAAACATCTCCACAATCATCGCATCGCATTCAAGATCAAGCATGATCACACATGATCTGACTCTGTAAATCAATTCCAGAATCGAGGTTCTTTTGATATAGGATAGGCTGGACTGGTCAGCTAAATCCGCAAAGGAAGACACAATCAACTGAAATACAGCCTGTTCATGCACAAGGGATTAGAATGAGAAGAAGAAAAAATATACGATATGGAATTTCTTATAGTAGCATGTGAATCCATTGTGTACCCTCATTTGGTCATCATTGTAAGGTGGATCAGGCGCTGTAATCCTTATTATCTCATTAATGCAGGAAGCGATTGCAACCTTCACATCGACATCTGAATGTCTTAATAAATCATCATGTATTAGCGCCTCCATTGAAGGTTTGAGTGCATATAGCATCGAGGACGTCGGGGACTGATACACCATAAATAGGATTTTTTCTGCTTGCTAAGGAGCACATACAAAAGAAACAATCAATTGACAACATACTAGTATCAAATCTTTACATATCATTAAGCTTGTATACTCGCTCTTTGTTTGGTTCCTGGATTCACAGCTATACTAAAACCACGAGTCCACGACTTAACTAAATGGATGAGGTTTTCCCTATTCGGGTTACCTGGGGAGGGCTACACCGCCTAACCTACGTGTCATGTGACCGTTTCAGGACCCTTCCCTGGCCACCTCAAGATGTGCCCAGCGAGGTTCAAACTTGAGACGTCCTGTGACAAAATCAGGAGTGACTACTAGGCCACCTTTGTGGTGGTTAACAATCACAACTTAATTCACTGTAAACTGCATGCAGAATACATAGCATAAAAGTGATATTAGTTATATTCCGTTTAAAAGATATAGCTTTCGTTTCCACCCTTAAAAAAACCTTGAAGACTACATTCTTACGTATCATGTTCTCAGCATCCTTGCCAATGGCAAACCTGTACTAACCTAACCACCTCATCATTACTTACACAACTCCCTGCAACACGTCAATAATAGTCGAACCAACCTAAGGAAGCTATTACTGTACTGCTATTAAGCCTGTTTCCAAGTTTCTTTGTGTCTGAATATTCACATCTAAACACAAAATGCTTTCTCTTTTCAACAAGCTAGACGAACGGAGTGGTGACTAATCAATTTCTAAATATTCTCGCTACACTCATCGACCCCTAGATTCACATTAAAGTGAACATTGTAATCCAGATGTGCCACAAAGATGTCAAAACGGGTGCAAAGATATAATTAATCTAAAAATTTTCTCATCATATCCGTTTAACCAACGTAGCCTGGTGTCAAAGATCTATAGTCAATTTCAACACTATAACTAACTAAAAATAACAAATCTCCAAGTGATTTAAAACACAAAAACTCTAAGATATAATACAGCAAACAGCAAATATAAAAGCTTGAACAGATAATTATTCATACATTGCACAGTCAAATTGGAGTTTACAACAATAAACACGCAAAAATTAACAAATAAGTTGGTGTTTGTTCATTTACCATGTGTGCGGGAGAAGAATTGGGATTTCAAGAATCAATAAGTGGTAATGAGACTTTTTTTAAATCTACAAAACTGAAGCGGCAAAATGTCATTTTTTAGAAAAGCAAAGACTCTTTTTCAGAAAAAATTGCGAAAAGTTTGTGCCCTGCACACACAATAGAAAAACACAAATACTCTTTTTCAGAAATATTTGCGCGCATATGCAGACATAAAGAGGTAAAACAGATGCTCGTTTCCAAAAAATATGCGTATGTGAAACCATCAGAGATAAGAAAAATAACACAACCTAAATCATATAACACCCCACAATACCTACATTGAACTAGCAAATATCTCGACTATATATTAACAAAATCCATTATATTTCGGAACAGGCCTTACATCTAGAACAAGGAGCAACTCCTGGATCGGACGCGAAAGCTTCTCTCCAACCTCGATAAGCTGCTGTTGAAGCTGTACATACTGATGATCAACTTCCATTAATTATCTTCGCACTAACACATACAAAATCAGTCAAAATTTAACAGATGTGTACAACAAAATGACAAACACATTAAAAATAATAATTAAAAAATAAAAAAAATAATAACAAAAAAAAACACTATCGAGTAAATTTGTATGTTTCTTGAAGAAAAAACAA
Organism: Chrysanthemum seticuspe; assembly: GCA_019973895.1. Taxonomy (NCBI): domain Eukaryota; kingdom Viridiplantae; phylum Streptophyta; class Magnoliopsida; order Asterales; family Asteraceae; genus Chrysanthemum; species Chrysanthemum seticuspe. Next base: position 47,969,039 of record BPTQ01000001.1, read on the forward strand.
AAGCAATTAGAGGAAAAAGTTACCGGTTCGTGAAACTAGGGCTTGTATATATATGTATGTGAAATACTAGGTTAACTGCGAGTCTTATTGTAGAATTCAAAATACTAAATTACAAAGTTGGTCCTTGAAAATGCACCATGGTTTCAGACCTTTTTCTCGAAATTGTTTTTGTCGTTTCCAGTTTTGCAAACTTTTCGGGTGTGTTTGGTAGCAAGAGTTTTGAACCAACTAGTGATTAACGTTTTGTATAAAATACTTGTTTGCAAAAAAGCAACTAGCATTCCTACTAATTTTTCTAAATGCTCTATATCAAAACACTAATTCTAGTAGCATTTACGAGCAATTATCGTTTTCACTTACTTATTATAATTATACAGCTATGCTACCAAACACTTTATCAAAACAAACACCTACCACATCTTGATATTGCTTTCCACTATTGCTTACTTATACTGCTTGCTGGTATTGCTTCTTCTTCTTGCCACCTCTATATATCTTCACCAAACATATATCATTTAAAAACCATATTGGTGTTATCATCCACTCCATGCATGTTAGCATGAAATTGAGAATAACAATAGCGAACGATATATGCAGATCATGACATCGAGAATAACAATAGCGAACCGTATAGTCTCCGCAGTTATAGCACCGGAACTCAAAAGGAAACACCCGAACACAATCTAAAAGGCATCGTCATCCATATTGTGCAGCCAAATATTTGCGATGACACTGAGGTGGGGTGTGAGATGACATTCAATATTTAGGATCAGTGATGGAGCTAAGATTTAGCAATAAGGGAGCCAAATATTTTTATGTCAAACTAACAAAGTCATATAACTTAAACTTTAAATGAGAGGTACTAGTAATCACACAACACGCCAACAAGTCTGGGTTACAAACTTAAAATTTTGATAGATAAACACATGACAACTAATAAAAGTGATCAGGTGAAAACCTTGTGCATGAAACGATGTTAAAATTCTCTTAATTCTTTTATCGTCTTCAGATTGAGGGTCACTTGCCTATAATTGGGTCATTGGCTTAAATTTTATAAGATAAATAGCAAAACGATTGGGATGGGATGATAACTTATGTGAATTGATGCCTACACCATATTTTTTGATGCATGCACCATAATTTGTGTGTTACAGTTTGCACCGTACAATATTGTATTGCACAAATTATGATGCATGCATCAAAAGATATGTTATGAGTATCACCCCTTATAACTTATGTCACACGTCTTTAAACAGGCACAATACCAAAAGTAATCGAAGTGATCGGGTGTATACATTTCTTTAGTCGTGATATAAGGGAAACAAAAAATAACTAAAACATATCATTTTATTAAAACCATAAAGGGGTTAGAAATAAATTATGTCTAAATTTTCTATAAACTAATGAGCTTTTGCTTATATTTAAAACTTAACTTTTTTATTTGTTATTATAATTTATAAATGGTTTTGAGTTAAAATTATGTACTTTTTCATTTCTATTCATTATTCAATGTGATATTTTTAATATGTCATATTTTATTTTTAGCAAACTCTTTTAATTTATTTGTTCAAATCGGATGTACTAACAGTCTAACACTCACCGCTACAAAAAGCGTTATTTGACCTTTATCGGTGACATTGTTCCTTCATTACGTGTAGCGTACCAATGTTGTTAATTGACCATCAAAAATACATTCTTCATGCAAGTGATGCAAGCATAATGTTATATAGTTCACTGCTAATCTTTGTTCAGTTGCTCATCATAGTTACGCATTACCAAATGTAATCTTTTAGTAGCTTACTGATGAAGCAACACTCTCTATTATTCTTTGGTGTCAAAAGTTGTAGCATTTTCCTATCAATACCGCGTAAATGTAAAGTTAGTGTAATCACGTATACATAATAATGCGACATATGTAGTTAAAATTCTTACTCTGATATAAAAAGAATGACGACTTTTGTGCTCACGTATCTCGAATGAGTTAAATAGTATTTTGTTGACGTATTATTTGTATTATTTGTGACATAACGTGTATAATGGGGTTATTGTTATATCGACATAGTGTGCATGTGGTATCGAAAGCTTCTCTGTAGATCATGCATTCAATACTTTCACTTTAGGTATATATAAAATTAATCGTGAAAGTAGTGTGATATATGAAATTAATTCTAAAAAAAAAAATACTAATGACGGATAATCAAAGAGATAATATTGAGGTTAATAAATGGGCCATGCCCAATACTATTTGAAAACAAAAATGGAAGAAAAAGGCCCTAAGACCTGCTACAAACATAAAGCCCGTCAAGGCTTACATTGAGTCCCCTACAACACAATTTAATTAGTGGTTAACAAAAAAAAAAAAAAAAAAAAAAAAAAAAAAAAAAAAAAATTAAACGATAATTAAAGATGGAAATGTAGGTTGCTTGGTAGAGCTCTTGATTGGAAGGGTAATGGGTGCCTAGTGAAGCCAGACACGCTTTCTACCTCTATCGTTGTGGATGTTGGTTGAGTGATTTTGGCGGAAAAGTGAGCTGGAAGCTAGATGGTAGTGCATTAAAGGTGAATTCATAACAGAAGTTGGATTGCTCAAGTGAAGCTTACATCAGGATGTTTTATCTGTTCTACTTTGGTTGTAAGGATGTATTTGTCTTAGCAGTTATATCTGATGTATAACAGATTGCAGACATAGTTGTTGGTTGTATCAGATTTGGGAATGTCCAAATCTTGTTTGTATCCTTATTTGTAAACAATTTTTTGGAAGCATATATATATTCACCTTTTGAGCAAAAAAAAAAGAAAAGAAAAGATAATGTATTTGGATAACTCTTAAACCATTTGAGTTGTTTGGTTAATTTGAGTTTATCTGGTCAATCCGTTAGAGATAAGAGTCATAAGACATAAACACAAGTCAACTAATTCATAAGTAAATAGGTTCAAAGGTCCCTTATGTAAAGAGAACAATAATATTGAGCTCTTGTTTTAACAGCAAATTGAAATTTATAACCATTTCCACGAGATAACTAATAGATAAATGAGAGTTTGACGTGTTTAAGTGAAATGAGGTATGAAGAACTTTTATCAGTTGTGCTAAATAGAAATCGGCGAGTTAACAAATATGGAAGACACATAAGTCGAAAATGAAACTTAGGTAGATAAAAATGAATCTTACTATATATGCGTACTAGAAAATATGCTTACTTAAGTTTAGACAACTACAAATGAACGTCATACATCCATTTATTTGCTAAATTGATGATGCAACAAAGACATTTTGCTTGGCGAGACAAAAGGTCGGTTTGAAAGGGCCAAGTTGCCACGATAGTTGTCGCGTCATAATTATCAAGAAAACGTCGATGGTACTTCTATATATTCAACTTATACTCATCTATTATGTTAACGTTGGATGTTACCAAACTCATATGTGCATTCAGTGACGCAAATTACAACATATCAAACAAGAATAAAGCTTTGAGATATGCGACGATAACGAGAAACAATACATAGTTAAGACGTGTAATAATCGGTTTAAATAAAGCTGGAAGCTAGTCTTACGAATCACTTGTCATGTATCTTACCCTATCTACTCTGAAAATGAATATGAACGCATTCTCAGTCACAAAATTGGATTATAGAAGCAATAAGTATAACTTTATTTTTTTACCACACTCATTATAGTCCATCTATTCAAATACTAACATTATGACAACAAAATATAAAACTTTTATGTTTACAAATTATTTAATGTGGTCAAGGTTCAAGGATAACTATTTAGGTAGTAGTATATTTACAATCATGTGGGAAATTATTTTATTTTTGCTAACAATAGGCCCATACGGTGGAGCCCAAGAACATGGTTCTCCACTAAATTTGGGTGTACCACACATACACCTAAACAATTTCTGACAAAGCAACTGTAGTATATGTGCAAAAATGTCACTGGAATAATCATGGCATTTTGTGACTCACTGATCATTAATCTGTCATTGTTTATACTAAATTGTATCAAGCTTGTGAATTTAATCACTAGCGTGAAAAATCTACGGCTAATTACTTAAAGAAATTATTTAACTTGTCACCTTTTGTTATTGTGTCATTAAACTTTTTTTTTTCTTATTATATGTACTAAACTTTAAAATTTCGATCATTGTGTGTATTTTGTGACCATTTTACGTTTAAATTTTTCAAAATTTAAAAGGTAAAATGGTCATTTTACATAGCTGAATAGTCACAAAATACACACAATGATCGAAATTTGAAAGTTCAGTACGCACAATGAGAAAAAAAAATATATCCATTACACACAAAGACAAAAAGTTCCAAGTTGAATGACTTTTTAAGTAATTAACCTGAAAATCTAACTAATGGATGTTGTATGTGGATCTCGGACACAGGGACGAAACTTGACACATTTTATTGGAAGACTAAATTGTAACGTATTTGTTTTAGGGGGCTAATTTACATTTTCAATAAACATTCATATTAATAATATATACCGCCACAAAAAATAAAAGTTAAAAATGTAGTTGTGATTAAAATTTTTTGAGAGGCCATAACTTTTCCGGTCCCCTCTAAATTCCGTCCAGACTCACACCAACTTGGGTTGACGGGACCAAAAAAGCTCTCGATTTTTAAATGAAGGTACACTTATAACAAAGTTTTATACGTGAGTATTGCTAAACGTTCTTATTCATAGCTACAAAGAAGTTATATCATATGAGTTGCACTTTTTGATTCTCTAATCATTCGATTATACGTTTGAAATAAGCGCCATGTTTAATTTCCGTGGCTAATCATTAGAATTCTTGTAGAGATAACAGCATTAATAGCTTTTGAAGTCTAAGGGCCTGTTTGGTATCCGGTTATAACTGGTTTAGATTGATAGAATCTTTAAAATATTTGTTTGGTACATTTCAATACCTCTGACATGCACCTGACAAAGACTTTCGAGACCAACTTTTCATTCCATCATATTTTGGTTGGTTTTCGGTGGGTGTCAATAAATGGACCAATCAAAATTCATTTTTATTTGATGCTTTTTATTTTAGCCACAAGTTATTTTATTTCTTTTCTTACTTTTTACTTTAAAATTTTTAAAAAATATAAAAAATACACTTATCAATCATTTATTTTCTCTCTCTTCATTTAATTCAATATCCAAATCCTAACCCAAATCCAAATCTAAATCCAAATCCAAATCATAATCCTAAACCCATCTACAAACCAAACGGGCCCTTAAGTTTCTCTTCATTATCATCCAAAAGTAATGCAATTTCTTTTGAACGGCAATTAGCTATCTCTTAATATGTTATAATAAATTTATCTAAGACGCTTTATGTTGGAGTTATAACCCATCTAAACACACAATAAAGTGTACCATTGAAACACAAACTGTTTGTTTGAAGAGTAAAAAGATTAACAAGATAATCTATTACATTATAAAGCATTTGGAACTTCCTATAAAGTAAGTCTTAAAATTTTAAGACAAAAAACATTACTATAAAAAATTAAAAAATGACTAATACAAAATTTGAAAATTTAAGACTCATTTAAACCATATATTAACCCATTCCAATAATGATATATTTTAATAGAACTGTTTATAAAAAAAAGGTCACTAAACTTATAACCATATATTTAATGCTAAAATTTAAAAAATGAAAATGCTAACTATTTACACTATTAATATTAGATGATATATTTTAAAAAAACATATATTTACTACGTTATAAAGTATTTGAAACATGCTAAATAAGAAAGATTTAAAATATAAAACATTTTCTCGTCATAAAAATAGTTATCGGGTATTTGCCCGCGCATTGCGCGAATAGCCAAAGTAATATAAGATTACAAGTTATGTGTAGCCTTTCACATTCAATAGGTTATGGTCAATTGTATTAATATAGTCCTTAAGTGGAGCCCTAAGGATTAAAATGGTCGCCCCATGTGTTGCTCACTACCAACCTCTTTACTTCAAATAATTGTACCACACACTTAGCACCCATAGTCATTATTTCACTTATGCCTTTAAGATAGCCTTCATAAATAATTCTACTAGTTAAAGGTAAAATCAAGTAATATCTTCGAGGAAATATATAGAATTTAGTTTAGACATTCATATATACGAATCTATATTCATATTGTAAATATAGTTTCATACCACGTTTTTGAAAGAAACAAAACAGAACATTGTACTACAAAAGTAATTTACATTATACATGCAAGAAAATTGACCACTTGATGGTGTGTAGTTATTTTCATGATCGTTCAAATGAATAGTCAATTTCGCCTTTCTTAAAGAAAAGAATGTACAAATGCACATCTTCGTCCATTATTTTTGCATGAGCCACTTCAACTTTGTATGAAATCAACTTTAAATCTTGTTCTATGCTTGAAAAAGAGAAAAACGTGAAACTAAAATTTACTTATCCATGTCTCATAAAAGCAAATCAAGTTTTCAATTGAGGTTATTTAAGAAGGGCGAGTTTTAGGCTTGTAAAAGATGCAAGTTTTAGACTCAGATTTATATGCTTAACCATAGTATTGTTATGAAAACATTAGGGTGGCAAGCAGTCTTGTAGCTGAGATTAAGATGGTCCGGTGCACAAGCTTATGTTATAACTGAATATGACGGTCAAATATATATCATATCGACTATTGAAACAAAAACCGTGGTATTTTAACAACCGATCTTTAATTTTACAAATATAAAATACATAAAATCATATATCATTAACATCTTTTGTTGAAAGTAAATTTTGAGGCCTCGAATATACAAACTGCTATACATTTTTGAGACCTTTAAAATTTTGCTAAAATGGATAAATGAGAGTTTGACGTGTTTATGTGAAAGTGAAATGAGGTATGAAGAACTTTTATCAGTTGTACGTGCTAAATAGAATATAAAAACTGCTATACATTTTTGAGACCTTTAAAATTTTGAGGCCCTGCACGATTGCACACCTCACACATCCTCAAATACGGCTCTGGACAGGCCACGAAGCCTTCTTGACGGTGGTTCTAAAAAAGAAAACGTGTAGATTTATATCTGCACAAGCCGGTCGGTGATGCATTTAGTAGGATGCCTTTTCATTCAAGGTATTAATTCACGTACCAACTTTGTCCATATCAACTTTAATGCGTGCCCTTTATATATATGAAAATTATCAGTTCGTACCTATTGGTTAACACATTACTCCACTACAAAATGTTAAATGTCATGCAAAGTCATGTTTATAACAGAGTCATGTGAAATTTTCCCAAAAAACCGAAACAATTCATAAGCAATTAGGATGAATTGATTAAACGATTCTTGAATTTTTTACGAAGTTTGGTTTAATTCAATTTTGTGCGCCTCGAGTGTACATCGAAGTCCAATCTAGTGTGCCGCTTTAAGTTTCCGGATAACGACGTTTTCTGCATTGTGTCAAAGCTGGCATTATTAGAAACTTTAACCTTTCCTTATGTTGTTATGGCTTTGGATATATTAGTCGTGTATATTCCCCAAAAGAAACAAAAAGAGTTTGAGAATGAACATCGCATTTGATCAAGTTTAGGTATAAGTGTATTTCTGGTTTTACATAAAAGTGTATTAATGTGAAGTGGTGAACAACGATGTTACAAAGCAAAGTAAAAGAACAAGAAGACAGAGACATTTTCACATGCTTTCGTGTCTAAGAATCAATTGTAATATGAATACTTAGGACCACACTTTTGTAATTGTTGTAGGGTACTTCAATTATCTTACTGCATTAAATTTAGATGTATACATGCATACAAACATACCTACATTGTATCATCTATTGTGACACGCATAGGCGGTGCATCATGAGGACCTTTAGGATTTTTCAGCTTTACGTAAAATACTCTTATACTGATACACAATTTATATATAAACCTTAGACTTTTTAGATCTCTCAAGTTTCATGATTTACACTTCAGCATTCCTAAAAAAACTTAGACAAGCTCGCCACCGCCACTAGTGATACGCTACTTGCATAAGCTTTTTTTTTTTTTTTTTTTTTTTTTTTTTCAGTCATGTGGTTAGGGCTGTAAACGAACCGGACGAACACGAACGGAGCCTTGTTCATGTTCGTTTATTTAATTTTAAACGGACAAATAATGAACACGAACGCTTAAACGGACGAAATTTCTTGTTCATGTTCGTTTATTAAGAAAATGAGTTGTTCATGTTCGTTTATGTTCGTTCATTAAGACACTAAACGAACGATAAACGGACATAAACGATCGAACATAAATAAACACAGACAAACAAACATAAACTTTATTAAATTATGCATCTAATATTGTTTTATAAGTGTTGTTTTGTTTAAGCAAACTAATTTTAAAATTATACAATTATAAGATATGATATACGAACATAATAAATAAATGAACATAAACGAACGTTAATGAACGCATAATCGGACGTTCACGGACATAAATAAACGGACGTGACTTTTGTTCATGTTCGTTCATTTATCTAAACGATCGTAAAATATTGTTCATGTTCGTTCATTTAATAAATAAACGAACATAAACGAACTTTTTACCGATCGGTTCATGAAATGTTCAATGAACGTTCAGTTCGTTTACAGCCCTACATGTGGTTAACATGGCTCTGCTAACAAGAAGATGACAATGAAAAGGTCCTACTAATAAAGCATTTGGGTCATCTCATGGTCCTGTTTCTTAAATCTTATGACAAGCAAATTAGACAAAGATGATTTTTGGAAGCATAAATAAGTTTAGACAAAGATAATTTGTTTCAATAAAGGCAACACATTATTGATATCAGAAAGCTATCTAAATGGGAATACAATATAATTCAACTCAAAAGCACATTATATCGCATCGTGTTTGAATAAAATGTCAAGTACGAAGACTTCTTAAATCACAAGATTTAAATATGAAAATAAAAAATCTATAGGCATTGTATCGTATAGTAACTTTAAAAATTGTTTGTAGTTTTCATTGCAGGCTATTACAAAGTTATGATACCTTGTAATTTTGGAGTTCTAATGGGTGTGGTTCTACCTATGGTAATCTCATATATTGTTTAGTTTGGCCTTGAGAGGAAACTGGACAGATATGTTTGGCTAAGTAGGAGGCCAAATTCAATATGAATGTACCAGAAAGTAGGGTTTTATTTTGTGTTGGATAAATGGCTTGGGTGAATGGTATATCATGGGAGGAATAGAGAGGAGTAAAAGATGATCTTTCTTGGTCCTCTCAATACACTGTCAAAAGAGGTTTAGTTGGTCCTCTCTCAAGATGTGTGTTCCCAACTGTGTGAAGCCATTTTTTAGATGAAAATGTAGCACAGTTGGTATAACCCTTGACTGCCAGTCACCTCTCCTAGCTTGGTTATTGTGGTTGCAAGTTGAATGATCTTGGTGAGTAAGTGTTATGAAAATGTAGTTAGATGGTATTTGGTGCATTAAAGGTGAATTGAAGTTGCAGTATGGCTGCAAATTAGAGATAGTGTGCGTGCAAGCTGTTATGTGATATATTGGTTGTTTAGCTCTTATGTGTTTCCGGAGATAGTATTGTCTAAGATAGATTCATGTGTTCTATTATTGCTCTCAGTTTGAATTTGCTCAAAGAGTATAGGCATGTCTATAACTCTGTAATATTGTTGTATAGTTTCATTGTGTTTAATAATATATGTTCACCTTTTGCACCCAAAGAAAAGGAAAAAAATTGTTTGTAGTTGTCAGATAACAAAATGAACACTTTTAACCACTTTGACTTAGTTCTCAACGTAAAAAAAATCAATTGCAGCCACACATGAGAACATAATTGCTTAACTAAATGAACATTTTAATTAAATTTTGGTTATCTATACCCTCAAAAATTCTAATTGTACTCAGCCTGTTTATTAATAAATTGTAATTTTATGTTTGTTAAAAAAAAGAAAAAAAGTTTGTTGATTATATACTAATTTCTCCAAAAAGTTTAAATCGGCAGAGAAATTACTACTTGTGGGTGTCAACCGATCATTCCTCTAACTCTCAAAGACAAGTCTTATCAAAGTTATGTCAAACAACACCCTTTGGCAAAACGTAAAATTTGAACAAATACAATACTCCTAATTTGGGTGAAAGGTGTGGAAAACTAGAAGGAGGGTTGAATAGTTTTGCCGATTTTAAGTTAGTTTCAAAAACTTTAATTTCAATGTTATGTGAAATCGTATGGATGGATAGAGAATATAGATCTATAAGTAATGCGAATAAAGAAAACAAGTAAAGTAAACGATAGAAATGACACAACCGATTTATAGTGGTTCGGCTACAAGGACACCTTCCTTACCCTACTCCACTCCCCGAGTCACCTACTCGAGAGTTCAAGCACTATGTCAACAAACTCCTTCAAATCGGCTGAGAAGCCTTCACAACGTCGCTTACACTTTTTCCGGTACAAATCTAAATACTGAGACCTTAACACGGAGGACCAAACCAACACTACTATAACACAACAAATATGTGAAATATGAAATACAAGATCTTTGCTAAAGAAATCTTGTGGAGGAACAAATCAATCAAGGACCCCTTGCTTGGATGACTTGTAGAAGCTCGTGATATTGCCTTAGAGAATGACCTATATGAGAATCACAACAAAAGAAATAAGAACTACTATCTAGATCAAGAGATATGAGATTAGAAGAATGAAAGAATATATGAGTGAGTTTGTAAGAAGAGGGGTGAGTTACAATGAAGAAATGACTCTCTATTTTTAGGCAAAATCTTGCTACTGTTGCACGGATCCCACGGATCCCTTACATGAGGGATCCTTGAGACGCTCCTCATTATCCATGGGTTATGGGTCATGGGTCATGGGTCCTAGACTTTGGACCATGGGTATCCAAGTAGATACAATGTATCTAGAAGATGTAATGCATCTAGTTAATGGGTTATGGGTTATCTCCATGGGTTATGGATATGCTTCATGGGTATGAGTCATGGGTTATGGTTTTTACCTATCCTAATAAACTATTACAATAGATGAATCATTACAACAATTTATATTAAATGACTATATATGTACATGTTTTACAAAAATAACATGTATCTTTATAATTTTACTTATGATAACTTTATATTTGTTATCAATAAAACACAAAGAGGTCGCTAAATATTAATAAATGTTTTTATGATTTATTTGTATTAACAAAAGCCTTTTATTAAAAACTTTGCATTCCAACTATTTTTAGGGGCATTTGGCGTATGAGTATCAAGGAATAGCGTTCATTTTAATTATAGTTGTTTGGTTAGTGGGTTTGATAAATAAATATGGGTATCAAACCTTCAAAATTAGCTACTCCCTCCGTCCTTAAATAAATGTCCAGTTTGACTTTTCAGAGTCGAACTGGTTCAACTTTGACCGTAAATATTTTTTTTGTGTTATATAATACTTGATGAAAAACTATACCAATGAAAAATACACTTAAAACTCAATCCATTCATATATTTTTCATCAAGTATTATATAACACCCGCAAAAATAGATAAGGTCAAAGTTGATCCAGTTTGACTCTGAAAAGTCAAAATGGACACTTATTTAGAGACAGATGTAGTATTTTCTTAGCCGACTAAAACTAATAGGTTTATAAACTCATTCTCAATCCCACATGTATAGTCATTCTCCATTATAAACCAAAGGGGCATTTACATACATCCTCATCCAAACTTCAATAATTACATATTTCCCCAAAGCATGTTTTAATAGCATTGTACATCATGTATTAAAAACTTGTGTTTTGAGGAAATATGTAATTTTTGAAGTTTCCTTAGGTATATATGAAATTCCCCCTAAACCAAACATCCCTAAACACTTGTGGTGCTCTACTTGCATTTTTGGCATCTTTCACAATATAATGTAAATCAAACTTCACTTTTTAAGTAATGATAACTAACATGTTCAAACTCATTCTAAATATAGACGAGTACCCGTGCATAGTAACGGGATTTATAGCAGCATATAGTTGTAGTATAAAAAAGTCTATAGGTAATAAACAAAAAATAATAGAAGTTTGAGGATTTGGGGATTAAACATAATGTTTTGAAACCCGTTTCGACCCGGGCGGTTCAACCGGTTTAACCGTTTCGGTCGAAAAGTCGGGTCAAATTAATTCGGTCAACCCGCCGGGTTGGGTCGAAAGACGGGTCAAATTAAACCGGGTCAACCCGTCGGGTTTGAAGCGACCCGCGTCAACCCAGTTTTTGATGTGTATTAATAGTGTGTTAATAGTTTCTAACTTTGCATATAATTTCCGAAAATAATGTAAGGACTTCCTAAAATACTTTAAGTTTGACCAAATTAAGTTTTTTCAGTTTTCAAAATTGACCATTTTTCCATTATAGATAGTATAGATTAGTACTTGATATATTCTTTTTTTTATATAATTGCAATAATATAAACACGTTTAGATCTTGCTAATTCTTCTTGTTATCTGTTTTTTGCTATAAGAATATTAGATTAATCGTAATCATTCATGCCAGAAAAAGATTAGAATATACATTTTGTAAAGGGAAAATGACAAAAAAATGTATCGAACTTGACACCTATTGTGATTGTGTGTAGCCAACTATTTTTTTTTTCCATTGTAACACAAAACTTTTGAATTTTTGTCATTGTATGTACGATTTCCAACGTGTCACAATACGTGGACTGCCAACTCATCAGGGTGTTACACGTGGACTGCCAACTCATTTACCCACTATTACTTTCTAGGGATAATAACAAAAAAATGTATCGAACTTGACCATTTTTTTCATTGTAACACAAACCTTTTGAATTTTTGTTAATGTATGTATCCAGTCAATCTAAACATGGCATCGTTAGTCCTTTATACTAACGGCCGTTAGCACATAACTTAAAAAAAAATCTTACGTTTTCATCCCTTTGTATATGTTTCGTTCGTTTTCTTACGTTTTCATCCGTTTTTATACATTTTTTGTTCATTTTCTTATGTTTTTATACGCTTTCGTCCGTTTTTATACGTTTTCGCCATCCGTTTTTATAGATACACACGTCCGCTTATTTTATTAATGCAACGTTAGTCCGTTATACGTTTTCGTCCGTTTTTACACGTTTTCGTCCGATTTTACACGTTTTCGTCTTATTTTACACGTTTTCGTCCGTTTTGACACGTTTTCATTTGATTTTACATGTTTTCGTCTGTTTTATACGTTTTTGTTTGATTTTACACGGATGAAAACGTAAGAAAATCAGCGAAAAAGTATAAAACCGGACGAAACGTATACAAAAGGTAAGAAAATGGACGAAAATATATAAAAACAGATGAAAACGTAAGAAAACAAATGAAAACGTATAAAAATGGATGAAAACGTAAGAAAACGAAATTTTAAGTTATGTGCTAACGGCCGTTAGTATAAAGGACTAACGATGCTAAATTTAGATTGACTGGATACATACATTAACAAAAATTCAAAAGGTTTGTGTTACAATGACAAAAGTGGTCAAGTTCGATACATTTTTTTGTTATTATCCCTAAAAAGTAATAGTGGGTAAATGAGTTGGCAGTCCACGTGTAACACCCCGATGAGTTGGCAGTCCACGTGTTGTGACACATTGGAAATCGTATATACAATGACAAAAATTCAAAAGTTTTGTGTTACAATGAAAAAAAAAATAGTTGGCTACACACAATCATAATAGGTGTCAAGTTCGATGCATTTTTTTGTCATTTTCCCTTTTGTAAATCGTATTGAACTAGTACAGATGGTAAAGACCACTATTGTACTTCAACTTGCACATGCATTTTATTCATTAGAGCATTTGCAACCATAATTTGAGAGTTATGGTTGAACCTTTTGGCACGTTTGCGTCACATCAATTTTAACATTTCACTTTAACTCGTCAAAAAAACACTCGTAATCATAACATTCTCAAGGTTAAACATTAACTCACCAACAATTTACAAAAACAACCCCACATTTAGGGGCAGGAAAAAAAAAAAAAAAAAAACGGCCGTTATAGGGCTAACACCGGCACGTTAACGACGGAATAACGCCGGCTTCGCAATGGTTAACGCCGGAATAACGTGGGGGGGGGGGGGGGGGGGGGCGTTACCCGTTGCAAATGCTCTTATGATATTCATCTTAACAAGATGTAATTATTTTTTCTCTTTGTTTTGTCAAGTTAACTTAAACTATTGCAAAATTATGATTGAATCTATAGTTTGTGGTTGTATATTGGAATTTTGTATCAAAAAGGTTTTGGCTCAATTAGTACCCACCTTCAAAAAACCCATGAGCAACAAGAATTAGCAAGATCTAAAAACGTGTAGATTCTAGGGTCCGTTTGGTTCCCATAAAAGGGAATGAAACTATGACTTTCAAAGTCATAGCAAGTGTTTGTTTTGTTTTGTTTTGTGGGCCCGGTAATGAAATGGGTATATCATAGTCATAGATTCATTACACACCAATTTGGTGTCTATGAAATCCATTCCCGTGGGGCCATCTTTTTACCACTACAAGATTCAAATATCCATACACTTTTTCATACCATATTTTATCAACCAAACATAAACAATCGTAATCATACACTTTTTCATACCCATTATCATTCCATCTCATTCCAAATCCGATACCCATTGTCATTCCTAGCAACAAACCAAACGGGCCCCTAATCTTTTTCTGGCATGAATGATTACGATTAGTTTAATATTCTTATAGAAAAAAACAGATACGAGTTATAGCAAGAAGAATTAGCAAGATCTAAACGTGTTTATATTCTTGCAATTATCCAAACAAAGAATATATCAAGTGCTAATATTTAGAATGAGTTTTAACATGTTAGTTATCATTGAAAGATGCCAAAAATGCAAGTAGCGCACGACAGGTGTTTCAAATAGTTTTGAGGAAAAAAACAAGTTACTAACTTGTCAAATACTTTTGGATTTATTTCAGTCTTTATCACTCAAACAAGAGTATGAAGTTATGTACACTTGTACATGGTTGGCAATATTTTGTGGATATATATACTCAACAAAAACAATAATCCTGCTATGACTTGTATTTTTCTTCACATGGTGATTGCTTGTATGTTGGCATTGACCATTAGTGACTTTCAATGTGATTTTCATGATCAAGATTCAATATTCATCTAGACTTGCAAGATGATCAAGGTGTGTAGTAACTAGATAAAAATTGTACACTAAAGATTCTATTTTCTACAATAGTTATGTAGATCCCAAAAAACATTGGCCATTCTAGTATAGTATTCTAAGACCAACAACAACAAAAGACACCATACATAAGACATAATAAACACAAGCTTAATCTAATAGTGAGGTAGAGAAAACACATTTTTGATGATCAAAATGGCAAACTCTTTGAAGTCGAAATAGATGTGAGTGATCTAAAATGCTCGGATGGCACGAAATCTTGTGGCAAATTCGCCCTTTTCACGATCCTCCTCATATTGCTATGCAAACTTTGCTGTACCAAGTTTTTGACTGCCATACTTTCGTCACTCATCATCCTATCGTCGTGTGCATCCTTTATAGGGTGTGTTGATCCAGAATCAGCAGATCCATATAGGGGCGCTGAAACATTTGTGCTTCCTACAAAGGTTTCGGACACTTGCTTCCCTTTATCAATCCTTAAAATCTCTAAAATCCGTGAAGCTCGTTTCTGTGCTAATGTGCTACCTAAAAGTGTTAATTCAAGGAGGGAAGATGAAACGCCTGACTCGATCATAGCTTGTCTATCTCTATACGACTTATGAGCCATCACCATCAAAATGTAGGTCGCTTTTTCTTGACAATCAGGCATATCCGTCCAGCTTAAAACATCTACTAATATGTGAAACGAGTCATGAACACCACTCAACGCCTTCCTACCCTCCGGTGTGGACACAACATTGCTTAAAATTGACAAGATCCTATCACTCACTTCCATATCTCCCAATGAGGTCAACAAAAATGAAAGAAAATCATCAATCTCGATCATTGGTGCCACGTTGGTTGGCAAAATGGATAAGTTGTAGAGTGCGCGTAAACAATCTTGAACCACTTGTGAATTGATATTACCTTCAACTGCTGCATTCTTGAGGGTCTTGACCAAAAACAAGATCGCTCCTGATGATCCGATGATCGGTTTGTTTGAGTCAAGCGCGCTTAACCCGAGAAAATTGGCTACAATTGCCGCGGACAGATCCGGATCAGGCAAACCTCCATTTGGAGACTGTACTAGATTAAGCATCTTGTGTACTAATCCTGCTTTAACAATGGCAGCTTTGTTCCTGAAAAATTATTTAAGACTTTTAGCAAAACTGAGTCATACCAATGAATTGAAGAACAAATCTAAGCACCAAATTGGTTCCATGTAACTGTAAAAAAATACTACAAAGTCATTTACTAAATCTTATATCGATTTTGTAACTTTTCTCAAAAAATGCAAAGTCATAATTCATGAGACAAATTTAGTGACTCACTTTGTTTTTTTCACGACTTTTCATAAGCCTTTCACTTTCAATACACAAAAATTGATTGTTTACTATCAAATATAAAATCAGATCAAATTTACTACAGTAATATGATTTGTTTAAAATCAAATTGTTGGACACTAAAAATGTCATTTTCTTATTTCAAAGTAAAACTACAAAATCAAACAAGTTTTGTAACATAATAAAACTGTCATTCTGCAAAAAAGTAAATATCATGTTTACAGCTTTTGTTTAATAAAAGATTATGTCAAAACAAAATTATTTTGGGTACATCTTGGCATAAGAAATGTACGAATCTTTGCGACTTATGGCTGAATCTCGGTGGATCGTGACAGTCAGCAAGGCCACTTACAATCCGAGTAAAAAACCCGGTAAATCTAAAGTAATAAGTTATCAAAAACACTTACTCATCATTGCCAATTCCAAGATTAAGCAAAGCATACAAAGCCACAATCTTCTCCTCACCACCATCACAACCATCGTCAACCATGGCCACTAAAGGTGGAATAACACCCAACAACCCAAAATTCATCCTCACACCACCATCACCATCTTTACACATCCTCCTAACCTCATGGGCCCCACCACCATCACCACATTGCAACCTTTTCACCACCATCTTCATCTCCTCCAACTCTGCCATCTTTTTCCTCACCTCCTCTTCTTCTTCTTCATACATTTCACACATTTTTAGAAGCTCAGATAACTTTTCAGACTTCTTAGGTTTTGAGGGTGGTGGGGTTGTTTTGGGTGGTGGTTCTTGGGTGGTGGTGGTGTGATGACGGTGGCTGTGGTGGTGGTGAGTGCCGCACCGGAGTGTGTTGAGGATCTTGCGGCGGCATGATGACCAGATGCTGAAGGTGGTGGTGGTGCTTTTTTGGATTTTACACATGTTGTTAACTCCGTAAATTAGTCAGCCAAAAAGTCAAGAAACATAGTTAACAAGAAAAAGAAAAAAACCTACATTGTACATAGGAACATGTTTTTTTTTTTCAAGGTTGTGTGTTTTTTTTTAAGGTTTTTTGTGTGTGTGTTTTTGAAGGTGTATTTAGTGTGTGTGTGAAGTGAGTAAATGATGAGATGTGAAAGCTTCTGAAAGAAGAGAGGGAGTAAAGTGAGGTGTTGTCAGCTTTTATTAGAGAAGACTATGGGTGGGGCCCACATGGGGTTTTTTTTATAAAAATTTACATTTGGCTACCTTATATAATGTGTTTGATTAGTGTTTATGTCCTTGTAATAAGATATTTTTACATGATCTTGTTTTGTTTGCCTTGAAAATAGGGGTTGCAAAAGAATCGAATCTAGTCTTTTTTGTTTGCTTTTTATTCGGTTAACTCGATTTTGATTTGGTAAATATCATATTTAGAAGAAAAAGAAAACAAAAATTAAAAATTAAAGCCACTTATAATATCTTTCCTACTAATTCTTTTACACACAATAATGTTATAATATACTAAATTAATGTTTATATTTTTTCCACTTATTCTCTCTACATCTGATCTGTTAATTTTGACACTTGTCAGTACCCTGTGAGTAGAAAGATAAAAATGAACAATTTTTAGAAAAAAAATAACATTAAAAAAAAAAAAAAAAATTGCTAAAGCCTCTTATAATATACTCCTATTAATCTTTCTACACACAACAATATCATATATATTTTTTCTCCCTTCATCTTGACATTTTTTTGTTACAAAATCACTAAATTAGTTTAACTAGAACTCGTCATTAAATTGATGTGGGATTATTAAACCAGTATTACTAAAGCATCCTATGATATACTCCTATTAATTTTTCTACACACAACAATATTATATATATATTTTATCTCTCTTCATCTTGGCATTTTTGTGTTACAAAATCACTAAATTAGTTTAACTAGAACTCGTCATTAAATTGAGAGGTTCTCTAAAATCACCAAACATTTACACAAAAATATCCACAAAATGAGTTGTCATATTTTCATTGATATATTTTGTTGTATTTTCTCTCTCTTCTTTTTCATTAAACCAATCACACATGGATAAGTTAATTTTGTGGTTTTTTGTATGTGGATGTTTTGTGGTTTTAGCAAACCTTTTAAGGCTGGTAGTCAAAGCTCCGTGACTCACTCACCTTAACGTCCCTCACTCGCGACTCACCTTGCCCTCCTTGTTCCCTCACGCGTGAGTCTCGTAATTCACTGCAAATTAAGGTGACCAAGTCACCTTGTTGATTTGTGTGCAAAAACAATGTACCCGTTTGTTTATAAAAATAAATAAATAAAAAAATCCCGTTTACCCCATTTAATATATATATATATATATATATATATATATATATATATATATATATATATATATATATATATATATATATATATATATATATATAGTTTGTGTATTAATTTGATAGTATGAAGCATCAAAGTAATGGACAAACTTTTATTTATTACAGAAAAAATGAGACTACATTACATAGGAAATTAAACCGCGATACATAAAATAAAAGACATATATTAAAACAACTAATGATAATCCGAGTGATCCCAAGTTTGAGAGTTGTTGGAGTCGTAACTATCGTCATAAGCTTACGAAGACGAACCTTCAAATCTGCTCTCATCCCACTTTGCATACAAAGCATCGAATTCTCTGTCTCGACATTCTTTTTCCTCACTTTCTGCTTGCTCCTTACGAGCAGCTTCCTCCATCTCTATCAATACTTCTTCATCTTTGACCATAAGTCGCTCCCTTTCGGCTTGTTCTCTTTCTGCTTCCTCCTTTTCTGTTTCCTCCTTAAGAGCAGCTTCCTCCAATTCTCTTAAAAGTCCATCTTCATTAATTTGTTGCCCGAAGTCTTTTTGTTCGGAAAATTGTTGGTCGAAGTGTTTTTTAGACATTATTCAGAAAATTTGGTAAGAAATTGTGTGTGTCTGTGTGTGTGGCTTGTGAGTGTGGATATATATATGAAAATTTTTAAATTTGAATTTTGTATTTGTTACACTGTAGTATTTGAATTTTGAATTTGTAATAAGTATTAAAAAAAAAGAAAAAACATGTAAGTAAAAGTGAGTGGAAGAGAGAGATGAGAGAAAGCTGATGTGGTGTTGATGTGTAAGGTGAGTGAAGTAACACTTTGCCCTCTAGCCTAAATTGATGTGAGATACTAAACCAATATTGGATACTCACCCGAATTGTATGTGTTTGTGGTACAAGAACATGTTACGCGACAGTGTTTAGAGCACTCCCATCCATAACACCATAACACCAATAACACCGTCCACGTCAGCGCCACATCAGCTTTAACATTTAACATTAACATCCCCAAAAAACACTCCCATCCATAACATCCCAATAACACCATAACACCAATAATATTTCATATTTTCAATTTCAACCCCTAAACTAAAACAAACATTTCATTAAAACTAAAACAAACATTTCATTAAAACTAAAAACATATTACAATACGAGATTAAAAATAAAATAAAAAAATACATCGAAATAATAAAAAAAAAGAACACACTGCAGTTAAAAAAAAAACATAGCAAATACTTATTCATCGTCGTCGCTCTCTTGTTGTTGTCCATGTCGTTCAAGATTATTCTGCCAAACATGCTCCATAAGGTCCTGTTGGAGTTGGGTATGCGTTTGTTGGTCGTGTATTTCTTTTGCCTTACGACTGTGAGTATCACATCTTTCGACCCATCTTCGTTGCCTCAAATTTCTTGACGGATCCACCCACAGTTCGTTATAGTCACGTAATTCAAATTTTTGATCTTTTACAATCATGTTATGCATAATAATGCAACAATACATGATTCTACGTATTGTAGCAATTTCAAATTGACGTGCCGGTTGTTGTAGTATACCCCAACGACCTTGAAGAACACCAAAAGCACGTTCAATATCCTTTCGGGCACTTTCTTGTCTCCTTTTAAAGTACGTATGTTTTTCATCAGTTGTTGCCGTGAAGGATTTGACGAAAGTTGCCCACTGTGGATAAATTCCATCAGCCAAGTAATACCCCTGTTCATACCTAGTTCCGTTGACCATATAAGGTGCTCTTGGGGCATTATCAGCAAGAAGGTCATCTAATAACGGAGAGTTATCTAAAACATTAATATCGTTATTTGCCCCCGCCATCCCAAAAAATGCATGCCAGATCCATAAATCTTGAGAAGCAACCAATGTTTTAAAAACCGGTTTTTTAATCGACCCGGTCGAGTCACCGGGCACCGGTTCGACCGGTTCAACCGGTTCGACCGCCGGGTCAACCCGGTTTTCCATTTTTTATTATTTTATTTTTTTCGACCGGGTCAACCGGTTTGATCACCGGGTCAACCGGTTCGACCGCCGGGTCTAACCGGGTCAACCCGGTTTTCATTAAAAAATTTGAAAAAAACCAAACCCGGCCGGGTTTCATGACCCGGGTTGACCCAATTCACTCAAAACCCGGCGGGTCTAACCGGTTGACCCGGTTTAAAAAACCCGGGTTTTTTTACCCGTTTTAGTGGCCGGGTACCGGTCCGACCGGTTGAACCGGCCGGGTCGATCCGGGTTTGAAAACATTGGAAGCAACAACTTCAAGCATAATTGTTGGGTATTTTTTTATCACCCCTAGCAAAATGCCCTTGCCAAGCCACTGGACAATTTTTTCATTCCCAGTGCATGCAGTCAATGCTAGCAAGCATTCCCGGAAAACCATGTTTTTCTTCATGTAGTTGATAAATTTTTTGAATGTCGGCCCATGTTGGTTTTCTTAAATACTCCGGCATAAACAAATCAATAATACATTTGTTACAACGAATTTGATTTTTTGAATAATGAAAGTGTGAGAGGAAGTATATAAAGTGTGAGAGGAAGTGTGAAAAAAATAGAGTTTTAGTTGGGTATTTATAGTGGTAAAATAATGTTTTTGATTTTTTTTTTTTTTTTTTTAAAAAAAAAAAAACTAGCCGTTAGGGGGTTTTTTGTAAATTTTTTCAAAATCTTAACGTTACAAGGACTAGTTTTGTAACATTTTTTTTTTTTTTTTTCCGACCCATAATGGGCGTTAAGGGGGCAACGCCTCCCCTATAACGCTGTTATCACAATGCATCTCCATCGGGCAACGCCCACCAACGGCGTTAACGCCGTGCCTCACGGCGTTATTAAGAAGATAAGAGTCATGTTCGCTAACATGTCACAATGTGCGATAAAGATATATCATTGCATTTAAGGAACAACATGTACATTCAGATAGACATTTTGTGCAATCGGTTACCAAATATATATTCGGATAACTGTTGATAGCTAGTAAACATTGTCACATTGTTGATTTATATTCAGACAATCTATATCTATATACAGAGTACATGTTTAAGGAACATCTATTTGTTTTACATTATTGTAGTAATGACAACTTCTAACTCGATAAATCAATAATGGCCTCCAAAGAAAACCTAGAGACATTTCCCACACTCATTTTTCACTTTTAGGTCAAATGTACAATTGGCCGGTTAAAACCAAATAATCTCTTGCAACACAAAAGACTAGCATTATACCCGTGCGTTGTATATATATCCAATTCCAAAATAACAAAATTGCAAAAGGCAATTCATTGGCGAATGTATGTACATGATTTAAGTAATCTATGCTTTTAGTCAATCATAAGCATGTTTATATTTTGATTATTGGTTTTATTTTTTTATTTATATTTTTACAAATAAACAAATAGGAATAAAGTGTAAACTTTGGCATATAGCCGGATCAAAGTTTACATCGAGTCAAATATAAAATGCAAGTAGAAAACTGTATTAAATAGTACATGTCTTAGTTGCTTATTTTCAAGTGATGGACAATTCTTACAATAAATACGCACATCTTAATCCACCAAATATCAATTACATTTATTGTTGCCAACAAATTTGATAACACACATAGAGTTTTTAATACCTCGAGTACTTGATGTTAACCTTTTGCCATGTTTTAGCCTTTAGGGGATGCATTGTAAAACTTTATCTAAGTTTGATGAGTAACTTTTAATCTTTTATCTTTAATTAAAAGAACATAAATATTCTCTAGTAAAGATAAAGTAAAAGAAGTTGTAGACGATTTAAAGTTATAAACTTTTATAAGGATGATTGTTTATGAACGTTATGAACCCAAATCTAATATATGTAGAGTGTTTTAACATGACTTGTATTTGGTTTGAGATTCTTGTAAAGAATTTCTTCATATTGTGCGTGACAAAATGAGAGAAACGCAAAATTCAAAACCAATATCAAAATCAAGAGCATGCGTATATTGAAAAAAAATCTATACATTTCAAAAGAAAAGTCAATAATTTACAAAAAAGCAAGAAACAAGTGTCATTCTATAAGACAACTGGATGCTTTTTGTGCGATTTTTACATATTTTTTTTATTATGATAAATAAAAAGACAAATTATTGTGATATGTAAATAAATACATGAGATTCTAATTACAAACGACTCGTGTTATTCATCTTTATAAATTTATTTAAGGATATCTGAAAAAATATAGTTTTTTTACTATTTATATTTAATAACGACTCATTTTATTTATCTTTATGAGTTTAATCCATCCGAACACGAGTTTAAAAATCAAATACGGCTAAAATTACTATTAATAGGAAATCAAATATTCAACTTAAAGCACGGGTATTAATCGAAATTAATAAATAATAAAAATTTTATGTAAAAACTCATCGTACACGGGTATTAAAATTATATGAGTAGTAAATATTTTACATAACTTTATAGATTAGTATACACGAGGTTAAAGACTAATACGATTATAACTATTGTTAAGGAAAAAATAAATATGAATGAAAGCACGAGTAACTATGATATTAAAATAAATACATTTAGGAAAACACTTATTAATAGGAGTAATGCAAGATGATAAATATGAATGAATATTATCAAAATAAAATTTTATGTCAAAACTCATGCATGCATAAGTCTTTACTAGTTCTTAAGTAATCTAAAACACCAACTAACTTTTTTTTTTAACAAAGATTACATTTCATTTCACACCTCACAAATGAAGGTAATTTGAACACAACAAGTTACATCGAACATAAAGGGCAAAATCGAAGCCGACTTGCCAAACAAAATACACGAGGCAACAAGTTAAGCCAAAAGAAAGCATACACCCTAATAGTTGTGACAGACCACAACAACACCATACGAGGGTGGGGGGGAATCACCAAAGTGAGCTTTAGGGAGACACAACCATACAAAGATGTAGCTTGACAAAAGTGCATAAAGTACAGAAAACATACATAGAAGATAAAACTAAGCATCCTAAAAGGAGCCAGAGCAAAACCCAACAGATCTAGAATCAAAACCCAAGGCTACAGCAAGCTATCGATGGCGGACCACAACAGATCTGAGCAGACTGAGCAGGTGACGGCAGCGACAACAACGGCAGCGGCGAGAGATGAATGATCTGTGAGTAAGGCTTTTATTGTAGGAAAATAAAGTACAAGAAAGGATCCGGACGGCCGGTCGAAACCGACCGCCAGAAAAAAGAATTGGAATTGGTTGGATGACACCAACTAACTAATTCTAAGCTTTTCAAACAAAAAATATATAAAACACAAATTAACAACTATATATCTACTTCTTATATGTATTTGTGACCTTTTTATCTTTAAAAGTTTAAAAAATAACACACATTCTGTTATTAGTAACTATTAAAATAAAACTTAAAATTACACTAATTGCATATTCAATTATGATATTAGATTAGATATTACAATAATAGTTTATAACTAATATAATAAATTTAACATATTTATAGTTAAAATTAACGAATTTTTAAGTTTGTATATAATAATATGGCATATTAATTTATTACAATCTTACAACACTCGATCTCTAAAAACTATCATCTATTATAAAAAAATCGTTAAACAATATTCGCAAAAAAAATAATAAATAAAAAATAAAAAAGCGTAAAATCAAAAAATCGTTAAACAATGTTCCCCTCTAAACCCGTTGCTTTTTGCGGATACCATTAGGGTTGTAAACGAATTGAACGAACATGAACAGAGCCTTGTTCATGTTTGTTTGTTTAATTTTAATCGGGCAACTAAACTGACATGAATGATTAAACAGACGAATTTT
Source organism: Chrysanthemum seticuspe (assembly GCA_019973895.1). Lineage (NCBI taxonomy): Eukaryota > Viridiplantae > Streptophyta > Magnoliopsida > Asterales > Asteraceae > Chrysanthemum > Chrysanthemum seticuspe. The sequence goes on from BPTQ01000001.1 coordinate 47,993,620, forward strand.
CTTGTTTATGTTCGTTTATTAATAAAATGAGTTGTTCATGTTTGTTAATTAAGACACTAAATGAACATAAACGATCGAATATGAATGAACATAGATAAACACACATAAAGTTTATTAAATTATACACAATATATTATTTTATAAGTTTTATTTTGTTTAAGCAAACCAATTTTAAAATTATACAATAAAAAATGATATACGAACATAAATAAATAAATGAACATAAATGAACGTTAACGAACGCATAATCGAACATTCACGAATATGAATAAACGGACGCGACTTTTGTCAATGTTCGTTAATTTAACTAAATGAACGTAAAATATTGTTCATATTAGTTCATTTAATAAATAAACGAACATAAATGAACTTTTTACCGAACAGTGTTTACTGAACTTTTCAATTCATTTACAGTCTTAGATACCATGCTAGTTTATCTAAAATGGTCTTTTAATACTCTATGGGTATGTTTGGCAAGAGGTTTATAGTGGTTTATCGGGGCTTGGGCTTTTAAAATAAGTCGGCTTATAAAATAAGTCTCATTTGTCACACAGGCTTATGGAGACTAATGGTTTATAAAAAAAAAAGCCATAAGGCTCTATAAGCTCAAGCCCATAAAATGGAGCTTATAGGGGTTTGTAGATAGTTAAATTATTTAAATCTATTATATCTCTAATAAAATAAACTTTTGTACAAGCCTACTAAGCTCATTGCATTAAAAATTGGTTTAATGTCATACCTTATTTAGCTTCAAAGTACAATTTTTTTATGCAGGAGGTTTTGATTCTTCATTCAGCAGTTTTAATTCACCCTTTAATGTCAATTCATTAAATGTATTCGGTTACAATCAATCTACACGCTCCTCATTACAAATCCATCTTCTTCACCGATTCAAAATTCAAAAACACATACACAAATCCACTCACACAATTGTTTGAATTAATATTTACACACATTCGATAGAATTGCCAGTAAGTTAAGATCTATTTGATGTTTTTTTTTTTTCTTTTTCTTTTTTCAACTCAATTTAATTGTGTTTCAAATCAATTGTAAATATAAGTTTTAGGTATTTACTGATAATACATGTTTAATTTTATGGTGTTCTTCAGCACTCCATTAGGTAATGATTTAGAATGATTATGTATTAAGGTGAGCTTTTAAGAACTATTCAAGATATTCATATATTAAGGTGATTAATTTAGTACACACCCTTTATTTGTTTTCTCTTTTATATTGGGTTTATTATGTTTTGATCTTGCAGATATGTCGTTTAATTTTTTAGGTTTTATTTGAAATGGGATTTTTCTTAATTATTTATTTGTGTAAAAAAAGTTTAAATCTTTATGCGTTTTTTTTTTAAATTGCATGTTAAATTTTATTTCAGGAAGTGGTTGAAGAAAGCCGGGATACATCATTATAATGTGTGAATGGTGGTGAAGGAAGGTGATTGTGAATGATGTGTCGAAAGGGATACTTATGCATTGAGGTAATTAAGAGATTGGGTATAACAATATTCTAAATGTTTCGTGTCTGCACTATGGTTGCTTATGGTATTGGTTGAAAGTTACAGACTTTTGCTTTTATCCGTAGGGACAGAGGCACTTTCACGTCCAAGCAAGGTTAAAAGTTAAGATTAGGCCCAAGCAAAACCCTATTGCAGAAAATTGTAGATGGCATAGTCCAAGCAAGGTGATTGTTTGGAACCGTTATCAAGTATAAAAATACAAAGCTTTACATATTTTTTGGATTATGCTAAATTGTGATATCTTTTTTACAGGTGAACAACATAATAACAAACTCAAGGGTGAAGATGATTTTGATATTCAGAATCTTATGTAACCTTCCTTTGTAGTGATTGATTTATATCTAACGACTCACATGTTTTCTTTTTTTTGTACGAGACGTATATAGGATTGTAACCCATTATGTTGCTCGACTTTGTATAAAGTTAAAGTATGGCAGCAGCGTGAGTATTCAAAGGCAAACATTACTCGGAGAAGCTCATGGGCTTGGATTCATGGAAGGTATGTCATTTGACCTGTGTAATATTCAATTTGTGTAAAAGTAACAATGACTGTGATTAAGTCTATACACAATATGCATCATATATTGTATCAAAGTTACGAAACGCCCCTGTAAGAATATTAATATGCAATGGGATTTTTTGTTGAGATGAATCGGTATATAGATTGGAAAAGTTACGGCTTATTATTTGAATGTATGCGCTCATTGATGGATTTTGCAGATTTGGACTATTGAATGGAGAACTAGAATGGAGACTCTAAGATGTGTTTGTCTTGCAGAGGTAACTCTCTTAGTGGCTCCTTCCCTGATGTGTAGGTTATTTCGTGCACATGGGCGCAAAAGGTTAGTCGAATCACTTCTTCTTGCTTTGTTGCAAAGAATAGGTGTTGATTCAGCAACGTGGAAACCTTTTCATGCCAATATATTTAGGTCTTATAGTTGGTTTACACCATCTTTTTCCAAATGGGTAACAATGAATACTGAACTTTTTATGTCTCTAAAACGTAGGCGATGTTTGGAATACCTTATTATTCGGGCTTATGAGCCTATATGAAAATTGGAAAAAGCTTATGCCTTATTTAGATCCGAATCTCAATTTGATACGCTCATAAGTCACAAAAAGTAGGCTTATAAGATTTTCCTAATTGATATAAGCCCATAAGTCCGGAAAGTAAGTTGATCCAAACACCCCCATACTATTCGGCCTATAATTAGGTCTTATAGTTGGTTTACACCATCTTTTTCCAAAAGGGTAACAATGAATACTGAACTTTTTATGTCTCTAAAACGTAGGCGATGTTTGGAATACCTTATTATTCGGGCTTATGAGCCTATACGAAAATTGGAAAAAGCTTATGCCTTATTTAGATCCGAATCTCAATTTGATACGCTCATAAGTCACAAAAAGTAGGCTTATAAGATTTTCCTAATTGATATAAGCCCATAAGTCCGGAAAGTAAGTTGATCCAAACACCCCCATACTATTCGGCCTATAATTGTAAAACCTTCATTTGGGAGTGATACAATCCCATATCCAATGACAGGTCGGTCTGGTCAAGGTATTTAATCTTTTTATGTTTTTAATGTTTATGTGTTGTTTTAGAGATTATTATATTCATCATGTTGACTTGCACCATGTTCTTAAGTTGAATGTACGGGTTTCTTTGTATTGTTGTTAGGCATTTGCTGCGTGCTTAGGTCGAATGTAGGTAGTGGTATAGCAACTTGATTGTATAATTTATTTGGCTTGGCTTAGTATAGCCACCGTAGTATTCATACAAATGCCTACCGTTAGTATTGATTGCGATTTCTATACCTTTTGTTATTAGCGGAAGTGAGATTCAGTTATTAGTCAACTGCTATGCCGTAGCAATTTTTTAGTGTCTACATCTTAAGATCATTATTGATTATATTACCAAGAGCTGCAGCCGCATAATGGGAAGACTTTGAGTCTTTGACCCTCAACAACTCAAAGAAAATGGAAGCTTACCAGACCCATACTTGATGGATGTAGACCTTCATTTTTGGACCTACAGCTTGAATGCATATAAAGCTGTTTGGTGCTAACTTTATATATCCGCATGTCTTTTTTTTACTACCATGTGTCTTCAATAATCAGTTTCGAATATCGACCTGAGTTTCAAAGTGTTGTTTTAATGTGCATTTAGATGATGATTTTTTGGAAGAGTCACGACTGATGGGCGAGTTAATGCTATGCGAATTGAACGCAAATCCCAACACGAAGGGCAACGCTCAGGTAGAATGATGTTTTGGCTTTTGTTATTTACCTGTTGATTCCTGACTTTAAACCACACGGCTATTATATGCTCTAATAAGCTGGACTTAGATATATTTAACCCTTTTGGTAATCTTAGCCTCTCATTCCTCTTCTATGAAAGCATTAGTAGAGTCGCAAAAATGAACTTTAACTTGATTACTTTTTTTTTCATTCATAATGGGGCGAGTGGGGTAACAAATTAAAATGAACCATTTAACCTACACAAGTTCTTGCATAATGAGAGCATCAATGGGTTAAAAGGCAACCAATACTAATTTGCATTGTTTTTATTTTTACAGAGATTAGGTAATGAATTGGTTGAAAGGAAGCCAAATTCAGTAGCATGAGGTAAGTAATACAATAATTCTGGCATAAATGCGATTTATGGTTGTGGGTAGACTACTGCTATGGGTGGGCTACTTTTTGTGTTTATAAAGTAATTAGGGTTAACAATAACAAATAATAGTTTCATGACTGGATTTGCTTCGTAAAAGTTTGAAACTCGACAACCCCTTAAGGCTGGTAAACATTTTGTTTGTACTTGCATTTAGCATTAATGCATCAAGTGATGAATTTTGAGGAAAACATTAATGAAGTGCAAATTGTCATCTCCTATAATAATCTTTTATGCAACGATTTTAATGGAACATGGTGAAGATATATTCGTCCAAATTGGCCTTTCAGCTTTGATGTAATATAATTGTTATGTATGGGTTGCTCAGGTTATGGTTTCTTGAAGTAAGCTAATATGCAGTCTTAAGGGGATTACCTTGCTCAGGTTATGGTTTCTTTTGCTAAAACCATTCCATGTATTTGTGTCTATTGTTTGTACTACCGGGCTTTTTTTATTCATTCAAATCAGAAAGTGATTAACAAGAAACTTCAAGGTATGCACCATCATCATCTCGACGGCTATATCAAATCAGGGAATAATGTCACTAACTAACAATGGACTTGGATCTTATTATTTAGTAAACATGTATTTTGCGAAGTGGGCAGGCAACAACTATCAAAAAGTTTCAGGTATCTTTTAAACTAATGAACATTGACAATTTATTTATTTTGAAGTGATATGGGCAGTAATATTTTCTTATTACTTTTTTTTGCCCAAGTTATTCCTACTTGCAGGTTTACTATTTTCTTTTATTATCGATGACTTTTTGTTCTGATAGAAGTCAACGTTTTGACTTTCGTTATTTGTAAATTTTGTTTTCAGAGAACTTGGTATCGGGATTGTTCCATTAAAAGGGTTCTTTTCTTCCGTTCCGGTTTTGACTCAAAATCTTGCAGCCAGTGACCTCTGAAGGGTACATAGACTCACATCACATTTTTGATGTATTTTACTGCATATATCGGACCTATAATATGGAAATGTGGAATAGATAAAACTAATTATATCATTTTGGCTTATTTAATAAGAGAATGGATCAAATGGTTCATACCGGTTAAAATTGGCTAAAATGTAATGGCATCTAAATCTGTTTAAGAACTTGACCCGAACCAAAAAATTATTTGTTTGACCCTTTATGATATAACAAATGTGCCTTTATGATGGTGATGGGATTGAATATTAGTTCTGATTGTTCTGAAGCAATTCCCAAGGTTTCAGGGTGAGAATCTAGAGCATAACAAGGCTTTGTTGGAAAAAGTTCACCAAACAATTAAAAACAAGGGTTGCACCACGTCACAACTAGAATTGGCGTGGGTCCTAAACCAAGGGGAGGATGTATGTCCTATACTCGGCACAACGAAGGTCGAGAATTTCAAGCAAAACATTGGATTTGTATCTGTTGAGCTGTCACATGAAGACATGAGTGAGCTTGAAACAATCGCGTCAATGGTTAAGGGTGATCGATATCCTAATGCAGTAATGAAATCCACTTGGGAGCATGCTAATACTCCGCCATTAGCATCTTATATAGCCAAATAGACACCATAGGTATCTCATGGTTATGGTCATGAGATCATTTACCTTATAACTTGTGTGTACTTTTTACCTTATAACTTATGTGTACTTGGAAATTTGTTTCGAGTAATGAAGGTTTTTCTTTTACATGTCTTCGGCCATCACTGTTTTTTGCTAATATGCGTTACTTCGAAATATATAACTCAAAATTAAGCTCCCCCTCTGTCCCAAAATATATTTATTTTTTTTACACAGGTATTATTGTGTTGTTACAGTTATAATTAATAATCATGCCACTGTAAAAACTTAAACATCAGTTTTTTGGAGTAATACTAATGCTCTTCCATATTTTAGTATTATCTTATCACTATTTATATAAAGTGACAGACAAATTTAATATCATAACTGTGATTAATAAATATTTATCTGTTAGCCGGAACATATAAAAGTACATAAAACTTCCTTCATAAAGAAGCCAAATGAGACCGGAAAGTATTTAACAAATACATAAAAGTTAGTAATATGTAGGCTCTTACATCATCATCCATGTTCCACCATTTGCAGACTCATCATATAACACCAGCAAAAACTACTTATCACCTTCATTCTTTTTAACATCACAATCTGATATACTTAAACAAAGAAAGATTTCTTTGATCACTGAGAAAATGGCAAAGGTTCCAAGAATCAAGTTGGGTTCACAGGGTTTGGAAATATCAGCACAAGGTTTGGGTTGTATGGGCATGTCTGGTTATTATGACGTTGAGTGCATAGCTTTGCTATTCAAGACCGTCAAATTTGGAGATGACAACAACATCGATGTTTATTATTAAATTGTTACAAACTCAATTGATTACAGAATAATTCATCTATTATCTCATTGTTTCTTTCATATATTAAAGGAACACGTTTACTTTCGTTGTTTTCTTATTAATGGAACACGTTTAATTCCATGAATCCACGAGTCTTTAAGCTGGCTTTATTAAAGAAAAATCTTGGTAAATAGATTATGATACAATGAAATGAAAGCAACCCATATAGGAAAGATTTGACTAATTATTTGATTAAGGTGGCTTTGTTGAAGCATTTATTAAATACATTATATGATACTAGAACTTTGTTAAGAAATAGAAAAAAACAGAACTTGAAATAGGGTGAGTCACATGGTTCAACCCCTATGTCGTTAAGGCGTTAACTCCTGTAATTAGCCTCATATGGCCTCTGTAATTAGCCTCATATGGGATGTCTTGATTCGATGCATTGACAAATTTGTCAATGGTTGTCATTTGTGACGAAGATGGTAATATGTAAATGATTACTACAAACATTGTTTATAAAAAACTACTTCAAGACCTTTGATCAAACCTGAACATGCATGTACATATATATAACTAATTAGTTGTTCTTTATTTGTTTTTTTTTACATCCATGATGTTTCCAAGTAAGAACCTATTTACCTATGCTTTAAGGATTAATGGATCTAAACTCTTATGTATAAAGACATAACTTTTTTTAGCTTTACAAAAGCATGTATTCACACACGGAAAACTATATGCGGTTGTTTAAAGGGTTTCTATGGACTATTGGGTGTACACCGAATGGACATTGGCTATTATATTGATTAGTGCACACAGACGTCATTTGCTATTCAAGACCATCAAATGTGGAGATGACAATGCATGGACGTCTATTATTTTAAATGTTACAAACTCAATTGATTGTTGAATAATTCACGATTTATATCATTATTTCTTTTTTATATTAATGAAACATGTTGACGTTCATCAATGTAGTACATATAATTCTTAAAACTCAATTGATTGTTGACGTTCATCAATAACTCAATTGATTGTTGAATAATTCTCATTTTCATATTTCTTTAAAAACTCCGCGAATCCGCGGGTCTTTAAGCTATATAGCTTATTATAGTACATATAAACACAACAAAGAAAAGGCGATTTTGGCACCCACAAATGAGTTAGTCGACACTATAAATGAACATTTGTTGGCCAAATTTCCAGGAGAAGAAATGGTCTACTTAAGTTGTGACAACGTGGATAAAAGTGAACGCGGTGCTGTCATAGATCAGTGTATTTTCTCGCCTGAATTTATAAATTGATTGAAGTTCTCGGGTGTTCCAAACCACATGCTTGCTTTAAAAGTCGGAGTGCCGATTATGTTGTTAAGAAACATAGACCAATCAAATGGTTTATGTAATGATACAAGACTTCAAGTACTTAAATTAACAAGAACCTCTATTCTGGCGCAGATCATTAACGGAACCAACTTCGGAAAAAAGGTGATTATTCCAAGGTTGAGGATTACTCCGTCAGATAAGCGTTTGCCTCTTAAGATTGTCAGGAAACAATATCCGATATCAGTATCTTTTGCCATGACAATCAACAAAAGCCAAGGGCAATCGCTTTCTAAAGTTGGTTTGTACTTGCCCCGTCCTGTATTCACACATGGACAACTGTACGTTGCCGTATCAAGAGTAAAAAGCAAGCGGGGTTTGAAGGTTGTCGTTTGTGATCAGGATGGTAATCTCTCCAAAACCACAACAAGTGTCGTTTATAAAGAAGTACTTGAAGGTCTTTGAACAAGGTTCATGTTGTATCATGTATGTATCATTGGTGTAATCACATTATATTATACTATGGTTCATTATTTTTAATGTTACAAGGTTTGTTAGCAACTCAATTGATCATTAAAATCACACATCATTTTATGTTCGAGTCAATCTATTTTAGATTGGCAACGCGATGGTTGTAAATCGATTGTGACTCACACATATTTTAAATTTAACAAATTTACGTTATTACTTTTATTATCATCTCATTTATCTATTTCTTTAAAAAATAACCCGGTGTCAACGGGTCTCTAAGCTAGTATACTTATAAAATATAATGAATTATCACGTAAAAGCTTAAAATATATGTAAATTTAATTTGATGTATATTTATGTGATTTTACATTAATAAAATTTAATTCTAACTAATTAGTCAAATAATTTTATAAAAATATAAGCTTCAACTTTCGGCTTATAATATAAGCCCAGCCCCAACTCATTACGCCAACATAAAATAAACTTTAGTGTAACAAAAAAAATGTGAATGCAACCCAGCTCACTTGAAAAAATAATTCCACAAAGTAGGACCATGTTCCGTAATCATCGTGTAGCACTGTTTTGTTTTGGATCAATGAGATCCATGACAATAACGGTAGACAAGCAAGTACGCTATCAAGACTTATTTGTTGTATGCTTTTGAGTATTGCAAATTCCGATAAAAATGGAACATGAACATGCAATGGGTTCCAATACTCAAGTAGACAAAAAGGCTGACTTTTATTTCTTTTTATAAAAACTTTTACTCCGTACTTTGCAATTCATACAAGACCAAATTACAACTTTAGTTTAGTGTTTTGGCTTGCAAATAGTTGAAAATATGGGCATTAATGTAACAAAAACTGAATGTATACTTGTGTTGTTCTTGTTTCGTTAAGGTTCTAGTTTGTTATTTGAATGATGATCAGTTGTAAATGGTTTAAATTGGCGGATAAACAGTAACCATGTACAAATGCAGGTGAGTGTACAAATGTTGGTGTCGAATGCTATTTTCCAAGGACCAGTCTCATGTATAGATCTGTATGATAGATGGAAGTTTTCCGAAACCAAACTCAATGCACAAGGTGTAAGCCTCAACGACAAAAGAACCTAGGATTGGGAGATAGAAAATTAGAAGGGAAAGAAACTAGTTACATGATAGAAATGAGTTTGTATATCCATGAGTTCTAACCTCATGAATTAGTCGGTTAAAAGATTTGTTAGGCCAATTCAGTGCCTAATGGTCTCTGACTAGATTTAAATATAAATTATATTAAGTATAAGATGACTCGCTAATAAGAAAATCAGCGAACAACCTCAGCAAAGTTCAAGTTAGAGACATCGTCAAGGAGTCGAATATAATGAAACGCCCATTTTTTTTTTTTTTTTTTTTTTTTTTTTTTTTTTAATTATTAGTATTTTTTTTAATACTGAATACATTGTATAGGTGATAGGATCTACGGTACAGAAGGCTGCAAAAAAATCGAATTATGAATTGAACACGTTTCTGGTAACATGTAAACTCTGAATTATATTTCATAATTAAATTAAACAATAACTATACATAAGTTTAGGGATGAGCATTTCGAACTGAATCCTGGAACCGTACCGGTACCGTACCGAAACGGTACCGATTCTTGAAATACGGTACGGTACCGGGACTACGAAATAAGGTGAAAAAAAAATTGGGACCACTAATTCGGTACCGGACCGGTATCAAATCGGGAAATTCCCGAAAAAAAGCGTGGAAAACCCGATTTCCCGGTACCGGTATCCGAATCTCGTTCGGTACGGTACCGGTACCACTAATTTATGCTCGGGAAAAAATCGGTAACACTAATTCCGTACGGGATCGGTACGGGACCGGTACCGTGCTCATCCCTACATAAGTTTCGTAAGTGGAAGCGGAAGTTTCTACATTAAACGGGCTTATTCCAAGCGCCCCTTTAAAACTTGAAGCTTTGAAAATACATATCATTGTTTATACAAACCTGTTACAAATGGACTCTTACTTTGGGGGCATTCCAAACTGATAACAAATGATGGAAATATGAAGCTCGTTACCTAACCCACGAGCTACATCATTTTGACCCATTACGCCACACATAACACATAACTTGGTCTCATCTTACAAACCTGCAAAACAGGAACTGAGAATGGTTACTCCTTGAAACTTAGTGAGAAAACAGAACTAATCTAGAATAATACTTGCAATTATAAACATGAACATATTAATATATAATATACTATAAGTGGTACGACTTTTAGTCGTTTGCTACTTGTACATGACATGTATCTTTAATTCTGAATTTCATAATCTCTACATAATATCTGAGCACTTGCTTCTGACTAGACGATGCGCAGTTATCCTGCTACAAGTGAGAACTTCCCTAGCAAACGAGTACTCTTCTTGGGGCCATGTTATCGTGCTTATCTAAACTCGGGTCATCCATAAAGGACGCTTAAACATGTAAACTTAATATGCCAATTCTAAACATGGGTCATCCGCACAGGATGTAAATACTATGTTAAGCATGGGTCATCTACAAAAGACGCTTGTACGGGATTTCTACATGATGCACTTTTTAGGCACATGGTGTACTTCTTAGGCACACTTCATGACTAATGGCCATTTCTTAGGCACCCGTGACATGGCTAATGGCGCTTTTTGTGAGCACCCTTAACAAGGATTGTATTCGGTTATATCTGAATCATGAAAAAATAGGTGAAACTCGACTATTTCCGAGTCTATGAACATGGAAATATTCGGCTATATTTGAAGCTATACATATATTCTAACATCATGTCAAATCTAATAATATGAAGCTAATAATCGGTCACTCGGACCGTATAATGCAAGATGAATGATTCTGAATGCGCCTCGAGCACATATATTATGATAGATGCACACATAGACTACTAACACATATCTAATACATAAACACGATCATATATACGCTGAAAACTTAAGCTATATTCCCACCCAAACTTGTATAAACACATAACAACTTTTGGGCACTAAAGCACATAGCTAAATTATATTGTCAATTCTGCAACAACATGTATATTACCATTTTTAACTGACTTAAACTCTGAATCAGCTCATGATTTTTCATGAAAGTAGACTCTTTCATTTTTTAGAAAACGTATGGCACGCTTTAAGAGAAGCTACGGTTGATCTGGTATAAATTTTTAAAGTTTTGATTGTTGCACTTTTTTAAAATATGACCTTACTGCAGTAATTCACATTTTATACTAGTTTAACTACTGAACTAGCCAAAACTTAAAGTATAATGATAAGGATTTAAAAGGTACACTTTTGAGGGATCATTTAAGCCCTTAATCGACCACTTTTATATCCGTTACTGCTTAATTTCATTCCTTTTCACTTTTTAGGTCTCTTGAAGGCAAAATGCTGGAATGACACTTATTTGGACGAAAAGGCGTGAATATGTGAAGAAAATGGCTAAAGTCAAGATCAAGACACTCAAGCTGCTGGAAATGCACCCGACGGCGTCACAGATAAAAGGCGACGCTGTCCCTCTAATTCCGACGGCTCAGGAGTGAAATTGCTATTTTGTGCCTGACGGCGTCAGGCTTTAAAGATTAGGGCGTCACAACTCAGACGACGTCAGAAGCTGAAACCGACGACGTCAAAACCACAAAGTGAAGCCGTCACAAAGTTGACTTGGTCCAGACAAAACCCTAATGGCGGCGATCCGACGGCGTCACAATTAAATAGTGACGCCGTCGCAGTTGTATGTCTATATATAGAATTCGAATTTTCAGACTTTTAGAGAGGTAGAATTGTGGAGTAAAACCATAAAACGATTTTGGTTTGTCTTGGGCAGTATCTTAGGGTTCCCATACCCAATTTTACAACAAGATAAGTAATTTACTTCATTGATTTCATTATGTCTTCGATTGTATGTGTGTATGCTTGCATGTTTACCATGTCCAGCTAATTTACTTGTGTGTTTGCTTAGATCTATGAAACCTAGTTATTGAACATTAATTGGTTGTATCTTATCTTAATTGTAATTGGCTTAGTATTGCAATAGGCCATCGTTGTGTTTTTAATGCTTGAGTAATCTTTGTGAACATTAGTTTATAATCGACTAGAGTTATTGTAAGCTAAAAATCCAAATATAACCTTAGAGTTAGTTTATAAATCCAAGAGATTTTGTAGGCAATAACCTTAAGGTATCCTCAAAGAGTTAGGGAAAAAAGCATACCTTACAACCTTAGAAGATCCAACGCGTTAAGAATAAGGACGTGACAATTCAACCATCAATAAAAGATAACTAGGGATAATAGTATCTAGGTAGACACATTCTTAATTATCATGCGAACACACATCAATTAGACATAGACTACCCCTTAGCTTAGATAATTAGAATAGTAGAGTAATCGGTAGAAGTACCACCCCCAAATCCAATACCCCGAGATTCGTACCTTTCAATTTTCTAAAAAAAATATAAAAAAAGATAAACAATAATCTTCCTCAACCCCAACCTAAGTGTAGTAATTTCTCACTAGCATTCCTATTCTCCTAGAGAATGATATCAATCCCGAGGCTTACCCTAATACTACACTACAACGATTAGGTTCACTGCCTAGGGGGTTGAAAAACTTGCTCGAAGAAAAGGAAGTTTCCTTTGACCCCGAACGCGCGTTGTACGCGTATCAAGTTTTTGGCGCCGCTGCCGGGGAATAGAATAGCTAGTTAGGAGTCTATCTCGTTTAGGTTCCCTTGCTTGATTCCTATCAAGTAAGCTTTTTTTCTCATTTTTTAGCTTCCTCGTAGTCTATCCCCCTTCTTCGTGACTTTGTTTGTAAAACCCATCACTCACCATGATTCGCATCTTTCGCCATAGAGTCTTCACACTACCCGCCCCCAATCCTCCTCCTAATCCCGAAATTGAAAATGCAATCCCACAAAACCTTTCACCCGTTCACCATTTTGGAAATCACCTAGGGCATAACGAAATAAATTGGCAACAACATAGTCTTTTCTATGACTCGGATTCCGATGAGGAGTTTGACTATGGTGAGACACTTGATAACGGGGAGGTCATCGATGAAGTTAATTTTGAAATGGAAGAAGACTTCTCCCAATGTTTTGACTCTAGGTGTAGAATTGAGGCTAATGGCCCCTTTAACATGCAATTCCCTTGTAAGATAGGATTTGAAAGTTTTGATGCTAACTTGCACTCATTCTTACCTTTAAACTTGATCTCAAGAAATCTATATAATAAAATTAAGATGGATGAATTAGCCTATCAAGGGGATAATGTTGTTGATGCGGTCACTTACTTGGATGTGTTTGTTGGAAGTGATTCACTACGACACTTTTCACACAAACATTGAAGCAAAGAGCCATTACAGTTACGAGCAACAATCCCAATAGCGGCAGATAAGCCTTTAAAAGAAGCATCGCAGTTAAGCTTCACGAGATTAGAAGTGGGGGGGGGGGGTCTACTTACGTGAACTTTCATGCGAGACGCCTTTGGTACTTTGCATAGAAGCTGTATTAGAAGAAGCAACTGATTGAAAAACATCATCATTAATATGAGCTTCCAAAATGACACTAGGAGGAGAAATATTGACTTGATCAAATATGTAGCGATTTCTCGCTTTCCAAATAGACCACGCAAGTGTGGAAAAAGAAGACAAGAACTTTGTAGAAGCATCTTTAGACTGGAAAGGCGGTAACAAAGATATTACACGAGAAGAAATAGTACCTGATAAACCATCTAAACGAAGGCCCAAGCTGGAGCCAAACCAAACAGGCTATTATCATCAAACGTGAGCAAAACTTGATAATTTTTACTAAAACCATAACTAACATGTTCATATATCAAAACTTCTAAAATTTCACCATAAACATGAAATCATAACCTGTATTTTAACACATACCTTTGATGGGGTACATGTTAGGGGCTTGTATCATCTTGAGGTTAACATAAACACTCCAAAAATCATCTTAAAGAATTATAAAAATGATTTCTTAATTATAAAGTCACCTAACTTTATCCTCCATAGAAAAACACAGTGACACATGTGTTATGAGTATAAATTCTGGACTTAAAAGGTTATTAGCAAGGTTGTCAAAATCGCGATCCTGCTCGTAGGATCGTACGATCCTACACACAAAAAACGATCAAACGATCAAGATCTTAACAATATCATAATCCAGGTAGGATCGCAGTAGGATCATAAGATCGCGTGTAGGATCGGATCGGATTGTATAGGATCGCCTATTATTAGTTTTTTTTTTCTTTTTCATTGGTATATTAACTTATTAAGCATAAGCTCATGTCTTAAAGCCCAATGACTAAGACTTTTGCAAAAAAATTATTATTTTGGTGCTGTTAATTAATTGTCTATTGCATGATTAATGAGTGTAAAATTGTTATGTTTTTATGGACTATTTAGAAATAGTTTAGATATGTCTTTTTGGGTTTATTATGAAAAACGATTTCTTGCTTTGTAAAATGTCAGAAGCTTGTTTTTGAAGTAAACTATCTACATACTTGATCCAATTTTGATAATATTTTATTTTATGTTACATATAAAAGCATGAATAATCTAATTTAATTTATTTGTTCATCAATGTAGCAACCCGTAAATTTTGATAAGGTAAAATGACTATTTTACCTTTTGACTTTTTAAAGATGACCTTGACTTTGACTTTTGACTATTTGACTTTTACTATAACGTAAAAGCAAATACTATAACGGGTAGTAACCGGTAATTTCTCAAGTTAAATAATTCACTCTGTTTTGAATTATTACACTCTGAACATTTTTTTTGTTCACCAATGGCTATAAATAATTATTTAAAGTTGTTACTTTATTAATTACGAAAGTTTAATCGTGTAAACTTTCCTCCTGATCAACACAAGACTACGATAAGTCTAGTTGTTCAAAATACTCTATTTTCACAAATAGTCATATTTTATATGAACTATTGCCACTTTGCCATTTTTATCTGAACATTTTACTCTTTACATAATACGCATGCTCAAACCTACGTTATTAGGTTTTAACAACATAGACGCACCCAAATAGACTTATCACACCTTTAATATACCTAGTTGGAGTATATTGATAAGTTTAGATATTTTCATAAGTATTATATTATTATGTTACCCGATTTTAAGTTTCGTGACTTAAGGGCTTAACATTTGTAATTACCGAGACCAAACTATACCCTATAATCACTAATATTATCAATATTATACAAGATAATTATAAATCTTGCACAACACACCATATTGTGCCACGCTTTCACACAACCATATACACATGTCCTTAAGATAGCATGATACTAGTGCTTAATCACCATCTACTAATTTTCATACATGCAAGATTGTAGATCAAAGTTCCATTGGCTAGTTTATGTGTTCACCTTTAAGGTTCATAGTGCTCTTGATAGTTATTGGTTTATTTTCCTCCAACAAGCTTGTCATTCTAGAGTTTTATCAAGGTGATTAGAAGGTTCAAGGGCTGAGACAGAAAGGTTATTGGGAGGTTAATAAAGGTTTGAATCAAGTGGTGAAAAGATTCAAGACAAGGGTGAAGATTAGAAAGGGTTTAGGATTGATTATTCTTGTTGTTTCCAACCAAATCATTGTAAGATTTGTGTTACTTTTCATTTACATTCAATATGGTTGTAATAATATTTATTTGATGTAATTTGATATAAGTAGTATAAGTAATATGGCATGATTGATGTTGTACATGAAGTTTGTAACATGAAAAGAAGCTAGAACAAGCCTTAGGTAGGTTTTATGAACCTGAAATTTACGACAGTCCCAAAGATTGATTAAACTGGTCATACCAGTAAACCTTGAGGTTAATTAAATAAGATAGGCTTGTAGATCTATGTCTTATGGTCGTTTCGCCGGGTGGCGCACCTCATAACTCCTCCCGATGAGTAAATGAGAGCCAAAATGGCAAAACATGTCAAAATCTGTACACCAGATTTCATTTAGGAAAAGCGCATGGTTCTGTTCATTTCTGGAAGTCGACTCAGTTTTATGAAATGTATCCAAGACCTAAAATTGAAGTTTGGCGAAATCCGCGTGTCAAAATAAGTTGTAGAACTCAACTTATGGTTGTTTTAGCAGGACTAAATGTGCAGCCAAACTTTCTGCAATGAAATATAAGTATATACTTGTAATTAGACTATTGATATAAGTAAACTTTAGACTTGATTAAGCTTGAGAAGCTATTAGAGGAAGTAAAAACTAAAACTTGGGCTTTTGAATCACTTAAAAAGGACTTGTGGTTAAAAAGTTATGCCTAGTTAAGTATTACTAGAGGTAAATAACTAAATATAGTGCTGGAACAAGAAAGCTTGCTGAAACTATTTTAAAACGAGGTTTTGACCCTTTTCTGGTCCGAATCAGCAAAAGTGTAAAACACGAAAGTTGCTCAGAATGACTTTGTATACAAAAACTGTTAGGAATTAGAAAATTCCATAGTGAAGTGTCGGTCACCCCAAGTATTATCTAGCATAAGTTAGCTCGTAGACATATCGTTAGTTACGTTATTTATCAGTTTATTAGTTAGTTATTAGTTTAGTTTAGCGTAGTGTAACACCGTGGAGGAAGGACGGGTCTTTACCCACTGTATGCCTGATCCACAGGCCAACAGGAGGTCGTGTATTGTGTAAGTATAAATACCCCTTCCAGCCATGGAAGGGGTTGTGCTTCTCATTCAATCTAATATTCCCTTTGTGTAAACCTCTAGCAAGAACACCCTCTCTCTCTCTACTAACTCTCTAACTATGGCAAATATGTATTTTGATCATCCAAGACCACCCGAATCATCAACACAATAATATGTTCTTGTGTTGTGTTGATTTGTGTGGTTTCGCATCATGGTTATGTTGGTTTTTGGATCATGTTCAAAACTGTTTTTAGCACTACTTTTGTGGGTCGGATAATTTTTTCCGAATACTTTTGTGGAAAACAGTTTTCTGTATCCTTTGTTTGGTCAACCGATAAGTGTTATGGTCCATATATGCTTTTAACTTTCTTGTGTCATGTCTGTCCAATCAATACTATTGTCTTATAACTTTTTGTTATCATTTCCGTGATGTAAAAATGGGTCATCTGGTCATATATTAGTGGTCAAAATGGGTAAAAAGTGATGCTTTTTACGTATTTTCTGGGTTTCTATGAAGATGAACGGAAAATATGGTCGGGATACTCATGGGAAAAAATCAAATGGTCAATTTTCTTGTTAGCGAGTTGTCAAACCTGTTTCTATATAACGAGTTGGTCAAAACACTTTTGAGTGTTTCTGTCTTTTACTGGTAGCGACTTACCATGAGTACTGACTCATGGTAGCGACTTGCAAGAAGACTTGTAAGCAGCGACTTGTTAAAAAAAAATAAAAAAAATTGTAGCGACTTGTTGACTTCTACATAGACCACGGCCACATAACTTATACCTATTACCTTACAAATCTCGACCTCTGTTTTGTTTACATCACAAGTCCAAAAGTATAAGTTAAACTTAAGAAAGGGAGACCACGACCCACGACCACAACAGAGATCATATACCAAACGCCACTCATTCAACTTCATAAGACCATCATCAGTCCAAATCACTTATCTAACTCATCCTCATCTTAAATCTTCAATCCCATCTCTAACACAATCCTAGACCTAGACTCGAAGTATATCAACAAAAGGAAAACCGAATCTCAGATTGGTTTCAACTTTCTCGTATATCTTTTATAGATATTTTGAGTTAAACCATTATCATCATTGACCCATATGTGTAACTATCCGAATATAAAGAAAAGATTTTAACAATTATGTTATCTCTTCTCTTTCAATCGTTATTGACTCAAATTAAAAACGAAAAACACTGAAATTGCACCTACCCGAGACCTTTTTATGTTTCAAAGATCTTGAAGCCGTCACACTTGTGGTCTTCGAATCTGGTACAAAAATGGTTGGAGACGTTTTGTTGTTTGATCAGTTATGAATGATGGATATGAAATTAATTGCGAGATGGATGAATGAGATGAGTGTTGTTTTTGCTTTGTGTTTGATGTTTGTTAAGATCTTAGTTGCGAGTATGATGTGGGAAACGTTTTTGTTTCAGATCTATATGTGAGAGAAAATGTTTTGTGGGAGGCATAACAATTGAAGAGTGAGATTAGGGTTACAATGAGAAAAATTAGGGTCTACTAGCTTTTATCCGGTTACTAATCTGTTTGATGGATCGGGTAATCAGTAATTGGACTTGGGTTTTGATGAAATTAATCTCACATGGACTGTATTGTAACTGAATGGGCCGGGTATAAAGTATAAACTCCTTATCACGTTCAACTTCCACTTTGACCAACATTTTGTATTAATCTGGTATATCACGTGTATAAGAACGAGTATAACTTGAACTGTTGGATTTAGTGACCACCATTTTGGAATGCATTTGGTATATCACGTGTATGAAACTACTTTTACATGTCACGTGAGAGATGGAATTTATTTTATAACATGAATATTAATGCAAGCTTAAGGAGTTAAGTGATATACCATGAATGTATTTTGGTATTTGTAATATTCTAATGGATCGGGTATTGGATCTTGGAATGGAGCTGTATCGAATATGGGCTTGAATGTTTACCGGATGTATCAATATATGTGATGATTTGGATGTAATGTGATGGACTGATGGGCTTCTCATAATTGGATCGTTAATGCGTGAATTTGAACATATGTGAATTGTCTAATATGAGATTTGCAATTTAATTAGCATTGTCGATGAGTTTTGATGATGAGATTTGCCGATAAGATTTGGTATGATAATGAGAATTGTTGTGGTATGTGGGTTGATACTTACATTTTCATGGAAGGTATTATTTCACGGCTTGACTTGATTATTGAACAAAGTTGACTACGGGGTTGTTTGTACGATATGTCTCATTGGGATTTGAAGTGAGGTTTTTCGGGCGCGTTTACTTATTTCGTCTTCTTTCTTTCTACCCTTCCGCGAAGATGACTTGTTTGGGCTTTTAAGGAGTGTGAAAAAGACTTGGCTATTTAGTTACTTTTGCGATTCTTTCTCGATCCAAATTGTAACTATCACTTCGGTGTCTCACACAGTTGAGGATACGTCAAGAGGATTTGTACATTGGGTACACTGCTTCTTTTTCACGAGGATGAGTACAAGTTTAAGTAACAAATCTGGGGAATTCTACTTCATGATCAAGTTTCGTATATCGGGTTTACTTCTCCACGTGGTCACTACAATAGCCGACAGAATGCGTGAATGAAGTGTTTACCAAAGTGTTGATTGGATGGTTGATGATGTTGGATTATGAACCGTTGATGAACCGCTGCATGTTCCCCTAAAAACAGTTATTCACCAAAACCAAAATGGCTATAATACATTCAAGCTGAAATTGTTTACGGTTTTGTCTTGATTTTGTAAAATCCCGCGAAAGAACCTATTTCTCGGTTTAAATCATAGACTTGTAAAATCCCGTAACAATGGAAACATCCTGATAATAGTAAGGTGCATTTCCGGATCTATCTTACGGTTTATTCTTGCTTTTGTAAAATCCCGCGAAAGAATCTATTTTTCGGTTTAAACTATAGAATTGTAAAATCCCGTGATGATGGAACCATCTTGGAGAAAGGAAAGCGTATTTCGAGGTCTTCTAATGCTGGTGTTATGGTTTCTGCTTCGAAGAAGGGATAAAAGGGTGTACTTCATAAATTGGATGTGTGTTTGGATATTCGTCATGGCAGTTTGGTTATTACATGGTTTTACGGGGTTATGTGCTACGAACCATGGTCGGGATGAAACCATTATCATAGATCACTTAAAATGTCAAAGGAGGCTATTTTGAGCTTTTAATCAAAAGATGTGACAGCGGCATTAATTCAGTATTATTCATTTGAGGTTGAAGTGAAATATTACGGGCGAGTGTGCTTAGTATCTGAAGGTATCGGGGATGGTTGGATGAAGATTCTTCGAGATCCTTGTTCGAGCGTTTTCCAAAAACAAAGACTTGGAAATCTAGTTATTTTTGGGAGTTTTTTTCCTTTTACCACGTGGGGGAATTGGGCTCTGTTTGCCACAAAAATAACTATCACTTTAAGGAGTTACGTTGTAGTGCTCAGTGTCACATTCAATTGTGGATTTTCAAGAGGTAATGTACGTCTTATACTTGATGGTTGGTTGGTTGAAGAGTATAGATTACATAGAGAGTACTTAGAGATGCTAATGGAAATCGGCACCGCTCTTTGTTACATATGTGCAAGTTTAAGTCACGAGTTCGGGGTAGTTTACTTCAGGGTCAAATTCATCATATTGGGTTCTCTCCATCAGCTGTCACAACAAAGAGCCTACTGAATGATAATGGGTTGATTACATGTTTTGCCAAGAGATGATGAAAAGAGAGAGATTATGACGTCTGTTCACATCAGTTCAGGCCTCGTACTCCAAAGAAAATAAAAGTGTATGTTTCAGTGCGCTTTATCTTTGAAAGAAGAAAAATCTTCTTTTGACGTATGAACACAACAGTTCATGCCTCGTACTCTAAAGAAAAGAAATGTGTACGTTTCAGTGCGCATTATCTTCTGAAGAAGAGAAATCTTCTTATGACGTTTGAATACTTCAGTTCAAGCCTCGTACTTCAAAGAAAAGAAAGGTGTACGTGTCAGTGCGCTTTATCTTCTGAAGAAGAGAAATCTTCTTATTATGACCATTCTCATCAACATGCTTCATACTTTTTCCATGCGCTTTAGTCATCAAGTGAACCGGGCTATCACTGATTGTTTTCTCATTCCACTTGCTCGATTATAATGAAGATGGCGACATCATGTGCTGATTTTGCGGGAGAGAAGTGTGAATAGAACATTCGGATGACTTTCACTTATTTAATCAAGAATGGCAACTCCGTATGCAATTCTTGAGGGGGAGAAGAAGTGTGAAATTACTGCATGGTTGATTGATTTCTGAGAATAAATGGTTAAACGGCTCCAAACTCATGTAAGAACCGATCTTCTTCTTATCGGGTCATCGTTACATGGAGTTTCTTCTATGAGCCGTTAGTTGACATCTTCACAAGCTGATATGAGTTTATTGACAAAGTGCTTCCGGTTAATGCTTCACGTGCACATCAACATGATGATTCCGAACAACCTTATGTTCTTGTTTGATGTGATTTTTTGCTTGGTATTACCATTTCGTGTGTTCGTTGCGGCCTGATTGCTGATTTCCTTGATGAACATCTTTCTGTTCTTGTTTGATTGGGAGGGATTTTAGTTAAGGGGATTTGCAAGATGTAAGTTGATTGGGATGCTTTTTGGTGATGTTCTTGTTTTTGGTGAGTTGAAGATGTTAACTTTCTATTCCCCAACTGGACAATCTTGAAGAAGGTCGAGTCTACAGTCGGTTCTACATATTTTGCTACATGTTAGAAGACTAAAGACAAGTTGCATTTAACGATCTAAAGAATTCTTCTTAATTCATGGCATTCATAAAAAAGATTGTCGGTTTAGGGGAGAGCACTAATTGGGGGAAAGTGAAATATTTGATTTAATCCCCAATTAGACTTGCTCACTTACTTCAGCAAGTAGATTCTCACAGATATATCTGAGCTAATGATGTTCTTCTCAACAAATTTCAAGTATTTGGACTTACAAAGTGTTGCTGAATATGAAGTGTCAAAACCAGCAAGGGGGAAGGAGACACGCATCTAAACGCGAGTAAACTTGATGAACTTAACACTTCTAAGTAATTGAAGATATCCCGGGAAGACAAATGTTATTACCGCAGAGAAACTCAAGGTTTGACGCATGGCGAGTAAACTTGATGGACTTAATACTTCTAAGTGATTGAAGTTATCCCGGGAAAACAAATGTCATGACCACAGAGAAACTCAAGGTTTTACTCATCAAGGCATTTAGTGTTAGTATTTCAACTACGTGGGGGAAGTGATGTTAGAGAAAGTTTCTGAAGATAAAAGAGGTACACTAGTGTGTGGTGATTTCGATGGTATCGCAATGATCAGGGGAGAGAGATTGTGTACATTGGGGATGCTCAGCTGTTTCACTTGAGTGCTTAATCAGTGATTCAGAGATATAATCACTTATTCCGGAGTTAACATCCGCAGAGATTGTCATCCGCAGAGATAATCAGTGACTTGGCCTGCTTCTTCAATGTTATCAGCTATTCCTTCCTTGTGTATTGGTATACTTCGGATACTTGAGCTTCATACACGATCATCAGGGAAGAAAAATGTGAACATGGGGAGGTGTTTTCATTCCCCTCATGATGTGTATTCGGGAGAGCTCTTGGGTATTGGTGTACTTCGGGTTCTTGAGCTTCATACACGATCATCCGGGAAGAAAAATGTGAACATGGGAAGGTGTTTTCATTCCCCTCATGATGTGTATTCGGGAGAGTTCGTGAGCATTATACAAAGAGGCTGACTACATCATTTCATCTACTTGGGGGAATTGTTCTCTTGACACCTTTTGGAATGGATCACTTCAGACTTCAGTGGAAATGAAAATTTGAGAAGATTATTTAAGTGTGGGATGAAACGTTGATGTTCTTCTATTGGATGATATAACCCCGAACGGAGAACCTCGATTATCGTTCTTAAATGGAGCAGCGGGATTTATGATGATGGTGTGCTTCTCTGTGCACCTGGCTAAGGCAAGCTTGAAAGCTTCGAATCTGCTCATCTAATGGATCTTCGGTTTGGGGGGAAACTGCCAAAGTCTCACTTTCAGATGGTTCAATTTCTTTCTATTCTGGAGCCTCGATTTGCTTTGGTGGTGAATGTTTAAGAGATGATGACTTCTATCATCTACGACGTGCTGCTCGATATCTTTATCTCGGTACTCGTATCATCATCTTCTTTAACTATATCATCTTCTCTATCTTTGTATATATTTATTAAAAACCAAATACAAAAATATAAAACCAGCAAAACAAAATACAAAAATATAAAACCAACAAAAGAAAATAGAAAAATATAAAATCAACAAAAACCCATAAAAATCAAAAAAAATTTGAAAAAGACCAAAAATATTGATGAGTGTGTAAATACTCATCATTTTTGGTCAAATCTGAACTGCAAAACACTTAAAAACACTCAGAAATACATCAAAATACTGAAAATATCTCAAAATTGTATTTTATATGTTTCAGATGCAAAATGTTTAAAATCAGATGAAAAATGAGCTAAGTTTGCATAATTGGCAGTTTCAGTCCCCCGACTTTCAAATCTTGTCAGAAATAGTCCCTGAGCACTTATTTTAAAAGAAAAGTCACCAAAGGTCATTTTGGAATCATAAATTGTCATAATTAGTCCTTTGGTGAAAAGTTCCAAAAGTTTTGAGAAATTACAGTTTTGATCCCTGGATTTTAAAAATGGTCATGTTTAGTCCTTGGAATTTCATAAATGGTAAAAATGGTCCTTAAATTATTTGAGAATGACAAGTTTGGCCCTTGGATAATAATTTCAGAATTTACACGTTGGACCCTGGATTTTCAGAATATGCACAAATGGTCCCTAAGCTACTAATTGGGTTTAAAATTAATCCTAAACCCATTTAACAACCCAAGCCCAATCCCCTTACCCAGTCCAATACCCGTTTACCCTAACCCTACCCGGTCAAAGTATTAACACCCCACCTCCCCACCTTTCTTCTTCCCTGTCTTCCCGCCCAAACACACACAGAACACAAGAAGAAAAAAATAAAATAAAAAAAGACCTCCCCTTTGTCCCTGTTTCTCATTTACCCAACACAACCCATCCCCAGACACTCAACCTCCAATCTAAACCTCTTACCCGGATAATCCCAATTCCCAAACCCACTTTCACTGCTACCCCTCTTCCCCAAATGCCATTGTGGCAATCCAAGCACATAAGACCCCATGGACGGCTGTGATATATCTAAATGGTACCTAACTCTATTGGATGGCCAAGAATGGATGAAGAAAGCACATGTGGAGCTTTGGTTGTTTTCCATCTCACAAGAAACACAAGACCTTGAAGAACCCTAGATTGTAGTATAAATAGAGATGTGTAGCCATTCTATAAGGCACCCTTTTTATATTTTAGTCTTTCACTTAGTTTTCTGCTTTTCTATTGTAATGTAATTTTTTTTCAGTTAATGAAGAATTATCACTTTCAAATCTGTTACAGTTTCTAATCAGTAGTAGTGCTAAATTAAGTATTTTTAGTTAAGTAAAGTTGAGTTAAGTTTTAGCTTTCACCAAAAATTTTCATGCTTTCTAAGTCCTCAATCTTATTTTAAGAAGAAAAACTTTCTTAAAGAGTGTTTGGGTCAAGGGATTTAATTGGTCAAAAACCATTTTTTTACCCGTCTGACCTACCAAGTCAAACTCATTCTAGTAGTCTTAGATCAGTCACAAGGTTTTGAAAGTAATTGCATAAGTTTAGTACAAGTTTAGGTGAAATAAAAAGTGTTTTTTTTGCTTTCTGAGACTGAACAGAACAGCAGCTTAAGCTGCTGTTCATAAGCTATTTTGTAGCTTGTTTGATCTCCAAAACCTGCACATTTGGTATTTCTTGAGTCCTTGTGTTACAAACTCAACTTATGTCCACTTTACTTGCATCAAAAGCCACTTTAGCTTAGTGTAAAGTAGAATTGAAATCTGTCCCTTCCCACTTTGTTGGATCTGTCTCAGCAAGTAAGCCCAACCACAAGCTGATCTCAGCTTAATTTTAAGCTGTAAACAGCTTTGACTTGGGTCCTATTTGCTAATTTTAACATCTATGCTAGCCTAACATTACTTGTGCAGCTTTTTATTGCTTTCAAGGACTCTCTTTCAGCTTAAAAATAAGCTGCAAAAGGACACCTTCAGGCTGTTTTCAGCCTGCACCCAACAGTACAGGTCACTAGTAGTTTTCTTTTATCTTGCTTATCAGTTTTGTGAATTGCTTATTAGATCAAATTTAATGTCATGTAGGTAGCTTAGTTAAGGTTTAGATCTTATTCAGCTTATTAGGTGCCCCTTAGTGCTTAATTCCCATTTAGTAGCCTTAGGATATCCCCTAGTTTAATTCCTTGAGCCAACTGTTTTCCCTTTGGCTCAGTTGATTTAGCTTAACAGTTAGTTGTGTTAGCTTATTTGTAAGAAGGCCTTGCTTGTTCACTCTTTTCTTTCTTTTTGTGTTATGCTTAGATTAGTTAAAAGGGTGTTTGGTTGACTGCTTATTGTGATCTCTAGTTAAAAGGAGTGTTTATTGAAGTTTTTGCAAAATTGTTGGGAATAAGCAGTCCTAACTGCTTATTCAGTTGGTTAAGTTCAAAAAGTTTTCATCAAAAAGCCTTGGTCTTTGGCTCACTTTGGTTTTCCAAAAGAAAATTTCTAAAAAAAAAAATAAAGAGCAAAAAGGGTGGGAGGCAGGCTCGAACCTGAGACCTCCCACGCCTTGAGAGTGACAGAATTGTACCTGGATACCAATTGCCCTTGGGACTTTTATTGGTCATTGTTTGCACAATCAATATCTTAAGGACACTTGGGCAGTTTTAAGCATAAGCACTTATTGGCTTATTTGTAGCTTATTTCATAAAGCAACCACCATCTTTTCTATTTTTCTTAGGATCAGCTAACATTAGAGTAGTTTCTGTGAATTTTTCAGATTTTTCAAAATTAGTTTAATATTTTTAATCATTTAATTAGTGTTTAATAGTTTTTAATTCGTAGTAATTATTTTAAAAGTCGAAAAAATTCCCGGCTTTTTTCTAAAATTATTTTTAGTCAAATAGAACGTAGGAAAATTGATTTCACACCCGTAGCCCTTAAATTGCAAAATTTTTACGTTTATGGCTCGGGTGGTTGCCGGTTTTTACGTTTTTGCGTTTTTGCACCCCAGGACTTAGTGTAGCTTCGTTTTATCATTCACTAGGCTTAGTGATAGTTTATTTTTAGTTTATTAGGATTCCCTTTCCTTAATTACCTTCCCGTTAATTAATTTGTAGAAACGTAATTCAAAATCAACAAATCATTAAAACCAATTCAAGTTCAAATCACGAAACTCAACGAATCCTTCCATTCACACCTCGTTGGGTCACGACCCGGGGAAATCACTTTCCCGGTATCACTTTTATCACACCCATGAGGTTTGGCACGTTGACCTTTTTCCTAAAGGGTTAATTTGTCGAATTTTACTGTTAATTTGATAATTTGATATTGTGTTTGTTTTTCACCACTCACTTTACACGAATCAAATATGTTTTTCTCAAGACATGTCTTCTGGTATCGATAACATCTACGGTCTTAGAAATGTCATTCAATAATGGCACGGGACCATAGATGAAGTTCGAGCAGGAGGTGTAAATATTCTTTCCAAAACATGTCATAAAACAAAGGCTTACAGTTACGTCAGACTGTAACCCGTGCTAAAACAATGGCTTGCTATTATTTTTGATAGCAACCCGTTTTTCAAGAAAGGAAAGTGCTACACTTAAACGATTTTCACAAAATTCGTGCACTTATCCTAAAAACAAAATGAGGAAAGTATGTCGAAGGACTGCTGTTCCTACTCAAATATTTTTCCGTCTAAAATTCTTCAGAAAAATATTTGTTTTAACTTAATGGTGGTAAATGAGCTGCTTGAACATCAATCAGTTTCAGAGTATTCGTAAAAATTGAAAACTCAATCAATGACTTCAGCGCTTTTAAACTGTTCAGATAAATGAGTTATTGATTGAGGGGGAGAATGTTTTCAAATCTATATCATCTAACGGGCTTTCTTAATTATCCTAAATGCTTAAACTGAAAAATGATGTTAACCTACGTTGAAGGACTAGGTGCCTAGGATAAGATTGTTAGGATTAGATGATTAAAGTTTGATAAACACATTATTCCCATACCTTTTATGATATGATTGATATGTTGGATTGACTTTTATTAGTCGATTGCTGTTTGGGTGATGTCGACCACCTTATATTTGTATGTGTGTTCACTAACATATGCAGGTATATTGGTATATAAGAATGTTCCCGATCCGGATCCCACAAATGAACATCATTGGATGCCGCAAGGAAAGGGTAACGATATCTTGGGTTGACAAATGAAGAAACGGAGCTTAATTGGACTTCAATGGAGAGTTGGCATAAATGCAACGTAAGAGGTCTCACTGCATCAGCAGATGGTTTTCTTCTAAGTGATTGAAGAAACGAAGCTTAATTTGACCTCAGTTGACATTCAAAATGCAACGTAAGAAGAAGTCTCACTGCATCGGCAGACGGTTTTCTTCCAAACCCTACAGCAACAACGGAAGCTTCTCAACCACCTAATGTATCTTTGTGCAGGACAAGTAGTGAATGATACCATTTTTCTAAAACTTTGAATAATATTGTTTTTGAAAATGGAAAAATATTGTTTTGAAAATAAATTGGACTAAATTTTGAAAATCACCGGACTTCATTTTATCAAAACATAAGTCACTCAATCATTGACTTATGTCATGGATTGAGGGGGAGTGTGATTTAAAATAAAATATTTTCAAACGATATTTTTTCATAAAAGGTCCGGTTTGTACGAAACAAAGTGGTGATCTAAAGATTTAATGTTATGTCATGGTATGATTTTCTTTAAAACTCAAAGATCTGTCAAAATGAAATTTTTTCTGTTCTTGTTTGATTGTGAAATTGTTTTATTTTACTAAAAGATCTCTTAAAACAATCATACCTGATACTAAGAATCTTTAATGTCTTAAAATGGTCCTTATCTGTCATTTTTCAAAATCAAATCTTGCCACGTCTTTCCCCAAAATTTTCTAAATTATTTAAATCTTTTGGGATCACTAATCTCAAATGGTTTGAAATCTTTGATCGGGTGAGAGATCGTGATTTAAATCTCAAATCTGTTTTAATGGAATTTGTTTTAGTCCTTCAAAGGCACTCCTACCTCCATGTGCCAAACTATTTCAATATACATAATGCACATGTTGAGGGGGAGCATTTATCCGAAAACTAGATGAGTTTTTTAAATCAGGCACATTTTCTCCCATGTTTTATAAACCTTATTAAATCACTTGGGATCCAAAATCTCAAAGGGTTTGATATTTTTGATCGGGGGAGAATTTGTGATTTAATAATGAAATTTGATAAAAGTTGATCGTTTTGATTCAGTTGTACAGGCTGCTCTCTCATATGTGCTAAACGCTTTCGAACCTCGAAGCATATATTGAGGGGGAGCATTTTAAAAGAAAAGAAACTATCGAGGTGCAAATGCTTTTATGTTTTAATATAAAGTACCTTGATTGAGCTTTAAATGGTTTCTTAATGGCTTGTGTGATCGTAAATGTGCTTCAAAAGAACTCTTGCCTCTATGTGATAAAATGATTTCAAATATCCTACGCACATATTGAGGGGGAGAATTTACCAAGAAAATCAAATGGCTTTTTCTATGAAAATTGTGATTATGAAATTATTTCAAAGAAATTATTTCAAAGAACTCTTGCCTCCATGTGCTCAACAATTTCAAATCATATGCACATGTTGAGGGGGAGCATTTCTAAATGATCAAAACTATTAAGGTACAAAATGCTTTGATCTTGTATCACAAGTACCTTGATTGATTTTTCCAAATGATTTTTCAATTGGTTTCATGAAGGAAAGAACTGTACCAAAAGACCGACCATTTTACTTTATGCATGGAGTTATAAGGATGGTGAGGTTAGGTATTAGTTCCCACGATCTGCCAGAACCGGAGGGATCTACTGATTCGTGCAAAACCGTCAAGTTTACTAACACAAGCCGGCCACTTGTGAATGGCCGACCGTAAGAAACTTCAAACAGCTTAAACACCAATGCAATGAAGATCTGGGGAGTATAGTGTTTCCCCGGGTCGTTATGTCCCAGCGAGCTATGCGAAGAATCACCAAACGTATAGTGATCGAGATATTTGAACAGAAAAGAGGGATATGATTATTATAACTACAGAAAAAGGACATAAACTACAAGGACTTAAATGCAAATTAAAGGAAATTTAAAAAGATAAAAAATATTAAATAAACGCTATCACTATTTGCAAAATGATGTTTTTGATTTTTCTTTTTATAAAACTGAATTAAAAAAAACTACGTTACGTACAAATGAAAATATGAAACTGAAGCAGTATTAATCCTAAAAATATGAAAATGATATTTTTACAAACCTAATGATAAAAGAAAATATTTATAAAAAGAAAATTATTTTTATAACTATTTAATTAATTATTATTAATTAAAAACTATTTTTAACTATTAAATAATTACCTAAAACACAAGAAAATATGAAATAAAGCTAGAAAAATAAATTTATGACTTGGAAAAATCTAAAATAACAAAAGAGAATTTTCAAAACTATTTTTGTATTTTTCTGATTATTTTTCTATTTTCTAGGAATTAAAAATTATTTAAAACTACTGAAATTACTTAAAAATACAAATTTAACTAAGAAAAATCTAGAAAAATATTTTTTTGACTTTTTATATTTATCTTAACTTAAGAAAAATGAAAACTTATTTTTTTGAACCTTTTCTTAATTAATTGTATTAAATGCTATTTAAAAAATGCTAAAAATTGATTTAAATGCAGAACAATAGCAAACAGGCTTGGAAAAATATGAAAATTTCAGGAAAAGTCTAAAATATTATTAGGAATCTGGGAAAAATATAAAAAACAGGGGTTGTGTGCAAGAAAATGAGACTGCAGTGTAAGTAGCTTATAAATAAGCATTTTTGAATAAGCAAATGCACACAAAAGCCACCAACTTGAAACAGAAGCTATAAAATACTAAAATTAACCAAATGCAACAATTTACAACTGCTTTTAACCACTGAATTGCAAAATGATAAGATTTGATGATTTGAGCTTAATGTGAAAAAACAGATTTAGGTGGGCTACTTTAAGCTTAAGTAAAAGCTACAAAATAAGATGAAAATGAAAACCACAAATTAGAACTCAATCTAGACCTGGCCAAGAACCTATGAACCAAATATGAGACCTAGATAAGCTCTGATGAGCTTAATACAAGCTCTGCACAAACCTGTGCAAGCTCAGTTAAAACTGAGCTTGTGCACAGGGGAGGTAAGACCCATTTGACAATCCTTTTTGAGACTTATAAAAAATTTGTAAAAATCCACAAAAATAGTAATAAGAAATGAGACCAGCTGAAGTTTTTTAAACACCAAGTTTCACTTAATTTGACTTAGAAATGAATCCAATAAAAATCTTTTCAGTTGAGCTCAAAACTGGAATTTCATGTTTTGACTTTTTTGACAGATTTGAAAAATTGACTTTTGTGAACTTTAAAACTAATATGTGAGATGATATTGATGTTAATGGATGAAATGAGGATAATACAAGCTTTTTCTATGAATCTTAAACACAAAACAAGTGTTTACTTATCCAAAACCACAACAGTTAAGTAAATAAGACAGGTGAACCATGATTTTGACTATGAGAGTTTGCAGGCACTCTTAAATGACTCAAATGAGTTCAAATGAGCTACTAAAGCATGAAACCACAAGAACCTACCACTGGATAAGCCTCTAAGACAGTTTAGGCCACAAATCCAAACACACCTTAATTGACTGTTTTGCAAATTTAATGAGACCAACTACTAATCCAACTTGTTTTAATGATCAAACCAAGTTTACTTACTCTAAGTGCAGCTAATTAAACAGGTTTGCACAGTTTATAACTACAAAAACAGATTATGCAATGTTACTTTGAAAATCACTTACATATGGTCCTTAGCCACAATGGCTTGAAAACAGTAACCAAAGGACCACTAGCCTATTCAAATCAACCCAATAACTCTGAATCAACCCAATTCCAACACTGCTTCAACCCAGATCCAACTCCATTTCCATTTTAGCCCCAGTTTGACTTTCTTTGACCAAAAACCAAAACTGCTTGAAACTTAAATGTGAGCTTGTGAAAAGCTATAACAAGCTTAAACAAGCTTATTTGAACATGGAAAGAGGCTATTTGAAGCTTGTATGTAGAAAATAGAAACTGAAATTTTCAACAGTGGCTTGAAAATATGAAACTTAAGTAAACTTTGAAATTGAAGTTTAAAATAGATTACACTGATGATAATACTTGAGTTCAACACTTAGGAACAAAATATTACAGCTTTTGAATTAAACTAGGACATTAATAAGAAAAACGACATAAGAGAAATTTTAAACTAAAAATCTACTGCCTTCCTTCTCTCTTCTTGCTTCCTTTTATATTCCAAACTTCTTCTCTTTCCACTCTGATTGTTTCTCACCTTTTTCCTGGCCATTGGATTGATAGGAGAGATATTGGCGCCAAAAGAAGTATTAGCCAGTTAGGTTGAGTGAGGGGGGGGGGAATGAGCATTAAATGCAATTTGGAAGGTAGTTGAAGGTGGGGGGACATGGAAGAGTGAAGGTGAGGAGGGGGGATGGGAGGGTGAAGTGTTGCAGGCAAGCAGTTGGGAAGAAGACTTTTTGGCGCGTTTGGTGGTTTGACCAGACATTTGACTTGGGGGCTAATATATGAAGGAGGGTCAAAATGTTAAGGGTCCAAAGGGGTTGGCAGGGTCACAATTGGTTATGACATGGTCCAAAGGTCAAAAGGGTATTAATAATCATAGGGACCATTAGTGTAAATTCTGAAAAACAAGGGACCATGGCTGCCATTTCATCAAAGTTGCTCCAATGGCTAAAAGTGACAAGCTCCAAAAGTACAAGGACCAAACTTGATATTTTCCAATTTTCCAAGGACCATTTTTGCCAATTTTCAAACTTGAAGGACCAATTTTGTAATTTCTCAAAACTTTTGATATTTTTCACCAAAGGACTAATTTTGACAACTTATGATTTTAAAAGGACCTTTGGTGATTTTTCTTTTGAAATTATGTGCTCAGGGACTATTTTTGACAATTTTTGAAACTTGGGGGACTTAAACTGCCAATTATGCAAACTTAGCTCATTTTTCATCTGATTTTAAACATTTTGCATCTGAAACATATAAAATGCAATTTTGGAATATTTTCAGTATTTTGATGCATTTCTGAGCATTTTTAAACGTTTTGCAGTTCAGATTGACCCAAAAATGATGAGTATTTACACACTCATCATCTACCCAGGGACAATCCACTAGATAGTGTAGAGTCATTAGGTATATTGAAAAAAAAAAGAGAAAAATGAGAATATGGGAAGAGTGCGGACTGAGACAGAGCTAGTACTGGAACAAACCCAACAAGGTTCTAGTTATGAAGTCTCGGTAAGCACTGAAGGGGTTGAAGAATTAAAAAGAAATGAATGTGAAAAAGGGTGAAAAGAAATAGCCCTCCATCAATTCAACCTTAGGGCAGAAACCGGGTTCAATACATATGCTACTGGTTGTTACTAAGGTAACACTGGTATTGAAGACAAGACGTCATGGACCCAGTGACGCACTACACTAAACTTCCCAAGCCACTCAAGTTCCTCTTAAAAGGGCTTGTTTCATTCTCACGGGGAACCGACATAATCTATCGACTTTCTCTTAGAGATTGTTGATATTGAAGAAGGAGACCCTCTCCCTAGTCTCCGACTTAGGAACCAAATATGCACAATTGAGTCTAGAGCCAAGAGATCATCCACAATATCTCATTAGGACACAAAGTTAATGAAGACTTGCTGTTTCACACTATGTGGAAAGTAAGAATATAATTAAGAGTCCTACGCATTATCCTTGTGGTATTGCCAGAACATCTGAGTGATATGCATACATATTCACAATGAAGATGGAAAGCCTTCTAGAGCCAAAATCAAACAAGCTCTTGGTGGGTGACATGTGAAATCTTGCAAAAGATCAAGCTTGTGACAACTGGATAGAAACGATGGGGCGATTCAATCTAGAATCAACCTTGGTCCAGGATTGGAATTGACGAATACTTTTGGAAAAACCGTTCAATGTGCAAACCTTCTTTTCTCTAGCACGTCGAATGTGTATTCATTTCAAATTCAAAAAGTATCTCTGATTGAAAAATACTTTTAGAAAAACCGTTCGATGTGCGAATCTCTTCTTTTCGCTAGCATGTCGAATGCGTACTCATTCTTTAATACAAAAAGTATTTTGATTGAAAATTGATCTTTCTCATAAACCTTCGTCGTATTGCAAAACTCTTTCTTCAAGCAATACATGATTGTTTTTCAAATCAATTTTTCATCAATCAGTGAATCTCAATTCGCTGGTTCACTCACTCCGTGTTGTCTTCTTTGAGACGTTCCGGTTTGAGAACAGCTAGAACAGCTGCGAAACCCTGTCAAGGAGATTCTTCGGAATCCTACCTGATCACAGGCAGTACTTGTACTGATCAACAGGGAACCGTGGGCCGTGTACCTCAATTCAACGAAAGTGATCAAAGACACGTTCGTGTGTTTTATTGCTAACTGTTGTTTGCAGGTACATTTGGACGGTTGCAGCTGATCAGAATTGAGGAGTCATTCCAAAGCCGCATGCTCACAGCATCCACACTTAATTTGAAGAAATCATGACTGATGCATATCTTCATAACCTGGCTCAGATATTTCTATACTATGTTCGTGCTGCGCTGCTGCAAATATCTTGAACCAGTAAAAGCTTCCGCTACTTTGATGGAAAGATGTCATGATTCAAAAGTGTGAGCATGTCGGTCCGAAAGTCACAACTTCACATGATGGCAACACAACAAAAGGGTGATCCAGAGAGATTTGTTGTGGCTGATGATCTCAATGAAAGCTCGAAGATCATCAAAGATGTGGATCAGTTAAAGGCCTCTACTAAAAGTACAAATCAGTGCGGACTTTGAAGAATCGCTACAAATGCACAAAGATTGCTGAAATGAAGAATTGAAGTCTACAAGCTCAAGACTGAAGATAAAATAGAATGCTAGGATTCTAAATGTAAAACATGGGGTGACCTCCCTTAGGGGGAGATTGTTAGGAATTAGAAAATTCCATAGTGAAGTGTCGGTCACCCCAAGTATTATCTAGCATAAGTTAGCTCGTAGACATATCGTTAGTTACGTTATTTATCAGTTTATTAGTTAGTTATTAGTTTAGTTTAGCGTAGTGTAACACCGTGGAGGAAGGACGGGTCTTTACCCACTGTATGCCTGATCCACAGGCCGATAGGAGGTCGTGTATTGTGTAAGTATAAATACCCCTTCCATTCATGGAAGGGGTGGTGCTTCTCATTCAATCTAATATTCCCTTTGTGTAAACCTCTAGCAAGAACACCCTCTCTCTCTCTACTAACTCTCTAACTATGGCAAATATGTATTTTGATCATCCAAGACCACCCGAATCATCAACACAATAATATTAAGATCCTACAAAAACTCAAAGGCACATAAGCAGAAAGTGAATGACAAATCCTAAAAACTACAAAAACTAACCGGACCTGTTGTATACCGGAAAACAACCATGACTAAGAGACCTTAGTGTATTTTGATTCTTTGAGGCCAAAACAAAGCCAAGGTTAAGCCAAGGTGTTGTTTCAAGATATTTTAACTTAGATACATCCTCAAGAATGTCCTTGATTATTGTTTGACTTAGCCGCACGGCTAATATAAGTTTAATGACCCGAAACTTGATTTTCAAACTTGGTTCATTGGGTTAGACTTTGCTAGACCTTGACAAACTAAGTAAATGACCATATGCCATGTTAAACTACTTCACGACACACAACTTATATCATCATGTCGTCACATAAGTCAATCAATAGTCTTTGACGAAACACGACACATGTTTTATATAACATTTGTCTCGTCAAATACTCACTTATAAATGACAAGTACAACACTAGTAAGGAATTTCATTATCATAAGAATCCTCTTCGGGGTGTTGTATCGACGAGTTATGGATTTACGATTTAAAGTGTCCTGGCTCCTCATACGTTCACTACACGACCTGTTGATTTTGATAGCCTGAACGATGGTACGAGGTTATTTATAAAAGGGCTATAATCCAAACAACACTTAAGGGATACCTTAACTTAATATCCATGTACAACATCATAAGCCAACAAACTACATATACTTGTACACTTATATCGTACACTATACTAAAACGCGAATATTATGCTTTCGTAGGTGATCGTTAAAGATCTTGGTGTTGCCATACTCTATTGTTGATAAACATTATATCGTTATACTCCGCTGCTGATCACTACAGTGAGTTTCATAGCCCCAGCTTTTGTTTAACTGTTTTATAAACTCTTTTGGGGGAGATACATGCTACTGCTTTTACTACATGCTAAAATGCTTTATTATGGACAATTACTTGCAAACTGAATGCCTTGACTGTATTATTGCATGCCTAAGTTGTTTTTGCCAAAAGTCCCCAACATCATGGACCACTAATCACTGGGAGTGAGCGCAAATATTGTGGATAGGCCTATCGGAATTGACGAACCCGTCTCTGTTATCGGAAATAACAAGGCGTACTATATTTGAGATTATCTAGGTATAGGGCAAAATACCTACCCAGGGCAAGTTATATATATATATATATATATATATATATATATATATATATATATATATATATATATATATATATATATATATATATATATATATATATCGTCCGGTGATATATATACAACAGTCAGTCGTGAGTGTCATGAGCTTAGAGCAATAATAACTTTCAAGAAGATAATTGTACACATTGCAATTATACTACAAACTATATTGTCCACTACTGTTTTACTAAACTTGAAATCTTGTGATCTAACTATTGTACTTACAAACCTATGAACTCACTCAACCTTTGTGTTGACACTTTTTAGCATGTTATCTCAGGTTCGAAAGGAATTAGCTGGCATGGCTTGTGAAGGCGCACGGAAAATATTTCGAAGACGATGCATATATTATCATTCGAAAAACATTACAACTTTTATGTTGTACTTTTTATGATTGTACAAACTGGTGGGACCTCTATTTGTAAACTCTGATATTTTAATCGAATGATAATTACTTGAAAACGTCTCATTTAGAGTCGTTTTCTGTAACTTGTGATGTGAACTATGAAGTAATACCCTAGTGACACAATCTTCCGCTGCGATCATTTTGGGGGTGTTACAGATTGGTATCAGAGCTTCAGTTATAGAGAACCAGGTTGCATTTAAACCTAGACTATAACCGCCTCTTATGTTTAAGCCGTAACACTCATTGATGTCTTCAACATTCCGTGCGCCATGCCTAATCCTTAACACAATACTTTGTTATTTATATAAAGACTGTTTATATAAATGATTGACTAAACATAACTGCATATGCCTATTCCAATGCATTATGGCACAACTAGATATCCCCGATCATATACATTTTTGTGATCTACAAAACTTTCTTAGACGTTGTAGTTGGTACAATGGTCTCATTTATTATTAAGACATTGTAAGTATGCAATGGTCTTCCTTATATCTCAAACATCGTGAGATACATAGTTGACTTAGATATATCTCAGACATCATGAGATACACAATTGGCCTAAATATATCTCAGACATTAAGAGATACACCATAGTTTTATCTATTTCTCAGACATTGTGTGTGTGCACAATGGTCTCAATGGTATTTCTCAAACATTGTGAGAAAACTACTTCATAACTATGAACTCACCGACTCTTTTGAACGTTATGTTGATTCTCTCTGATTATTTAACTCCTCATCTTCGAAGATGAGTGTGAACATTCATTCCATACTCTTGGAACACCTACGTCGTCTCATAATACACCACCTTGTAACTCATCGATTAAGTATGAGTGTTGTGTCGGAAATTCTTAAGTAGGATGATTTGGAATGTCCTTATTTAAATGGACTGGGACGCCTTTTCATTTACATAAAGAAATTTCAAATTGCCGAACCATAAGTTTATGATTTCTTACTTACATAAATTGGGACGCTTCTTTATGTAAGTAATGAATTATAAATGGGTGGGCTTATTTGTATCCGATATGACATGAGTATGAACTCGAACTCGAGAATCACAAGTATTCTTTGAAAAGATCTAGAAAACACGATAGTATTTTACCACTCAGCAAAAATCTTAAGACCTCATTCGAGCGACTAATTTCATTCTTAAGTTATCACTTTTGCTGTTACAAATCCTTACAAACATGAACCATTTGTTGAGCTAACAAAATTGGTTAAAGTCAATTGAAACCCGACCTGATAGAATCATATGTTTCAAGAACATAATTGAAACCCGACATGATAGAATCAGATGTTTCAAGAACATAGTTGAAACCCGACCTGATAGAATCAGATGTTTTAAGAACATAATTGAAACCCGACATGATAGAACCAGATGTTTCAAGAACATAGTTGAAACCCGGCCTGATAGAATCAGATGTTTCAAGAACATAATTGAAAACCGACCTGATAGAATCAGATGTTTCAAGAACATAGTTGAAACCCGACCTGATAGAATCAGATGTTTCAAGAACATAATTGAAAACCGACCTGATAGAATCAGATGTTTCAAGAACATAATTGAAAGACCTGATAGAATAAGATGTTTCAAGAACATAATTGAATCCCGGCCCGATGGAATCAGATGTTTCAAGGACATAATTCGGTTTCCACAAACTTGATTATGCACGAGTCGCATAAGTCAAAGTATTCCATATTATTGAGCTAACGAGCTTGTTACACTCTTGAACTAATGGACTTAGTTCAGTCTCGAACTAACAAACTGGGTACGATGTCCCATTATCCATCACATAAGCTTTCCCATGAGCTCCTCCGATTGGTTGGACATTATTTTGAGAACATAATTTCTCAAAATGTTCTCACTTTCCACATCTCGTCACTGTTTGTTATTTTTGCTGTTGTTAGATCCTTGAGCAGTCTAAGCTCGCACAACTTGACCTACTAGGTTACAAGACATCTGAATTGTTTCATCCATTGTGAGTGATCAAACGAAGTAACGTTCTCTTGAATACTTAGTGAAAGTTCTCATATGAACTCTTCACATAACCTCTCGTTGGTTGAGACCATCATTGGGCACACTATTGCCAACTCTTGAGAGCGACGAATATAAGTTTTGATATCAACACCACTGACAACAAGGAAACTTCACCTCTATTTCTTGCACCTTATTCCGAAGATAATACTTCTTGATTATAATTTCTTCAACTGCTTGCGGCATATTTGACTTTGCAATCTTTATCACAATATGATGTGCCCGGTTGGTGCAAGTTTTAAATTTATAAAAGGTGAATTACCAATATTACCAATAACACATACGAGCAAGTATACTCGTCCGTTATAGCAAGATTGTGAAGGTAAGTCGGGATCGTTCGCAGGGATTTGAGTGAATTAGAGCACAAGTTTGAATTAACGGAGTCTATCGAAAACATATAACAAAACAAATAGATATAATGAAATTCAGATGATTAAAAACTACACTTGCTTAAACTAGTTTCATATCATAGATTAATGTGATTGTGTTAACTACTTAACATGTTGGTTGTGATAATTAGTTGAAAACTAATCTATTGTTCTTACAAGTTAAACCTTCGTCAAGATTTTAGTTCATAAAAACAAGCTTTAAGTTTAACCAATCAATTCAAGATCAATTCAAGTTTCATAAGTCTACATCAATAAACTTAAACACAAAAACATCCACTTGCTTATCAAATTGCTTAAGAAATGGTCAATACAAAAGGTAACCGATCATAGACAAAAGGCTACAATTGATTCTCAACAACTAATCTTACGACCATTTAGATGTTTCCAACCAATCCAATTTTGATAATCAAAAAGTGTTTCTATTACAACCACACCTTAGTTCCTTTGTATAATCAAGAATAATGGGTAAAAACAATCATCCATAGACAAAATGATTATGACTAGTTGAACAACACGAAGTTCTTTCCACCCCAACGATTATTACCAATTAGCCAAACTTGATTAACAAATGTCACTATGAAACTTTAGCACAATTGGATCTTAGAATTAACTTGAAATTGAATTAAAACATGTTAACACAATCACTAACTAATCATATGATAATCAACATCATTTAAGCAAGTGCATAAAGATACTAGCCACTCATAGCAAACATGAACATAAACTCATAACTTTGAACATTAGAAAACATGATTGAAAGTCTTACAATGCTTGGAATAAGATTACAAATGGTGTAGTAATGATTCCCAAAGGATTGAGGATGACTTCTTGATGGTTTGACCTCCAAATGATGACTTCTTGGACCTCCAAAGTTTCCTGGAACTTTATGAACGAATTTAGGCTTTGAGAGAGTAGTAGTGGTGATAAGATAGGTGTGAGAGAAGATCTCTCAAGTTGTGGTGTATTTGGATGATGAAAACATACACAAATGAGTCCTATTTATACTACTCTCAAGCCCTTGGGGTTATAAATGCATTTCTTGGTCACCAAGGAGCTTGGAAGGGACTAGAAGACATGTAGGAAGGGACTAGAATCGTTTGGAACAAGTTTGGAACCTTAGTGATGGAAAAATAGCTGAAACAGGACCTCCAACCGGATCCGGTTGAGCTCCAACCGTCCGGTTGGTCTACTTGACCATTCTCCAACCGGATCCGGTTGCGGGACTCGACCGATCGGTTGGAGCAAAAATCATAAAAAGTCATAAACACGAAAGTTGTAGATCTTTCTCTTAGCTTTCCGTGGCCGCGAACCGGGGGTCAAACGGAGTCCGTATGCAAAAGTTATGGCCAAAATGGTGAAGGTGTGTCGGGAACAACAAGGCTTCCAATATCTCTTCGATTAAGCTTCTTTTCTTCATTTCTACTTCGTTTTCCTTCTTGAACTTTATTCTTGAGTCTTTGGACCACTAACTTGATGACTTTATCTTCTTGAATATACTCCACAAGTCTTGCTTTGGTCGGGAATTCTTCATACATGGAGAAATCTTCGTATTTTACTTCTTTTTCCGTCTTTTTCTCCACTTTCCTGTACTTGGCTACAAATGAACTAGCAAACGCACTTTGATACGATTAAGCAACAAAAGCATATGATTATAACCAAATAACATACATAAAAACACGGATAACGCTACTAAAAACATGCACAATTTGAGCGTTATCACAATAGCTGATTAGAATTTCTGAGCTTGCCGCTTAAGAAATCCTTGTAAGGAATCTAGTACAACATTCACTTCCTGGCCCCGCAATATTAGGCCACACAATATCACCAGAAAGGTTACACAGATGTAAGCGTTAACTTTCAAAGTTTCATGTTAGGATTAAGGTTTTGTTGAAAGCCTCGTTGCGGTAAGGTATGATTCGTTTGGGAAAATTAGAAAAACCAAACTTAAGGTATATTGGACCTTATATGATATTAGCAAGAATTGGCCTGGTAGCTTTTAGACTCGAGCTACTACCCGAACTTGGCAGTGTACACGCCACCCTTCGTGTGTGCATTCTGAAGAAGTGTCATACTGATTAGACACTCCCTATTTCTCTAGAAGGGATCCAGATTGATTTACGTTTGATCTTATCGGAAAATCTACTAAGATCACGGACCATGAGGTCAAACGACTTAAGCAAAGTTGCATTCCTATTGTCAACACTTAATGGAACTCTAGAAGAGGTCCTGAATTCACGTGGGAACGTGGAGATGAACTCAAATATACTGTTAGCAGATAACACTCATTGAACTTCGTGACAAATTTCCATTACAAAAGTACCCTCACCTCTTATCGGGAACATCATTAACTCATAACACAAACTAAATCATGAGGACATGATTCCCGTAACTGGTGGAGGCTGTAGCAACCCGTAAATTTTGATAAGGTAAAATGGCTATTTTACCTTTTGACTTTTTAAAGATGACCTTGACTTTGACTTTTGACTATTTGACTTTTACTATAACGTAAAAGCAAATACTATAACGGGTAGTAACCGGTAATTTCTCAAGTTAAATAATTCACTCTGTTTTGAATTATTACACTCTGAACATTTTTTTTGTTCACCAATGGCTATAAATAATTATTTAAAGTTGTTACTATATTAATTACGAAAGTTTAATCGTGTAAACTTTCCTCGTGATCAACACAATACTACGATAAGTCTAGGTGTTTAAAATACTCTATTTTCACAAATAGTCATATTTTATATAAACTATTGCCACTTTGCCATTTTTATGTGAACATTTTACTCTTTACGTAATACGCGTGCTCAAACCTACGTTATTAGGTTTTAACAACATAGACGCACCCAAATAGACGTATCACACCTTTAATATACCTAGTTGGAGTATATTGATAAGTTTAGATATTTTCATAAGTATTATATTATTATGTTACCCGATTTTAAGTTTCGTGACTTAAAGGCTTAACATTAGTAATTACCGGGACCAAACTATACCCTATAATCACTAATATTATCAATATTATACAAGATAATTATAAATCTTGCACAACACACCATATTGTGCCACGCTTTCACACAACCATATACACATGTCCTTAAGATAGCATGATACTAGTGCTTAATCACCATCTAATAATTTTCATACATGCAAGATTGTAGATAAAAGTTCCATATCTCTTTTGCCTCTCCCTCTTGTGCCATACAACAAGAATCACCATCATCACCATCAAATTTCTTGGCTAGTTTATGTGTTCATCTTGAAGGTTCATAGTGCTCTTGATAGTTATTGGTTTATTTTCCTCCAACAAGCTTGTCATTCTAGATTTTTATCAAGGTGATTAGAAGGTTCAAGGGCTGACGCAGAAAGGTTATTGGGAGGTTAATAAAGGTTTGAATCAAGTGGTGAAAAGATTCAAGACAAGGGTGAAGATTAGAAAGGGTTTAGGATTGATTATTCTTGTTGTTTCCAACCAAATCATTGTAAGATTTGTGTTACTTTTCATTTACATTCAATATGGTTGTAATAATATTTATTAGATGTAATTTTATATAACTAGTATATGTAATATGGCATGATTGATGTTGTACATGAAGTTTTTAACATGAAAAGAAGCTAGAACAAGCCTTAGGTAGGTTTTATGAACCTGAAATTTACAACAGTCCTAAAGATTGATTAAAATGGTCATACCAGTAAACCTTAAGGTTAATTAAATAAGATAGGCTTGTAGATCTATGTCTTATGGTCGTTTCCCCGGGTGGCGCACCTCATAACTCCTCCCGATGAGTAAATGAGAGCCAAAATGGCAAAACATGTCAAAATCTGCACACCATATTTCATTTGGGAAAAGCCCATGGTTCTGTTCATTTCTGGAAGTCGACTCCGTTTTATGAAATGTAGCCAAGACCTAAACTTGAAGTTTGGCGAAAGCCGCGTGTCAAAAAAAGTTTCAGAACTCAACTTATGGTTGTTTTAGCAGGACTGAATGTGCAGCCAAACTTTCTGCAATGAAATATAAGTATATACTTGTAATTAGACTATTGATATAAGTTAACTTTAGACTTTGGACTTGATTAAGCTTGATAAGCTGTTAGAGGAAGTAAAAACTAAAACTTGGGCTTTTGAATCACTTAAAAAGGACTTGTGGTTAAAAAGTTATGCCCAGTTAAGTATTACTAGAGGTAAATATAGTGCTGGAACAAGAAAGCTTGCTGAAACGATTTTAAAACGAGGTTTTGACCATTTTCTGGTCCGAATCAGCAAAAGTGTAAAGCACGAAAGTTACTCAGAATGACTTTTCATACAAAACTCAGGGGCACATAAGCAAAAAGTGAACGACAAATCCTAAAAACTACAAAAACTAACTGGACCTGTTGTACACCGGAAAACAACCATGACTAAGAGACCTTAGTGTATTTTGATTCTTTGAGGCCAAAACAAAGCCAAGGTTAAGCCAAGGTGTTGTTTCAAGATATTTTAACTTAGATACATCCTCAAGAATGTCCTTGATTATTGTTTGAATTAGCCGCACGGCTAATATAAGTTTAATGACCCGAAACTTGTTTTTAAAACTTGGTTCATTGGGTTAGACTTTGCTAGACCTTGGCAAACTAAGTAATTGACCATATGCCATGTTAAACTACTTCACGACACACAACTTATATCATCATATCGTCACATAAGTCAATCAATAGTCTTTGACGAAACACGACACATGTTTTATATAACATTTGTCTCGTCAAATACTCACTTATAAATGACAAGTACAACACTAGTAAGGAATTTCATTATCATAAGAAGCCTCTTCGGGGTGCTGTATCGACGAGTTATGGATTTACGATTTAAAGTGTCCTGGCTCCTCATACGTTCACTACACGACCTGTTGATTTTGATAGCCTGAACGATGGTACGAGGTTATTTATAAAAGGGCTATAATCCAAACAACACTTAAGGGATACCTTAACTTAATATCCATGTACAACATCATAAGCCAACAAACTACATATACTTGTACACTTATATCGTACACTATACTAAAACGCGAATATTATGCTTTCGTAGGTGATCGTTAAAGATCTTGGTGTTGCCATACTCTATTGTTGATAAACATTATATCGTTATACTCCGCTGCTGATCACTACAGTGAGTTTCATAGCCCCAGCTTTTGTTTAACTGTTTTATAAATTCTTTTGGGGGATATACATGCTACTGCTTTTACTACATGCTAAAATGCTTTATTATGGACAATTACTTGCAAACTGAATGCCTTGACTGTATTATTGCATGCCTAAGTTGTTTTTGCCAAAAGTCCCCAACATCATGGACCATTAATCACTGGGAGTGAGCGCAAATATTGTGGATAGGCCTATCGAAATTGACGAACCCGTCTCTGTTATCGGAAATAACAAGGCGCACTATATTTGAGATTATCTAGGTATAGGGCAAAATACCTACCCGGGGAAAGTTATTTATATATATATATATATATATATATATATATCGTCCGGTGATATATATACAACAGCCAGTCGTGAGTGCCATGAGCTTAAAGCAATAATAACTTTCAAGAAGATAATTGTACACATTGCAATTATACTACAAACTATATTGTCCACTACTGTTTTACTAAACTTGAAATCTTGTGATCAAACTATTGTACTTACAAACCTATGAACTCACTCAACCTTTGTGTTGACACTTTTTAGCATGTTATCTCAGGTTCGAAAGGAATTAGCTGGCATGACATGTGAAGGCGCACGGAAAATATTTCGAAGACGATGAATATATTATCATTCGAAAAACATTACAACTTTTATGTTGTACTTTTTATGATTGTACAAACTGGTGGGACCTCTGTTTGTAAACTCTGATATTTTAATCGAATGATAATTACTTGAAAACGTCTCATTTAGAGTCGTTTTCTGTAACTTGTGCTGTGAACTATGAAGTAATACCCTAGTGACACAATCTTCCGCTGCGATCATTTTGAGGGTGTTACAATCAAGAAAAAAAATTCAAAATTATTATCAGAATATTCTAATTTAATTTATTTGGTCATCAAGAAAAGAAAAAAATTGTGTTGCCCTTTATTATAAATTATGTCATTTCATTTTTAGATACAATCATTTTATCTTTTTGCATTAATCTATATATTGTAACAAAAAAGTTACAAAATCACGTGATAATAAATTAACATTATCTTTTTGCATAAATGTTATCACGAAAAACCTATAATAAAA
Organism: Chrysanthemum seticuspe; assembly: GCA_019973895.1. NCBI lineage: Eukaryota > Viridiplantae > Streptophyta > Magnoliopsida > Asterales > Asteraceae > Chrysanthemum > Chrysanthemum seticuspe. The sequence continues at coordinate 48,038,543 of BPTQ01000001.1, forward strand.
CAATAAATAAAACAGGAAGTAGTTGCACCGTGCACGTATGTAGTAACTTTGTGCAAGTATGCATTGCAATATATCTAATATTCTACTACTACAGTACTTGAACATATAACTTTTTCTTTTATCATCCATTTAGATTCGTTTATCATATGAAATATTATATAAAAATATAAAACTACAACCCCTATACAAAAATATATACATTTTCATAGGATCTTACGATCCCGATCCGATCCTACGATTACGATCTTGCAAAGCCGAAAACGATCCTAGGTAGGATCCCGATCCTGACAACCTTAGGACATAAGGATATTTCTGTAATATCAGGTCCCAAAAATAATTTACACATTTAGTCTTTTTTGTTAAATATTTTGCATCTTTAGTCTTTTTTTTGTTAACTATTTGCATTGAAAGTCCTTATTTATATTAAAAACTAACGGGAAGACTTTTCTAATATTCAAAAAGCAATATAAAAGTCTATTACTAAAACTTATAAAAGCCGGGGTGTTACATATAACTTGAAGACATACTCTCTAGCTAATGCGAAGTTAGTTAGTATGTATAAGGAACTAGAAGCTGAAGGATAAATGTTCATTAGGGATCGACAATGCCCTGATGAACCCATCAGCTCCCTGATTCACCAAACAGAGCTTAGCTCGAAATATCTCTTAGATAAAATGCATAATTGAGAAAGTTAAGACAAGTACGAGTAGGTGAAAAGACAATGAACAATTGGCAATACTTTTCACTAAAGTAAGGTTGTTGTCTTTTTAAGAATAGAAACATTTAATGGAAGATGTACTTCTCTATTAAATGCTTGACAGGTCTCAACAATCCTCACATGAAATCTGTTAGATAATAAGGCCCACAAGCCCGTTGGGTTTGGCCCACCTAGTTGCTAGGGTTAGCTTGGTTTATTTTCTATTTAATGTTTTGTAATCTTCATTGTTTTGTGAATTTGATCAATAATATTTTCAGTATTCCCTCTTGATTTCTACAACATCCTCGTTTGTCTCGTGTATAAAGATAAGACTAAAATACACCATTGGTCCCTAAACTTGACATGGTGCATCGTTATGGGACAAAGCCCGGCCTTTTCATCGCCATAGGTCCAAAACATGGCCATTAAATGCCAGATTAGTCCTTTGACAAAGTCAAAGTCTGATTTTTGTTTTCTAGTTGAGGGTATTTTAGTCCATACACATTTATACTTTTATAACACATTTACATTTTACCCCTTCATCTTTATATCTTTTTATCAGCTTTAGATTTCTGCTTCAAAGATTAGATTATTTGGCCACATCAAGCACTAGCAGTAATCTAATCTTTACTACTAGTGGTGTGATTAGATTATTTATCCACCACTTTGAATCAATCCCATATTTCCTTAATTCAATTAGATCCAACATGTTTTTAAACTATTTCCAAATCAGTATCATAATCAACAAAGCAATCACGTCTCAAATTACACAATCGAATAATATTTTAATTGACTTTATTGGCATTAGGATTTTAGCATTATTTGAAGTTTGGTTAAGATCAGTTACATGATGAAGATCGAGGATCTAGATTTAGATGATAATTCTAATATTGATCGGACGGTTGAAAATAATGATTATGGAAAGCAGATGATCGTGAGCGTTGAGGCTAAGAGGGTCTTGGTTGGTGCTGGAGCTAGGATATTGTTTTATCCCACTCTTTTGTATAATCATTATTTCGCTAAAAAAAGCAATCCGCTGGAATAAGTTATTGTTGTTATTTGATGTTTTTTAAGGTGTTTAGGGTTGATTATTAATGATCCAGCGGATTGCTTTTTTTTTTAGCGAAATAAGGGAGTGTTTGTTTCGGCTTATCTGGCTTTGGGCTTATGTTTAATAAGCTCACTTTTGTGGCTTATTTTGAAACTTTTCGGCTTATTACGACCTAATAAAATTAACCTTGAGTAAGGTTTTGGTGAATAGAAAGAGTGTTTGACTATCTAATATAAGTAACATGTTTCTAGTGATTAAGTAAATTTTTATAGATTGCTTATTGGATTAGTTTTGTTGATAATGAGTAATATATACTATTAAAATCTGACTGGTGTTGAAGTAATTGATACTTGAAAAGTTGGAGTAGTTGATAATTGATACTTGAAAATGTGTTGATGGTGGTAGTATAGTTTTATGGTATGTCTCAATGTTGATAATTCATGGTAGTATATACATGCCTAACAATAATACTCTAAACCCACGCGACCTCACTAGGATAATTGATACTTGATAATTCATCATTTTCAAAAATGGCGTGTGCTCGAGCTTTGTTAATGGTTGTCTTAGTGTTCGTAATAGCATCGAATTCATTATTGATTAATGCAAACTTCCCGAAAAGTATGTATTTCAATTGGGGTGCTCATCATTCTTCGATTCCAGGCTATGGTGAGAACATCCAGCTTGTTTTAGACCAAACTTCAGGTATACAGAATTTAACTTTATCTCTCTTTGTTACGAGGTATAAATCACATTTCTAGATTATAAATGGTCTATACTTTTACTAACAGGAACTTGCATACAATCAAAGAAGGAGTTCTTATATGGAAGTATTGAGATGCAAATCAAGTTGGTTCCGGGAAATTCTGCTGGAACTGTAGCATCGTTTTATGTAAGCACGAGAATAACTCATAAGATGCTTCGTAAGAATATAACGACTACATACTACGTAATATAACAATCAAGACTAATTTCTTATGTTAGGTGCTATTGATTGTGACAGTTGTCTTCTATGGATGGCAAACATAATGAGCTTGATTTTGAGTTTTTGGAGAACTTTACCGGAAGGCCTTACACGGTGCACTCAAATTTCTTCCTTCAAGGTAAAGCAGAAAGAGAGCAGGAGTTTCATTTATGGTTTGACCCAACTGCCGATTATCACAACTACACCATTCACTGGAATCCTACTGAAGTTGTGTAAGTAAACCAGCTCAAAAGTGTCATTAGTCTTCATACTAAAAGGCTGTTATATACATGTTTTAATTATATTTGATCTTTTTAATGTATTGCAGATGGTATATTGATAGCATACCAATTAGAGCGTATAAAAACTATGAAAGTGTAGGAGTTCCATACCCAAATGAACAAGGGATGCGAGTATACTCAAGCTTATGGAATGGCGATAACTGGGCTACAAGAGGTGGACTAGACAAAATCGACTGGAATGTTGCACCTTTCGTGGCTAATTACCGTAGGTTCAGAGCTAGAGCTTGTGAGTGGAACGGGCCTAAAAGCATTAGGGACTGCACATCTACCAGCACAACCAACTGGTGGACATCTCCTGTTTACAAGCAATTAACAAGAAGTCAACGAGATCAACTCAAATGGGTACGAGATAACTACATGTTGTACAACTACTGCACAGATACCTGGCGTTTTACAGAGATGCCACCAGAATGCTCCAAACCACAGTACTAACCGCTAACAAGATCAAGATTCAAACTTGTCTCCAATCCATTCATGATTAGTTATTTTATAGCACTATATCAGATTCCAATATTTCAAGATTCTTTTATTGTTCTCTGGTTTACTATCCTTTATAGCTATTAATTTTTCATTTCATAAAGAAGTGTCGCACCAAAATTTCTGATTTTAAGATGGTTAGGCATCTTATTGGGAAGCTTGTATGTTTATTTTACCTCAGAATCTTAGTTCATTTCAAGCAATGTATTCCAATATCCTGAATTATATTTGTGTAGGTTTTTGAGTGTTGATGTTATTAACGGATCAGGGATGCACACCAATTTGCCATTAAGATGAATGATGAATGCATCAATTATTTTATTCCCAGGATGAAAGATGAATGATTAATGTTGGGGAGATGAATGATTTGGGGAGATGATGAAGAGGATGAATGATGAAGGGGTAAAATGTAAATGTGTTATAAAAGTATAAATGTGTATAGACTAAAATACCCTTAACTAGAAAACAAAAATCAGACTTTGACTTTGTCAAAGGACTAATCTTGCATTTAATGGCCATGTTTTGGACCTATGGCGATGAAAAGGCCGGGTTTTGTCCCATAACGATGCACCATGCCAAGTTTAGGGACCAACGGTGTATTTTAGTCTAAAGATAATGTTGGTCGGAGTAAATGCTATATCTTTCACATTTATTGTATCATTTAAGAAGAGCATTCACTCTCGTTTAAATTCGTGTTAGTCCCTGATCCAATCAGCGACCTCATAGTTCATTTGCAAACTATAACCTTTGTTTTTTTGCTTGTTCATAGAGCTAAACCTATTGTCATTTAATTAAGTGTTTATCTACAAATTATTTTGTAATTCTTTGATTCATTCTAATAAAAATTATAAGATTGAAAAGTTTATGCAGAGGTTGTCAGGAACGGGATCCTGCCTAGGATCGTTTTCGGCCTTGCAAGATCGTAATCGTAGGATCGGATCGGGATCGTAAGATCCTATGAAAATGTATATATTTTTGTATAGGGTTGTAGTTTTATATTTCTATATAATATTTCATATGATAAACGAATCTAAATGGATGATAAAAGAAAAAGTTATATGTTCAAGTACCGTAGTAGTAGAATATTAGATATATTGCAATGCATACTTGCACAAAGTTACTACATACGTGCACGGTGCACCTACTTCTTCTTTTAATGTTATTTTGTTATAGGTTTTTTGTGATAACATTTATGCAAAAAGATAATGTTAATTTATTAGCATGTGATTCTGTAACTTTTTTGTTACAATATATAGATTAATGCAAAAAGATAAAAGGATTGTATCTTAAAATGAAATGACATAATTTATAATAAAGGGCGACACAATTTTTTTTTTCTTGATGACCAAGTAAATTAAATTAGAATATTCTGATAATATTACTGAATTTTTTTTCTTGATGACCAAATAAATTAAATTAGAATATTCATGCTTATATGTAACATAAAATAAAATATGAACAAAATTGGGTCAAGTATGTAGATAGTTTACTTCAAAAACAAGATTCTGACATTTTACAAAGTACGTAATCGTTTTTCATAATATACCAAAAAATACACATTTAAATTATTTCTGAATAGTCATAAAAACATAATGATTTTACACTCATTAATCTTGAAAAAGACAATTAATTAACAACACCAAAATAATAAGTTAAAAAAAAAAAAAAAAAAAACCCTAATAATAGGCGATCCTATACGATCCAATTTGATCCTACGATCCTACGCGCTATCCTATGATCCTGCTGTGATCCTACCTGGATTACGATCTTGTTAAGATCCTGATCGTTTTTTGTCTGTAGGATCGTACGATCTTACAAGCAGAATCGCGATTTTAACAACCTTTATGCATTTGTTATTGCATTTAAACCCTTTTATACTTTGTTTTATAAGAGTCATGAATCAGGGAAAATAAGAAAAATATACTAGCTATAGATGACACTCCAATCTAGTATACTTAGAAATTTATCATAACTCTTGTGCCAACATGGTTAGATATCCTCCTAACAATGAGATAATTACAAATGATTAAATTAATGAAAATGTGAAGAGATATACATAGATTTCGGACACCAACATCTCAGTGTTAGGATGATAAATTAAGCACAAGTTGTAAGATTATTTTGCATTAATATGTTCTAGTGCAGAAAAAAATTGTTAAAACGAGTTTTGTCTGGAGGAGCTCAAAGGACCAATGTTCTAGGTATATGTTTAATTCATACTCCGTAACCAAACTTTTACACTACCTATCTCACAAATTTTATCTAACATGCATGTCAACAACAAGACATGAACCCACAACCTCTAAATTGATGAGTCACTCAAATGCTGTTGGGCCAAGCAGCCATTCGTCATACTCCGTAACTAATAACTAATACTCGTCAGTCGTCAAATACAACGCATTTGACAAATCATTTATGCGTCAGAAGAATGCAGAAAACCAAAATGTCAAAGTTAGAGCCAATAAATAAAAAAAATGCACATGCATCATATCATATTTTATTAGATACACATGTTTAGCCGTTTGATAAATGAATATAAGCCTCGTAACTATTGTGAAGTTGGAAAGTCAAAGACCTTTGCTTTCACGATTTCACACGACAAGTATCAACGACAAATAACTTGTACCTTGTATTCACATTTCACACTAATAAGCTAGATTAAATCACCATCTTTTCAAGTAAATATATATCACTGATTTGAGGAGTGTCGAGCTATAGCGAGACATTAGTTGAGCCTTGAGCTCGAGATCATTTAGGTTGAACCAAGTTCATACTCAATATAATGTTTTTCTTAAGACAAACTAATTATACACCCAACTATAACATCATTTTCATATATCAACTACTTTCTTCATCTATCGTTTTTTTGGCGTTCTTAATAATATGTTGTCTTACAAAAAAAAAAAAAAAAAAAAGAAAAAAGAAAAAAAATCTTACACATACCGGTGGCCCGGTGGGGAAGATACCCATTGGTAAATGCCTAAATGGTAACTCAATACAAGCGATATTTGATAAGTTTTACTAGTCGAACTCATAAAATAAGTAAAAGAATTTTTTTTTTTTTTTTTTTTGAAAAGCAACAATACATTAACTAAACAAAAGATATAAACAAATGCGTCTCATCTCAATTAATCAAGCCAATTAATTAAAAGAGAGTGGGATCCAAACAAACAAAAACTAAGGTGGTGTTTGTTTTTCGTTAAGAGGCTCTTAACAGCCTCTTAATCTGAACCGTTCAGACGCGGACAGACATTTTGGTCGTTCAGACCGTTTGTTTTTTTTTTCCTGTTCAGACGCGTTCAGAGGCAGTAAGATCTTAATGGTCTAGACTTGAGAGGGGTGTCTGAATGCCTCTTGTTGCCTCTTGCTGACACAAAAAAAAAGCCAAAAAAAAATTAGTACGAGCAAGCAAATGTGCGGTTCAAACATGAGTTTTTTTTCCCGTTCAGATGCGGTCAGATTCAGACATTTACGCCTCAGATTCAGATTCAGATTCAGTGCCTCTTAAAAAACAAACACCACTTATCACGAATTGAAAGATACAAGGTATCCACTAGAAAATAAGACCAAAAAACACTTTCACTAAACAAATGACATTGAGAATATTGACTATAGTAAACCACCTGTACCACCAGTATCCAATATATGTATATTGCCAAAGAAATACAACATATTGAACAGGTGACACTATCTTTAAGCTTGTTTCTATTTGGTAAACTTAACCGATGTTTCTTCATGAATTTTGAAATATTACTATTAAAGTCACAAAATCATGATTGTGAGAACTAAATAATATCAAAAGACCCATCTGTCTATGTTTACTTGAGTTTCTTGCGGGTTATGGTTCATGTGAGTGAAGTCGTGGGTTGCAGTCGCTTTTCAACTCGTGTCATGTTTTTTACTGGATGCTTGCTCTTAGTGTCATCGTGTTTGGTTGGATTGGGATGTTGGAGTTGTAGCTTAGTATGTCGAATGTCCACTTTATAATATCCATATTTGATCGTGGTATAGGTGTAGGTCTTAGTGTCAGTTCATTGGTCTGTAGACCGATCGTAAAAAGCGTCTTACGACCGAGTCTTGAAGGCCTAAGACACGTCGCCCTTTATTGCAGTGTCTTGGGAGCACGTCTCTTCAATGTACAAAATGGAGGACTTGGTCTTGGCCAAGACCGAGTCGTGAGTGTGTGTTTTTTTGGTAAGGTGTATATGTGTTTAAGTGAGTATATTTTGGTAATGAAGTTGGTTGTGTTATTACATTAAGTTGGCAATGAAGTTTGTTGTAAATAGAGAAAGCAGATGCGACGCTGATGTGCCACTGATGTGGCGGTTTATAAATACGATCTTGAGGTCTCGCTTATTACACCCAATTTTATATTCGTATTCATGTAATTTTAACATCTTATTATTTTACCTATATAATACAATCCTTTTGAAAAAAATAACCAAAAGACCCATATGCATATGTCTTGGAGCTTGAACACTACAGTTGAGTATTGAATATGCTTTATTGCTAAGAGCATTAAATGGTTTTTGTGCACTACACAACGACACAAAACTATTACTACTCTCTCAATACAGAAAATAATGTAATATTGTTTTTCTTGGTTGGTCAAGGAAAAATGTTACATTTAGTTTTTACAATGTTTGTAATTAAAACTTACAATTTCCTATTTGGTTATAGTTCTGCAACATCAAAACACAACATAAGTAGATAAAACATGACATGATGCAGATCAAGCAGAAATCCTACCTACCAACACAGAACATTGAATTATATTAATGGTCATTGTATTATTCTATAAGGTGTTTTTTTGACTTTGAATTTGATCATATTGTCAAATTAAATCATTTGGATCTTGTTCATTATTCAATTATATTATTCTTATATTTTGTTTGTAACGTTGTGGCAATGGTTATTTTATAAACAGCCCAATCACAACCTCAAAAATGAACATGATTAACCAGTAGTAGTTGGGTAAAAGCTAAGTCGCTGATCAATTAGTAAGACCGGCATGACTGTTCTCGTCTTCATGCGTTATGAACCTCGATCACGAGTCATCATCTATTACGCTTCTCCCCCACAACATGTATGAATCAGATTTGTACGACATAAAGTATGTTTGTGTCGTTGGTTTTGTGGTAACTTTTTTGGTAAAAGAGTGAATGTTGATGTAAAGCTGAGATGATAAACAAATTTGATCACTATTGCATCCAGTCTAAAGGATCATAGACTGGTTCTGAACAAGAAAACTTTCCAAGTAGATAGTCGCGTTTCATAGTTAGACAAACATTTTCAGAACAGGTTGTGTGGGATGTGTGAGCCAATTAGTGTTGCGGCTTATCAATTTTAACAAACAACTACCGTATATGCTATGCGGGAGATGATTTGCACGTATTTGTGTAGGCTCTAATAATGGTATGACTGGACACTTTAGGAGACCAATCTTTAAATCTAATTATACCTTAAAAGGTTCTTCTCTTTATTCCATCTTTAAATCTAATACTCCGTAATTCAAAAGACTCAACATCAGTTGAAATAAAACACAAAACAACAATGAAATGCATGCATAAAGACAAGGAACATGTCTTAACAAAGTAGACAAAAATGTAAAGGGTACTTCCAAAGTTGAAAGCTAAAGTAACAAAATATCAAATCTTTGCTACTTATAATCATGTACATCCATTCTTTAAACTTTAAATACGAGTACTTAAATTTTGAGTATGTTAATGAACTATTATATTCTTAATTAAAAATGATAACCTTCAACTAAATTCATGAACTTTTTTCTTGCAATCCGTAAGTTTTGGATCAAGGGTCAAATCAGAATAACGATTTTACAAGTATGATTATTTGACGCTATACATTGTCACCTTACTTGAATATTTGTCTAATCTATACTACCTTATAATACATTTAGGCCTTCTAAAATTAGAAGGCTTAAAAATTCAGACTTTTTTACTTGCTTATTATGGAAAGAATTGGCTTAAAAATTCAGCTACTACTCCCTCATTCTGAAACAGCCCATTTACTCTCACATTTACTCTCATTGCGAAACAACCCATTTACTCCCTCATTCTGTAACTCCCACATAAAGGATATAAAAGACAATACAAGCCCCTTCTTTTTCAAAACCTAAATCATATCTCTACATATTCACAACATTAGCTACCAACGCTTCCGCCGCCACCACTTCCTCCTCCGCCAACACAATCCGCAACAGCCACCCTTTATGTAACATTACTAATACTAAATTAAACTTGCAACCAAATACTACTGAAATTCACAGCACTCATATGGGTTCCGAAAACTGACCGCGACAAAACTCACACCACTCGACCAAACACACTGAATAAATGATTACCACACGAAAGGTCAAGAACATGATTTAATCCAGAATTTATTTCCACAAAAAAGAAATTTATACAAGCGTTAACACATTATTTCATTAAATTGTCACACGAATCATTTCAAAATGTTTTTATCCGAGTTTACTTCCACGAAGACCATGAATCAAACGTACTACTGATTTTTAAATGAAACATAAATATGAGACGGTCACGCGACCACTTACCACAACGAGATGGAAAAAAATAAGAGAAGGGGGAAGACGACGGTGGTGGCCGTGGTGATACGTTCACCTCAAAACAACCCGTACCCGAATCTTTATTTTCAAGATGTACCACGCGTGAGGGGTTCTCACAGCGCGTGCATTGCATAGAAATGACCACGAGGGTCAGATTTATCGTTTTGAGGTGGTGATGTGATGAGATGGTGGTGACAGCGGCAGAGGTGGCGCGTGGGTGGCGCTGTGGTGGGAGCTGAGGGCTCAAAATCTCCAGAAATGATGTAGGTTAACCGATCTATCGAATCGGCAAGAAAAAGATTTCACCGGAAAATTTTCCGGCAATGGTGGTGGCCGGACGACGGCGGTGGTTGCCGGAAAAGAGGGTGGCCGGCGAGGGTAGAGAGAAGAGAGAGGGAGTGTGTGTTTTTATGTGTAGAAAATGATTTTAATAAGAGTAAAATGGGTTTATATATGGAGGGAGGGACTAAAGGTATATAAAAATGAAATGTTTAAGGTTTATAATGAAATGTTTTAGACTTTTGAATCTGAATTTTGAATTGTGTTTAAATTTTAGAAATTGGATTATTAGGCTTAATGTTTATAAAAAAGTTTATAGAGGTAGATCTACTTTTAAAAAGTAAACGCAGTTTTACCTTAAAATTGAGAAATTAGTGTTGTCTAAAATGTTAGAATTTTGAAAACAACATCGAACAGTAAAAAGTAAAAACGCTAGAAAAGGAAAACAATAGATTCAGTAACTAATATTGGCAGTCATCTAATTTCTCATTTTTTAGGTGCATGCAAAAAAGGTACAAACATAGCACGTCAAGAACTTTAAAACGAATGGACGTGTAGACGTAGTGGAATGAATATACAATAGTTAAAGAAATGGATTTTTGGACATGTAATATTTTTACAAATATACACAAACCTTTATGGATTTTCTAAAGATTTTTATACACGATCAAAACTTAATAGCGATATTTCTATTTCTTATAATTGTAGCGCTTACATTTTTCAAAATATGAGCTTGAATTTATGGTTATTACAATATTAATTGACTATCGTCGCTTGCACCATGCCAATCACAAAAACATTTCTTTGAAGTGGTTCCTTAACTCTATAGATACAGTTTCTCGATAGAAAATTATTTGTTGCCGAAATATAGTAAAAACCTAAACACCGCTGCCAATTTATTGTAAAAAATGTAATAATTTAAATACGCAATTCACCGGAAATTTAAATACGTAACATTATTGCTAGAAAAAAATATATAATGAAAAACATTTGCTCGCCACAAAAGTTAGTCACAGGATACCCGCCGCCGCATTGCGCGGATACCCTGCTAGTGTTAAGTTATAAGTCAATCATATAATTAAAAACTGGAAAAGACACTTGGATATTCCTACGATTTACAGACAAATATATTAAATCTTACAAGTTACACAGAGATATAATAAGGGAATTGATACTCACACCACATTTTTTGATGAATGCATTACAATCTGTGCATTACAATTTGTAACGTACAATACTGTAATACATAATTTGTGTTGCATGCATCAAAAAATATGGTGTGAGTATCACCCCCCATATAATAATAATCCTATACAAATGTATTTTGTTTATATTATATTTATTTATCCACTACTTCATGTCGCTATGATCATCATGATGCATGCTATTAATTTAATAATTAGAAATACTATCAAAATATGCCCCAACCATGTTCTGAAAATCGTAGTGTCATTTCTTTTAACGATTCATTATATATTAAAGTACCCTCTATTTTGTAAAAAATGATCAAATGTGTTTTTTGTATATTTCTTGATAATAATTACTAGTTTATGCTATGTATGCATGTCAAGTTTGAAAAAGAACTCATGCAAATATTTGTTAGGAGTATTGAGTAAACGTATTTATGAACTGCGTGTTGATATCGTTATCCTTCAATGTTTCATTTTGTATATTTCATCTCGTAAGTTTATGAACTAAGCTAATTTAAAAACCGTCACACCAAACACATTCTAAGTTTACCACAAGTACGTTTAGGAGGTGCGATGATATGAATCAATTTCCTTTATCATCTAAGATTTAAAAAAAATTCAGATGATGACACTCTTTACATGGTTTTGTATTAAATCTATTAGAAGTTGAAATTTTTACTTATTAGGGCCTCACTTCTACTTTCGTTCCGGGCCTCCGAATTCTCAGGGACGAACCTGTTACGCAGCTACACATTTGAAGATATTCAATGATTTAAAAGCTTGCTCGTCATATAGTACGGTGTTGTAGGTATGTGAATATATATAGTACATTTCTTGAATGTCTCGGCTCGGCAGTCAGCACAATCGTTGTTTCATAAGTAATTATTGGGCCAAACAAGAACACTTGTTACTAACAACCGACATCTGCATCCTTGCATAAAAAGCCCATAAATGTCTTAACTCATATTTTGGCCTTTTTGGGCAACAACTTTTATCAAGTATCCAAGTTAATCCAAGATTCCAAAGAAACATGATCTATTTTTTTTTTGGAAAGGCAAAATATCATTGAGAACCTCGAAACCAAACAAGATACAAAACAAGGCATCCCGCCTCGATTAAGTAAGATACTTAAACGAGAACGAGACCCACAAGAAAAGAAAATAAAAGTGCCAAAACAAAAGAAGTGATATCCTACAAATATACTAAACACTGACACGAAAAATGGATACAAACAAAATACCTTATGACATTTGAGATGAAGGTTTGAAGACCACGAATATGCAGATCAAAATAGGAGCCAAAATATTGCAGCAATGGTGCTAACATGGGGCCACCAAAGCCTTCACACGCATCACTTATAAGGACAGTACCACAATATGTAACATGCCCATCCAAAGCAAACCAAGCCAACGAAGCCAATATATGATAGGTGACCCATATAACCATAAGAATTAACAGTCACATGTATATGATCCAAATGTAGACAACTAATGGCGAGCACAGCAGACGACAAAAGATCCTCCCTACTTGGTCGGATACACCATTATCCAAGAGAGAAAGACCTCTGACCCTACTGCAGCCCATGACCACAGCAAAAACTTAACCCGAAATGTGGACATATATCTCGCGAGAACCTGCTGTAGCTAAATACATATATTCCGAGGGTCTCGAAGCCATTGTTGCCAATCTATCCCATTGTGTTTATTTGACCTTCTCACAATCCATTCGAAGCTTTTGAGTTGAATGTCTTGAACAATCTTATTAACACTTGAAACTTTGTTACCAAAAACGCGAGCGTTTCTCTCCTTCCAAATGAAGTAACCCGAAGTCCAAATTACCGCTTGCCAAATATGAGATAGAGGGGTAGGGACACTAACGTTTCCACTATGAGAAAAAATTTCATCGATAGTGAAAGCGCTAACCATCCCCGCCTTCCACCAATTAAAAACTTTGGACCACACACTCATTGCTAAATCACAAGTGACTAAGCAATGAGCACATGTTTCCACACAATCATTACAAGACGCACAAAGAACGGAATCCAAATCAATGCCTCTTCGATCGAGTTCAACGCGAACCGGGAGTCTACTTTTGCGAGCTCTCCAAACGAAAATGTTGACCTTCTTCGGCACCAACTTGATCCAAAGCGTATCTTGACCACCATTATCCCCATGGAGGATCTTCTCCTCAATTAATCTCGTCAATGTTTTGACTTTGAATCCACCTTCTTCATCAAGCAACCACCTCCATCTATCCCTACAAGTATTAGAAACAACAACATTTCGCAAAACCTCAATTAATTCATCGAAATCTCTACACACCCTACCACTAATGCTCCTACTCCAACCCCATACCCAACGCCACACATTATTTTCCCACGCTCCCTTGCTCATCACGCTACCCTCTTTTCCTCTATCTAAATGAAATAATCTAGGGAATCTATCACACAATCGCGTATTATCTACCCATCTATCCATCCAAAAGCTAATATCCCTCCCATCACCAAGCACCCCCAAACACGAAGAAGTGAAGTCAACCCCCAACCCATCGATCTCTCCACCAACCTTCACAATATCACTCCACACCCCCCTCCCCCCGTATGTCCCCACCCCCACCCCTCCTGAAGCACCACCCAAGCCCCCACAAGCCCCATGAATGCTCTTAATAACTTTTACCCATAACCCCCCACTCCCCGTCTTAAATCTCCACCACCATTTACCCAACAACGCCAAGTTTTTAGCCCTAAGTGATCCCACATTTAGACCCCCATCCCCAAGAGAAGACATAATCGAATTCCATTTGACCCAAGAAAGTTTTTTACCCTCCCCGATCCCACCCCAAAAGAAATTTTTTCTAATGCTCTCAAGATTTTTTATAACACTCGTAGGCACACGGAACATCGAGAAATAATACAACGGCAAGCTACCAAGAACCGATTTTACCAATGTTAGTCGCCCCCCGAACGACATCGTTTTCGCTTTCCAATCCGCCAACCGATTTTTGAATTTATCGACCACGGTCCCAGGAGTTTTTGTCATTTTCAAAGGAGTTATAAAAGAGCTTATATGTTTTTGATTTCGTGCAAACTCATGACCAATGGAAGCAAGCTAGTTATTGCGAGTATAGCGGTGTGCCATGAAACCTGTAGCTTAAAGGATCCATTTGGAGCATGTGTGTAGACAGGGACGGAGCCAGTGGGTGTCCCGTGGGTGCCTATGACACCTATGAATTTTTTTGAATTACTGATAATTATAAGAAAAAACATCGATTTTTCTCAAATACATCTTAAATGACCCCGGTCTATCGAAATGTATTTTAAGTCTTATTAAAATAGCATCTTAAACTCTATTATATTACGGTTAAAAAAATTTGTGCACCCGATCATATTTGTTTCTGGCTCCGTCCCTGTGTGTAGATAATGCCGAAAGAATATAATAACCAATATGCACAATCTAGGATACACGGAAACGCCGTCGGGATGCCGTATCACGTACCCGAAACGTCCCAGAAACGGGAAACGCCAGGAAACGCTGGGAAACGTTGGGAAACGTCTCCGTGAAAACTGGAAACGTTTTTCAATCGGGGTACGTTGATCTTTATCTAGGAAACGTTTGAGAAAACGTTTCTAGCCCAAAAAGTCACGTTTCGTATGATAGATTTTTTTCCGGCGACATGGTGGTTAAACATGAGAGAAGGAAGATGAAGTGTTGATGTGATTTGATTGGTCAGGTGGAGAGAGAGACCTCATATTCTTAAAAAAGAGAGTCACGTGTACAATTAAATTTTGAGAAAATTACCAAAAGAGGACAAATTTTCAAATGTGGTCCATTTTCTAGACACTTTTCTCATCTCTTTCCCAAAAGAGCCATGCTCAACTGCTCAACTGCTCGACTCCACCTCTTTTGTGACACGTGTCCATACAAGTACAAGAGTTAGGTAGACATGCTTTTTTACTTTTTCTTAAATGACAAATATGCCCACTATATAAATACCCTCTCTCTTCATTTACACGTGTCCATAACTACTTAGAAATCCCAGTTGTCTTCCATCCAAACTTTTCATGTAATATTGATTTTTAATGGTACTATAGCAGATTCATGTCTTTGCAAGAAGGTAGTACGATTACAAGAAGTAACTATTAGATCTCGGCGAGATCTCATAGAAGATTCATGTCTTCTTCATTTTTAGATTCATGTCTTCTTCATTTTTAGATCTCATTTTTAGAGTTACGACAAAGTAGCAGATTCATGTATTTGCAGATTAATTGGTTCCATTTCCGGCGAGATCTCATAGCAGCAGTAGCAGATTCATGTCTTCTTCATTTTTAGATCTGGCAACGGGTCGGGTGTTGGACCCGATCTAAGTTTCGAATTAAATGTCCGTGCGTAGCTTCTTCTGATTTGTTTCGGTCACAGATCTGAATGAACTCATTTCGGTCACAGATCTAAATGTCCGTGGTACTTGTTGTTTGATTTTTGAACTTGTTTCTTATTGATTAGTTTCGAATGAACCTGATGAGGGTGCGTTTTGTCTCAGGTTCCCAACAGCAGCAGGGGTGGTTGCGTTTAGGTTGGGGTGGAGAAACTTTTGATGCGTGATATTTTTTTTGGTCAATATTTTAAAGATTCCGGCGATAGCAGCAGATTCTGGCGAGATTTTAAAGATTCCGGCGATAGCAGCAGATTCCGGCGAAACTTTTCATGTAATATTGATTTTTAAGTCAACTTTAATAACTTGCATTTCATATGGTTGATGAAGAATCTTTTGATGCGTGATATTTTTTTTGGTCAATATTTTATGATTCTCATATACACCTATTTTCAGATCTGTGATGCGCGTTTTTTTTTTTTTTAAATAAAATTGTGGTTAATTAAGTACAGTTATGTTGGAGATGGATTTATTGAATGGGTGGATCGAGTATGTAAGTATAGAAAATTTTTGTGGTTGAGCAGTGGTGGTCGAGCAGCTGAGCAGTGATAGTCGAGCAGTTGAGCAGTGGTGGTGGTGGACGAAGTTAGGTGAGGGTAGGTGGGATAATTAATAAAAAATATAATAAAGGGTAAATTTGTCATTTAAGAAAAAGTAAAAAAGCATGTCTACCTAACTCTTGTACTTGTATGAACACGTGTCACAAAAAAGGTGGAGTCGAGTCGTTGAGCATGGCTCTTTTGAGAAAGAGATGAGAAAAGTGTCTAGAAAATAGACCACCTTTGAAAAATTAGCCTCTTTTGGTAATTTTCTCTTAAATTTTTTTATTAGGTTGTTCTTATTTGATGAGGGTAGGTGGGATTAAATAACGAACATCAACATCACTACTAAGTGGAAAAAATATCTTCACGTAAAGCACAAGACCTCACTCCGTGTGCAGAAGGTTTCTCCAAACCCAAACCTCCATATGAAACCCAAAACACAATTGGGCGATCGCGCCATCTATTTGATGTAATGCCATGACCAAGTAGTGACCAACGCCTTGAAAAATCACTACAAAAATATCTCCTTTTGGAGGCATCTAAAAAAGTGTCACTAAAAATAAAAAGTGTCGGCAAAAGTTTAAAAAAGGTGTCACTAAACTTTTTATGTGCTTATCCTACATTTTAAAAGTGTAGAAGTCTAGTAGATAAAAATCTATTTATAGCATGGTTTTAAAAGGCGCGCTATGGCGGCGCAAAGGCGCGAGGCGTGACCTCCACGCTATGCAATAAACCAAAGCGTCGGCTTAAGGCGTGGCGTGAGATGAGGCATGGAAATGTGCGATAAGGCATGCTAATGCGTGAGCCGTGACGCCTTTTTTGAATTCAACTACGACGAAAAACTTTTTTTTTTTTTTTTTTTTTTTTTTTTAAAGAAATGAAGAAAATTAAATGTAAGGATAGTTTAATAATTTAGTTCTATATGTATAACACTTTCTGTAAACTCAATATATATGAACTATGATATATAATATATAAATTTATAAATATTTTCATATTTTTTGCCTCTTTAATTCACGTCCTAAAAACGCAAAGGCTTTGCCATAGCTCCTAAGGCATGAGGCTTGCTCATGCCGTCACTCCACGCCTCACGCTATCTAGAACCTTAATTTATAATGAAAAAAAAAAGTGTGAGGATAAATTTTTTACCTTTTAAGACACATTTTGCATATAAAAAATGTCATTAAATCTCAAAGTTTTAACACTTTTTAGAAAGTGTCATTAAAAGGTTAGATTTAGTGACAAATTTTTTTGGTGTCACTAGAATCTCTGTCACTATAGATCTATTTCCTTGTGAATTATGGCCATACTAATGTGCCTATTCACGAAAACAACTAGGTTATGGGTTGTGTACATGTTAAAGGGAGTTTTATGAGTTGACACTTTTACGTTTGAAGGTTATTCTCAACTTAATTTGGATGTACATTCTACATTTTTATGAGACTAGTTATCACTAACCAGTGATGAGTTTGTCGTTGGCGATTATGTTGTTCTTTTTATGGTTTTGGAAATTAGATAAAGAGTTTACGGTTGCTAAATAGGCTTATGAGCCCACTTATGTGTATGTATTCTTGTAAGGCTCAAGCCCATTATCGCTAACAACCCAATGTAGTAATAATCAAGGGTATGTTTGGTATACTGACAGGAATCACTATAGGTATGGGTTTGATTATTAATTAAATGGCAATAGGTATCATTACTTTAAAAATATGTTTTGTATATTTATATGATATGAGTAGGGGTGTGCACGGTCCAAAAACCGGACCGGACCGGACCGAGACCCGATTTCGACAAAAATCTTAGACCGAGACCGGACCGAATGTGGTCGGTCCGGTCTCGGTCCGGGTCGGTCCGGTCCAACAAGGCCAATTTAGCTCAAATTCGTCGGTTTTGGTCCGGACCGGACCGGACCGAGGACCGAATTAGCCCAAAAGCCGAGACCGCAGACCGGACCGAATGTGGTCAGTCCTGTCCGGTCTCGGTCGGTCCGACGGTCAGTCCGGTCCGTTCGGGTCGTATGCTCACCACTAGATATGAGTATACGCATTACAACCTCAAAGAAAATGGTAAACCCACCCTCTTAGATGGGTTTGAAGATTCCTAATTCTATAGGTGTGATATATAGATTTAAAACCTATTCGTGTATACCAAACACCTACGATGACGATCATTTCCATTCCTCATTCCGATCTTTTTTGATTGTCAATGACATCATATACTAAGTCACAATTCCACGCATTAGTTTGTTGTTTCACATCCCTTTTAACTAGGCTTTTTGCTAGCCTCAGTCATATTTGCGGTAAGACTTTATATGGGTTCGTTTGGTTTGTAGATTGGTTTAGGATTAAGATTTGGATTTGGATTTAGTATAAGTTTTGAATTAAATGAAGAGAGTAAAAATAAATGACTGATAAATTTATTTTATATATTTGTTTGAGATAGAAAAGTTAAAAGTAAAAATAATGATGAATAAAATGGGGATGAGAGAAAAAAAAGCCAGTTGACTGGACACAATTTAAAAAACCCGCTGAAGTAGAATGGATTGCAATTTTGGAGTCAAATCCTTGTGTCAGGGGTAGGGGTGAGCATCATAGACCGTGGATCAGGCCGAACCGAAAAAACGAAACGAACCAAACCGAACATATTTAGGTCTATTATTTTTCCTCATTTTGGTCTTCGGTCCGATCCAATACGGTCTTGTGTACAACCGACTATTATGTTTTGTTAGATCGGACCGACGAACCGGACCGAACCTGACCTAGACCGAACATTTAGGTCCAATCCTCGGTCCAGACTTTACCCAAATCGATTTTCGATCAGGTCCGATTTTTAGGCCGTGCTCAGCCACAGTGAAGGGTGTGTAGAATCGTACCAAACATATCTTTAAAGAATCTTTCATGCCAAACCCATTAAAAATAGCATACTAAACGGGCCTTAATATTATCACAAAAGACCTTATACACCATTCAATATTACCACTTACCCCCTCATCTATTCATTCCATAAGTTCACATACCCTTTGCTAAATACACTTCTTTTTTAGACAATCGTGTATCTTCAAAAATACTATCATGATTCATTGTAAAGCCTAACTTTATTTGTTGTTGTAAAGCCTAATTTTTTTTGTATTGGATTTTTATTTGCTACACACTTTAAATAATCATCCTAACGACTTGATTGAATGAATTATAATGATTCATCCTAACTACTTGATTGGTTTGTATTGTATTTTATTTTATTAATTTAGCTTTAAATGTTCATAGCTTAAGAATTGATCTTATGCTATATGTATGATGTGTCTTAAAGTTGTAATTTTGTTCTTGGCTATATGAATACAACCAATGATTACTAAGTATTGCTCCTGGTTATAAAATTCTCAATTAAGCTAAATGTGTTGATCTACGTCAACCAAACTAAATTGAAGCATTCTTTATGGGTCATGTTGTTTTAGGTTGCCGGTAATAAATGTTAGTCATTGTATTGTGAGCCCATTATAGTTTAGGGTTTTTAGATAGATAAGTTACTCAACTTTCTAACTTTATTCGCCTACGTTATCAAACTTTATTTTTGTGCAAACAGGGTATTGGACTATCGTTACCGGACAAATTAGGGACCGAACTATTTTTAACCTTTGATACCCAGTTGCCTGCCACGCTGGCAGCTGAATTTTATTTTTATTAACTTAAAAGTAATCTTTATATAAAGGGTTTTTATACAAATAAGTTACTAAACTTTGCGAAATTGTTCACCTAAGTTACTAAAGTTTTTCTTGTTCAATTAGGTTACTGAACTATGCAACTTTGTTAATTTAGGTTATCTTCATCGGTCACCTGAAAACACCCTCACTCACTAAACACATCGACGCCACATCATAAATTAAAAACGTTACATAAATAATTAAAAACATAAACGTATGAAATTAAAACCTAAACATTCATAAACTATAAACCGTATTCATTCATTTAAATAAAAATGAGAATTCAGCCACTAAAACCATAAGTCTTTTATACTTTATTTTTAATAACTTCCCATGAGTTAAACAACCTTGAGATCTTGTGATGTTATGAGCTACTTTTTCTTTTTTAAGCATGAAGAACTAATCAAAAACACAAAAACCCCTTTGAATCTTGAATAATCATATTCTTGTATTTGGGGGTTTGAGTTTTTTAAAGATTTGTGATAGAAATTCTAAGGGCCCGTTGGGTTTAGATATTCAAATGAATATTATAACATAATGCTAAAATATATTATTACAATAAATGAAATAAAAAACAAGAGCTAACATTGTATTTTGGTTTTAACGATCGTTATACAAACCACGGGAACGATTTATGTAATTTACTCTATAAAAAAAAATAAAGTTTTTTCTTTTTAATTTTATTATTCGAAATTTTTTTAATTTTATTAAGATTAAATTTTTTAATAAAAAAACTTTTTTTTTAAATTTAATTTTAATTTTATTATAATAAATTAAAAAAAAATGATTTTTTTTTTTAATTTTATAAAAAATCAAAAATTTATAATAAAACTAAAAAAAATTAATTTTAATTTTATTATAATAATTTTTTTTTAAAAACTGTTTTTTTTTAAAAAAAATAAAAAAAAATAAAATAATAATAATTTTTAATTTTATTATAAAATGTATGAAAACGTATAAAAACGGATGAAAAAAAATATGAAAACAACGTACAAAAATGTGTGTTTCGTTGTAGGTATTTTTAAATTCAAGTTTTAAATTTATATTTTGTCGGACTGCACCTAAAGACACTTTCACAGGTAGTGTACCCGATCATATGTAGCCAGTGGGGCAAGTACGAAGTCGTTCTCAGGAGTAGTGTTATCTAGAATTAACCTAGTGATTTTTACAAGTTTCAAAGGAGTTTTAATTTGATTTAATTATAACTACTAAAACGATAAATTAAACTAATTAAACTATTCTATGAGTTTTGTGATCAAGCAAAGAGGAGAGTGCTAGCCATGTAAATAAATATATATTAGTAACCCAATTGAACAAAAAAAAAAAAAAAACTTCAGTAACTTAGACGAACAAAATCGCAAAGTTGAGTAACCTATCTGTTTAGTAATGGTAAGTGGATATCTGAGTTGGACAATGGGGCCCACAAAAAGCTGAGGTGGACAAGGTAAAAAGTCAATCTACCGGTTACCAGTTTTTGGGGTAACCTAAATGAACAAGGTTCTAGTGTTCAGTAACCTGAATGTCGAACCCGTATACCCCAATACCCTGTTTGCACAAAAAAAAAAAAAAAAGTTTGGTAACTTAGGCGAATAAAGTTGGAAAGTTGGGTAACCTATCTATCTAAAAACCCTTATAGTTTATGTGGGCTAAAGTCCGTGTTTGTAGTGTTTGTAATTTTAGGGTTAACACCCTATATATTGTATCTGGTTTATGCATAATGAATATACGAAACATTACATTACCTACATGAACCCGAGACCTGTTCACTACTCGGCGATCTACTTCGGGCTATTGTATTTTTTTTTGGAAATAACTTACTTTCTTGGTCCTCTAAGTGTCAGGCGACGATTTCTCGTTCCAGTGCTGAGGCTGAGTATCGTGGTGTTGCCAATGTTGTTGCTGAGACCGGCTGGTTACGCAATCTTCTTCGTGAGTTGCATACTCCTTTGTCTTCCGCTACGCTTGTATATTGTGACAATGTGAGTGCTGTGTATCTCTCCTCCAATCCGGTTCAGTAGCAGCGGACTAAGCATATTAAGATTGACATTCACTTTGTTCGTGATTTGGTTGTGGCTGGTCAGGTTCAGGTTCTTCATGTACCTTCTCGTTTTCAGTATGCTGATATTTTCACAAAAGGGTTACCTACGGCATTGTTTGCAGAGTTTCGTGCCAGTATGAGTGTCCGGTGTCCTCTCGCTCAAACTGTGGGGGAGTGTTAGTCATTGTATTGTGAGCCCATTATAGTTTGTGGGCTAAAGTTTGTGTTTGTATTCTTAGGGTCAATACCCTGTATATTGTATCCGGTTTATGCATAATGAATATACGAAACATTACATTACCTACAATAAAGAGATGCAAGACACGTCTCTTGTCTATCTAGCATGGAGGACGCGTGCTACTTACCACACTCATCATGGGGAACGCGTCTTGACATGCAAAAAGGGATAATTCAGTCGTTTGAACAACCGGGTTGCCGGAGGGTTGTTGTGTACTTGTGTGTGTGTGGTATTTTGGTTTTTCTGGTATTAAATATTGTGTTGGAACTTATAAATGGCGTTTATTTACTTTCTCTATGGTCACATTTTAATTTGATTTTTTTGTAAAATACTTTTTATTTGTGTGAAGAAGAAGCAATATGTTTTTACAATTCTATAATCGACCTTCTTTCAATAAAGTTGTTTGAAAGAAGGTCGATGATAGACTTATATATCCTCATACCAAAACCTTGGATTTATGTATATATTACTTGGCTTAGTAGTAGGCATTTTTGAGCAATTTACTTTTGAATGGGTTGATGCAAGATGTATTTTACTACTAGTGCATTTAAAATATAAAGGAGTAGCGTAAAAGGAAGTTGGTCATATTTTCGAATGTTTAGATTATTCACGATATACAATATTACTTTTTTAATCAAATTTGACACAGTAAGCAGTTACTGAAAACTTGGACGAGATTAATTTTAATTAGGTTGACCCAAAACATTCAACTTTTGAATAGTTACTCAAAGTCTCAAACCGTTAACTTGCTACGTACGTTATATGTGATAAGTGTGTGTAGGAAGTATTGTAATTCATATACCTCCATGTTATGATTCTGATTATTTTCACTTTGATTAATGCATTGGTTTAGTGTGTCTAATGTAATTTGGATATCATTGTATTTTCCTAACATGTTTTGAAGATTTCATTGCCCTTTAGGTTCAGGTTCCACAACAAAGTGCATCAATATTTAAAGGCCTTTGATGAAGTTGCGATAACTTAAAAGCCTTTCGCGAAGCTTTGTTGGAAGAAGAGAAATTTCTAAAACGGAAAAAGAGAGTTGAATGGCTATGATTAATCGTAGTCGTGCACTCGTTAAAGCAAACTCATGGCCTAGTTGGTGAATGAGCCTACAAGTGGTAACCGCTCTGTATCCGTCATCTCTTTTGAAGAAGCTGTTGAGCTAGATGCGGCGCTTTCAAAATTCCGTGACTCTCAGTCATCTATCTTCGAATTCAAGTGGTTAAAAATATGCAACAGTGTTATGTAGAGGAAATGTCGTCCCTAATTTGGGATCATTAGATGTGATTGAGCCTTTTGAAGCTACTAATTTGTTTAGATATATTATGTTTTTTAGGGAATTTATTATAGGTTAACGACAATCATTATATTATTAATATACATATAATGCTTTATTCGTGTATAGGTTTACATTCTATATTTTGTGAATGTTTTATTTTAATAAATGAAAACATGTGTTGTATTTGCATTGCGTTGTATTTGCATGAAAAAAATCACACGTGATTAAACACTAATTCAAATATTATAATAATATGACATGTGATATTAGTGTTAAATCACATATTATATGTTAAATCACATATGATATTACATTTAACACTAATATCACATTTGATATTACATATCATATCTGATTTAACACTATTATCATATATGATATTATTAGAATATTCAAATTACTATTTAATCACAAGTGATTTCTCATGCAAGTTTTAACATCGAAGAAAAAAGAAAAAAGAAAAAAAGAAAAGTGAAAAATACGAAAAATTCGAAAAACATACATTGTCAAAAGTATAAAAGTGCCAGCCTATAGAAAGATAACTAAATGCTCGTCGCGTTGGTGCAATTATTTTCGATTAACGATTAAAGGTTTAAGAGATATTTAAATTATAAAAAAATAACACCAACGATTAAATGCAGGCTGTAATGGTAACTAAATGCTCATCTATGAACACCCTAAGTTGTGTCTAACAGTGTCACATATACATATAGGCCGAACTGGCTTTGCCTACCAAGTGTTCCATATTATGAACTGGTTAGAATGCAAACATCATTAAATACTCTTTAAAACTATAGTATGCTAATTTCAAATCATGCTCTTAAGTCTTTTCCTATGATCATTCAAATAGTTTAGGAGAATACACAGCAACAAAAGTCGAATTCATGAGACCGCGTCATAGAAAGTCATGAATCAAACAACCAACATACGTCTGAAA
Source organism: Chrysanthemum seticuspe (assembly GCA_019973895.1). Lineage (NCBI taxonomy): Eukaryota > Viridiplantae > Streptophyta > Magnoliopsida > Asterales > Asteraceae > Chrysanthemum > Chrysanthemum seticuspe. Next base: position 48,063,245 of record BPTQ01000001.1, read on the forward strand.
AGAGTTACCTTTTGCCACTGCGGCTCTACTCTTCTCACTCATCTCTTTAAATTTTAATGTCACCTTGTTATCCTCCATGAGCCTCCTTATCATATCTGATATCCCGCATTGTATATGTTATATGAACGGAAACAAAATTAGCTAATTAAAGATATACATATCAGAACTAAAACAGATGTACAACACTTATAGCTTACAGATCTATCTCACCCATACCAACAATAGTTTTTGAACCATACATTATTAAGGAGCCATGCATCTTTTATAAAAAAAAAAAAAAAAAAAAAAAAGAAAAAAAAAAAAAAAAGGGGAAGTTATTATTCCTTCATTATATCTTGTAGCTTTGGGGTAATAACGTCTAACTTTTGATGCATCGTGAGATATTTGTGCAACAAGTTGGGATAAGCTTTTCTAACTTGGTGATGTCTCAAGATTCTTGTGTTAGGTTCTCATATTTGTAACACACGCCTCATTTTCTCCTGTTTATGATTATACCTAAGGGTTATAATTCTAACTATTGGTGGTGTCATTGGGTAGATCCCTCCGGCTCTGGCGGATCATAGGACGGTTATTCCTAACCTTAGTCACCTTATAACTCCATGACTAACCTATGTTGCCATAAAACCATTATCTTGAAAATCTCTCAAAGTGGTTATGATTAAAAGCATTTAATGCCACTGTTGAGAGTTTAAGATTTTGCAGAAATACTCCCCCTTCACACGTGCTTAAGTATTTTTACATAAATCTACACGGTGAGGGAAGAACGCGCATTTTTTGAATTGATCAACTCAAGATAGACAATCCCCCGCGAGACACGGTTACGTTGCATAGTTAAATAGTTACATTGTCAGCTTTTAGGTGACAACTAGCCCAAATAACTACCTTGAAGGTGTGGACAAGCCTCGAAAGGTTGTCAAACCCGTCAAAGTTCATGTCTACCAAGAGTTTCTCGAATGGTACATTCTACTTGGACAAGTCCTTTGCGAGACACGTTTACATCACTAGCGAACTAGCTTGAAATTATTACCCGTCCCGGACAAGTCTTTTCGAGTTGCTAACATTTAAGATCTCGTCAATTCATTGGTTAAGTCTGTATTACGGCGATTCATTTGCAGTTTCACAACATATTTCTTATCACATAATTTTTCTCCCCCTAAAAAATGGCATATAAATGTTATTTTTGACGAAATTTGGATATCGAATATGTCCATTTCGAGTTTTGCGGGAAGATTACCATGAAGAACAATTTTGTGAACAAAGTTTTAAGCAAATACTCCCCCTCAACAAGTGATATTAAATTTTGAGGTTTTGAAAATCATAAGAGGAAGTACTTGTTCTTTTGAGCAAAACTTTGAAAATAAAAGATTTGATAGTTTTACTCAAAAGTAAGAAGCTTTCGCTCCTTTTATAGGATTGTGGCACTGAGGCGTACCACAGGGTCCTTTCATTACAAGAACGGATTGTACACCGATATGTGTGCACAAGCCATTGTCATTAAAAAATCACACATCCAAATGTTAATATAATGAACCAAATAAAGGGTTACCAGGAGAATCCGGAAGGCCATCAATAACTCCAGGAATTCATTCGGGACGTTGATAGCCTGCGAGAGATATGCTGGGACGACCACCTACGAAACTCTCCAAAGTTCTGAATTGATCCCTTCTGAACAACCTTTCATCGATCCGCGTGATGATCCTCTTCACATCCCGTCTCTCCTTAGAATTCTATCTCTTTGGTGACCCAATGCCTTGTTGTATCGCCTTTAACCGATAAGCTAACCCATCCCTGACTTTCTTCAGTGTATGATCCCCAAACTTGTGAAGCTCGTTACACGCCATTAAGCAATTTCAGTGTAGTTCACTACGGTAGACTACTCCAAATGGTCTGCTGATTAGGGTGTACTGAGGAAGGTGGTTTATGTCGGGAAGGTCAAGCTGTGGTTTTATGAGGTTAAAACGTGTCTGATACGATTCCACGGCAAGCTAAATGTCTTCTACACGTTCTTGGATGACAATGCTTCTGATGTAGATAAGTAAGGACTTGATGTATTCGCGTTGGATGATTGTGGAGAAGTGTCGCATTCGTCCTTGTACCTTAGCGAGATACATATCTTCAATGTCATTCAGCGACAGTCTCAAAAAATCCGCTTCACAGAATTCATAGTCCTCTTCTTCTTGTCTTTTTACCACAATGTTTTTGAGAAATGTGTAGTCCCATTTTGACGCAAGAGAGACATGCCTAATAGCAACGATCTGTTTATCACTATACACTTCGTGTTTTGACTTTTGAACCTGGCAGCTTTTGTAGTAGATTCTTGGGCGTTCCGGCCAATGGTGAATCCCATACATTGCATCAAGGTCATACTGTTCCACGCTGTTGGCAAACATGTGAGTAGCCTTTTCCTTGATGGCTATGCAGTTGGAGTATATGGCTGCCGGGAACGGAAGTGTAAGTGATGTAGCGTATTTCTTTGACACATCGCTACCATGTAGAAGAAATTCCAGGTCATTGTTGAAGAAATAACGGAATGTAATCTTTGGTTGATCTGGTTGGCCAATTGTAGGTAGAGGTCTTGTCCAGTCTGTGTAGTATGGAGCTTTGTCTTTTCGTGTAAAGTCAATGTTAGCTTCAGGGTTGAGCCAATCGATGTTGTTAGACATGGCTCGTGCTATGTTTTCAAGATGGTATTCAACTTCAATAGCACTTTCAGAGCTGTCTTTGAGCAGTTGAAAAGCTTCATTCTTGATGCGTCTCAACTCTGCTTTAGTCATCTTCTTCACCCGAAACTTTTCTTGAAGTAACTTAGCATGCTCCAATGTTCGACCATCTACCATTTCTTGACCTTCAGGTAGTGAGGGAGTAGCATCAACAAGTGTAGAAAACCAGTCGTATTCAGCGGTGTCATCTTCGTCTAGCCATGAGACAACATTGGTCTTTGTCTTCTTCTTCTTCGTTGGCTTTGATGAGGATCCTGGTTTCATTGTTGTGGCGGGAGAGGTGGGTTGTTGTTGGGGCTCATGGAACTCTTCATCGTCACCACCAGTGTATTCGAAATGATCACCGGTTTTCTCTGTGGAGGGTGGTAACTCAGAGTCCTGAGGTTTATCAGCAGAAGAGCGTGGAGGGGATCGTCTTTGTGTTGGAGTCCTTTGGGGTGGTGGTGGCATAGAGGAGGGTTCACCAGACTTTGTTGATCCCAGTTGAGCAAACGATCTAATATAGAAACTGACTTGTAACAAAAGCTTATCAAGTATTACGCGGAATTTAACACTTGATCTTAAGAAGAAGAACAGTTAACAATCAACACCTCAATATTATTTATTAATACGAATACTCTTACAGTATTAGGGTTTTGCAACCTTGAAGTGTATCGACCTTAGATATAAAACATACGTATATCTAACCTAACCTAGGACCTCCTTTTATAGGCTAAGGAGTCCTATACAATATACAATACGTAACCTACAAGATAAATATCTTTTCCATATTTATCTGATACAATAAACTAACCGACTATAGAAAACTAGCAGTGGTTACAATATACTATCAGCGGTTACAGAATACTACTAGCCGCGGTTATCTTCATCCGTGGTTACACTTCTTCAGTCCGTGGTTATCTTCAAGCTTGTCCGTGGTTCCATTACTTAAAGTAATTCATCATCCAAGGAACCTAAAACCCAACAATCCTCCCCTAAACTTGATAAATTCTAACAGAATTCTCAAGTTTCTTTTAAGCTCAAAACATCTGATGTGGAGGATGTAGCCAAACACTTACTTTTAAGTATCTTCTCATACTTTTTCAACAAGTCATAAGCTTGACTATCATAGGACAATAACATCTTGAAACAACCCGGCTTCAACATCTGAGCAATGATTCCTGGATGATTATTCAATTTAGGATAATCACCTTCTACAAGCATATGAATAATCTGTCCAGAAACAGTTAAAACATGAACTCCACAGGTTTGATATAGAAACCAACGAGTAACTTGACCATTGTAGAGTCCTTGCCATTCAGGTTCAGCATGAGTAGGCTCAAATAGAATCTTCAAATTATGATACATCAGCCTCTCATGATAATCATCTGGATGTACTTCACCAAAATTATTCTTGTAAAGTACCCAAAGATTCATCAAATCATCTCTATCAAAATATTGAAGCATTTGAGAAAATTTATTATACCCAGAAACATCATTATTGAGTCTTTGAATTTTCCAAACACCTTCACTTCCATCTAAAAGATTAAACTCATAAGAAATGATTTGATTCACATCTGCAACAACTTTCAACTTCTTAGAATCAGATGTCTCCTGAACCTCAGATTTTCTTTTTCGTTTACTTTCCATCCATGCATCATGCTCTTTAATCCACTCTTTCTCCTTTTGAGAATTCATCGGACAGAAATCATCATTATTAATTCTCATACATGTCTCATAGATTTCCAACATTCTTTTAAATGAACAGGTACTAAGATTTTCAGAAACATATATACCAGAATTCTTGACAATCCTCATCAAAACATTCCTCAACTGAGCAATAGAAGGAGGTTTCTTTCTTACAATTTTCTTCTTTTCTTTACTAACCTTCTTTGCCAATGTACCCAGAAGTCTAGCCTTTTCTTCATCATCGAACAAAGCCCATTCTTGTACTGTATATTCATCATTGATCAATTCTGAAGCTTTAAGATAGTTTTGAGATTCATACCATGTAGCTAATATCTTCTGACTAGCTTCTTCTTCATCTTTCTTTCTCTTCTCCAAAGCTGCTCTATCCTCCTCTTCTATACTTCTAGCAAACTCTTTATCATAAGCCTCTTGTTCTGCTTTATTTTTGAACTTCAGTACTACTTCTTTGCCTTTTCCAACATTAGATTTGACCATTTTCTTCTTCAAAGGTTCACCAATAACCAAACTTTTACCTTTTGGTTTACCTTTTGATTTAGTAGCAGTAGACAGAATAGATAAAGCAGGTGCAATGATTGATGTAGGTATAGATGATGTTTTGCTCAGATTAATCAATGTGCTTGCAGCCTCTTTCTCTACTTCTTTAGGCTTAGATGATACTTCAGAAAGAGTTGTAACAACAGTAGAAGTAGTTGTGATAGCAGTGGGTATAGCCAAATCTGAAACATCAGTGGTTACAAAAGTACTAACCAGGGTTTCAGATATACCATCAGTGGTTGTGTTCTGCACTATGTCAACATTCTTCAATTCTTCAAGAACAACAGCATTCCCAGCTTTATCAGAAACTACAAATTCTTGATCTCCACTGTCAACATCTTCTTCCATAGTAACACCAACAGATACATTCCCAGCCTCCCCTGAAGTCATGCCATCACTCCTCCCCTGTTTGGATACATCATCCACATTCAGAGTAGAAGAAGAGTTCACCTTCTTTTTCATACGCCTCAAAGCTTTCAAAACAGCAAGTCCAGGTCTTTTCACTCTTTCCAAAACCAAGACCCTATGCTTTAATCTCCGAATAGTTTTACCCTGAAGCACAGTGACCTCCTATAGACTAGAAATTTTATCCTCCATTTTAGCACACTGAACCGTCAATTCATTTACACGTTCAAGAATATCCTCCCCACTTCGACCTGTGTTATCTGGTCCGAGAGGTGGTTCATCGAAAAAGTCATCATGTACATAGTCATCAACCGTCAATTCATTATCAGGTTCCAATCTATCCTCAACACTTCGAGTTGTGTTAACTGCTCCGAGCGGTGAATCCTTGGATATAAAAGACATAGCACCAGACCGAGCCTGATCATCTATGTACCCTGTAGCAGCCAGTTGGCTAGGGATACCTCCACCTGTGTTAAGCTCTAAAGAACTTTCCACATTAGGAGTTGCCAAAGGTTGGGTCTTATTGATGTTTCCACTATCCTGACCAGCATCTAAGCATGAATCAGTAGTGGAAGCCCTTCCAATCATGTCACCTCCACACCGTGTGACAACCTCAGTAACCATACCACTAGCACTAGCCTGAGGAAGCTGAGTGCCCTGTGTTCTCCTAGCCTCATTAAACTCAGAATCAGTAGGAAAATTTAGCATGTGAGGAAACAAAGGAACATCTCTAATAACAACATTCTGTGGCGGATTCCTCATATATGCAAACACTCGAGGAATCATACGATGTACCTCATACTCTCTAACATGTTCAATAGGATCCTGGATTTGATGTTCCACAAGCAATTGAACAAATCGAGGATACAAATAATATTTTCCCTTCTTCCTAATATTCTGCACTAACCCCTCATAAATCATCCTAGACCAGTTAAATTTCCTGCCATCTGACAAACAAATAATAGCAGTAGCAATTTTGGAAGGAAAATCATTAAAGCCTGTGGTCTTATTGCTCATACACATCAACAAAGTGTGAATCAAAAACTTCCATTGTGGAGAAAATAGATTCTTAAAAAATTGTACCTTTTCACCTCTGTATATGTATCCTAATCTCTCTAAACCAGCCACAATCTCAACATCAGAAAGATTATCAACACCATCAGCATCATCAAGCCTCAAAACTTCTCTAATAAGCTCCTCAGAAACCGAAATAGCATTCTCATCCACCCGAGTACTAAAAACCTCCAACCCATTAACATTTTCAATTTTAGCATTCTTCCAAAACTGTCGTATATAGGCTTTAAGAATGGTAGGTTCAACCGTTAAAGCAAAGTGAATGGGACTATGAGCAAGAAAATCAATCATTTGATGAAACCCTTCAGAGCGAGCATCTTTGGTGAGAATAGCAACAAGATTATGTGAAGTGGAGTACTCCTCAGCCATTGTGATTGATATGAAGAAAGTGGGTTTGGGAAGAAATCAACCAAAGTGATTAGGGTTTTAGGATATTTGCAATTGAAAGTGATCCATCCGGGAGTTTGGGAAGTGATATATATACTTTTGCCAAAGTGTCAAAACAACCCCTGAAGTATCAAAACAGAGTAACATACTATCCGTTGTTCCACAACAACTGTCTGTGGTTGTAACACACCATCAGTGGATACAGAGAAGCACTTCTCCAACAGATCCAAATTAGAGCAAGCAAATCCATGCCTCTTGAAAAGTGATCTCACAAGATATGAAGGATAACACAAAAACCATCTATTACACAATTTTTTTTTTTTTTTAAACACAAACATAAGCAGCAACCACACTAGCTCCTTATGCACACACATCCTTCTTTCCTGCAAGACAACACAAAACAAACACAAAGACAAAGAGTATAGCTGTCAGTGGTTAGGAATAGCCAGAAGTGGTTATAAACAACCTATCCGAGGTTAGAACAGTAAAGTCAACATAGTCAACTTCTAGAATATATCTCAGTCCAATCCCCAAGAACCTCATTAACTTTCTAACCACATTTAACCTGCCCCTTAGTTACTTCAGTAACCCTAATCCTCACTTATAAAAAGCACCCATATATCAAATAACGCCCAAACCAATCAAGAGATAAAAACCCTAATTGCTCCAAAATCCCCAATCAATCAAAATGTGGAACCCTAGTTGGAACAAACCAGAAGTGGTTGATCTAACCACCTCCTCATCCTCTTCATCATCTTCATCATCAAGTAAAGATGGAAACCCATGGCTAACCTATTTGCCTCCACTAGAACCAAGACCAAGAAAATCTCCATTTCTTCCATCATCTGAAGATGATAGTGTGGTGAATCCAAGTGATGCCTCTGAAGACTCTGATGATTCTTCTAAGAAGAGGACTTCAAACTCCAAACCTTCATCTTCTAACCCCCAACCAAGACCTCGAGCAAGAAACCCACCACTCCCTAGTGACAGAGAGGTGGTTCTTGGTCTTAGAGCACCAAATCATGGTGCTTCATCACATATCGTAACCAGGAAGGGAAAAGGGAAGATGGAGTAAGTTGTTGAATGGTGGTAAGAGAAGATGGAGCACAAGAAGATAATCATATCAGCCATCTATCTGCCACAATCAGCTTCAGCTTCTTCGTTTGCATCAATCCATCCTTTCCATTTTGATCCTTAGCTGCTTCGTTTGCATATGATAAATGCATATCCAGCATTCAAACGATATCAGCAAGGATAGTAGTAGTAGAAACCATGTATAGATGTAGTCATTAACTAGCACTTGAAGTTTCATTGTAAGCTGTAAGCTGTAAAATGTTTTGTTGAATGAACAATGAAATTTCAGTACTTCTTGCATCTCTATAATGATTTAGCATTTTCCTGCACAATGGTTAGAGGAAACACAGAACAACTAGCAGTGGATAGAGCAACTCTATCAGTGGTTAGAAGCAACACTATCAGTGGTTATAAAAGAGATAGCAATACTTAAGATTACATAATAACAGTCCAATACTTTTACAAGCTTGTACAAAACAATTTGAGAATTTTAGAGATTAAGCATTCCAATACTAACAACAAGATACTGAAACCTTCCCACATCAAAAGCTTTTGTGAGAAGATCCGCAACATTGAAATCAGTATGGATTTTTACCATTTGAATCAACCTTTTCTCATTACAATCTCTAATAAAATGATGTCTTATCTCAATATGTTTAGTTCTAGAATGTAAAACAGGATTTTTGATAATGCAAATTGTACTGTTATTATCAATGTAAATCTTAGTATGCATAAAATTGTACCCAAAATCCAGCAATTGATTCTGAATCCATAGAACTTGACCACAGCAACTAGCAGCAGCCACATATTCAGCCTCAGTTGTAGAATTAGCCACAATAGTTTGCTTCTTACACTGCCACGAAATTAGTCTGCTTCCCAAGAACTGACATCCTCCAGTGGTAGACTTCCTATCCAGACTAGCTCCAGCATAGTCACTGTCAGTGTAGGCCACCAAATCAAAAGGAGAATCCTTAGAGTACCAAAGGCCCAATTTAGGATGACCTTTCAAATACCTAAAGATCCTCTTAACAGCATTCATGTATGAGGTATTGGGTGTTACTTGAAATCTTGCACACACACATACTGAGAACATAATGTCTGGCCTAGATGCAGTCAGATACATCAAAGATCCAATCATGGATCTGTACAACTTCAAATCAACTTTGGGACTTCCATCATCTGGTAGCATAGGTTTTTGAGTCTCCATAGGTGTACTTGCACTTTTTACATCTTGAAACCCAAATTTCTTCAACACATCTGCTACATACTTGTCTTGACTAATGAAAATACCATCAGTCCTTTGTTGAACCTGTAGCCCCAAAAAGAAAGTGAGTTCTCCCATAGAACTCATCTAAAACTTATCATGCATAAGCTTCTCAAAATCTCTGCATAGCTCCTTGTTAGTAGACCCAAAGATGATGTCATCTACATAAACTTGAACCAGTAAAATATCATCTTTGTGCTTTCTAATGAACAAAGTTTTATCAATCAGTCCTCTTTTAAACCCATTGTCCATCAAATAAGTAGATAGGCATTCGTACCATGCCCTAGGAGCCTGATGCAGTCCATACATAGCCTTCCTCACCCTGTAAACCTTGTCAGGATGATCAGGATCCTCAAAACCAGGAGGTTGACAAACATATACCTCCTCTTCAATAGTGCCATATAAAAATGCACTTTTAACATCCATCTGATACACAACAAAATTCTTGAATGAAGCATAAGCTAAAAACAATCTAATAGCCTCTATCCTTGCAACTGGTGCAAATACTTCATCATAGTCCAAACCTTCAGTTTGTGTGTATCCTTGAGCAACCAACCTTGACTTGTTCCTCACTACAATTCCTCTTTCATCCCTTTTGTTTCTGAATACCCATTTAGTTCCAATAGCCCTCTTCCCATTTGGAAGATCAGCCAATGTCCAAACTTCTTGAAGTTTGAACTGAAGAAGCTCCTCTTGCATTGATTCTACCCATCCTTCTTCTGTTAAAGCTTCTTCTATTCTCTTGGGCTCCTTTTGAGACAGAAAACAAGCAAACAAGCAATTTTGCAGATCTTTATGACTGTTTCTTTTGTGAAGAGATCTTGCAAAGAACCCATGTTCAGGAAAGGGTTCTGAATTCTTTACCCTGCTTCTTGTTTGAACTGGAGTATTCAAATTTCCAAGAATCTGTTCCTTGGGATGAATCTTGTGAATTCTGGTAGAAGTAATTGGACTTTCATTTATAACAGTGTCCAAATTAGTCAAATTGGCATTGAAGAATTCATCCATGTCTTCATCATCAGTAGGAGTATCCATCTCAATCAAGTCAGGCATATTAGGATCATGTGGATACTCCTCATCACCAAATAGTGGCTTTGGATTAGGCCCAAAGAAAGTACTATCATCAGTGCTTGTAGCCGGAATTACACTTGAACTATCAGTAGTAGAAGATGGCTTGTCAGCATTTACAGATGGCCTATCAGCACTTACAGTAGGCTTATCAGTGCTTGCAGACCGCTTTTTCTTCTTTTCAATTTCGTCTACCGACACTGAGTTATCTGGCAACAACTCATCCTTATCTTGATGATGATCAACTTTGCTTCCAGAATTTAGTACATCATCACCAGAGGGACCTTGCTTGTGAATGATGGAAGGAACAGAACCAGCTTTCCACTTTTCAACCAAATAGAACTCTGTTGGAGAATCAGCTTCCTTTGAAGATTTATCTACTTCAGAATCCTTTTGTATACATGCATCAGCATTAGTGGAAGTTCCTGCAATGATAGGCTCATAATTCATAGATTTGGTTAGCATATCAATGTTAAACAACCAGTCTGGTCCTTTGGTCTCAACACTAGGAGTCTTTTCACTGAATTGAACATGTAGGTTCTCTTCAACAATTCTAGTCCTCCTATTGTATACTCTAAAGGCTTTGCTATTAGTAGAATAGCCTAAAAAGTATCCATCATCTGCTTTCTCTTGAAACTTGCCTAGGTAGTCTATGGTATTCAAAATGGTCACAGGACACCCAAAAGGTTTTAGGAATGCAATCATTGGCTTCCTACCATGTAATAGCTCATAGGGGGTCTTGTTATGAGGCTTCACTACCTTACTTCTGTTTTGCACATAACATGCAATTCCTATAGCTTCAGCCCAAAAGGTAGTTGGTAATTTAGACTCTGACAACATAGTCCTAGCAGCCTCAATTAGTGTTCTATTTTTCCTCTCAGCTACACCATTCTGTTGTGGTGTTCTAGCAACACTAAACTGTCTTTCAATACCTTTAGCTACACAGAACTGATTCATCACATTATTCTTAAACTCAGTTCCATTATCACATCTGATTATTTTGACCTTATGACTTACTAGATTTTCTATCTTAGTAATGAAACTCTTAAGAATCTCACTAGTCTCACTCTTAGTAGCCAAAAAGTATACCCAAGAAAATCTACTATAATCATCAGTGATAACTAGGCAATACTGCTTATGGTTCAAGCTTCTAACAAAGGTTGGTCCAAATAAGTCCATATGAAGCATAAACGGTGGTTGTGTTATGGTGTTAACAATTTTGGTCTTATAAGAAGCTCTATGTTGTTATCCTTTTTGACAGGCCACACACAATTCCTTACACTCAAAAACCTTTGAAGGTAACCCTCTCACTAAGTTTCCTTTTACCAGTTTATTGATTGTTTTGTAATTGAGATGACCTAGCCTTCTATGCCACAATATTGACTCATCAACAGATGCTTTAGCAAACAAACATAAGGACCTATTAGGAAGAACATTTTTAAGATCAAAACAGTATATATTTTCCTTCCTAGGTACCCTAAGTTGTATAAACTTCTCATCAGGCATCTTAAACTCAGGAGATAACACCACACACTCAGTTTCCCCAAAAAGTACCCAGTTTTTCTTATCACACATTTGAGAAACACTGAACAAATTGTACTTTAGTCCCTGTACCAAATAGACCTTTTCAAAGTCTAGCTTCCCTGTTCTGATTGTGCCTCTGCCAAGTATCTTTCCTCCCTTTGGATCATTGCCAAATGCCACATATCCTCCATCATAAGCTTCAAAATCTTCCAAATTGCTTCCATCCCAAGTCATGTGCCCAGAGCAACCACTATCAAAAACTCCTTTATCTTTTAGCTCAGTTTGAAGATTGCCCTGCACATAAGATTACACACATTAGTTCCTCTTGTGGACCCAAGTCAGTACTGACTTGGGTCTGCCCTGTGCATCAAAATATTCAAATTTTGTTAGGTCCATTGATGCACAGTTGACATATGGTAAAACCTTTGTCTTAGGCTTCCATTGCCAACTTGCTGAGGCCTTAACAGCATAAAAATCATTTCCAACCACTGTATCAGTTATCACCTTTGGAATTTTTAAAACTTCTTTTGAATCAGTGGTGATTTTTGGCTTATTAGTGGTTTGACACTGCTTAGCCGTGTTTACATTTTGCATAGCAGTTGTTGGAACCCATTTATGTGAAGCAGTGACAATAGATTTTGTATTCCCATTCCTCATCAGCACTTCTCTTGGAATCATGTCACTGTTAGGATGAGGGTTTGTTTTACTTGAAAAGTTTTTATGATTTATCCTCCTCCAATGATTCCAAACTTGTGGTCTGTTTTTATTACAATTCCTCTGTAAATGTTCAAAACTACCACACACAAAACAAGCCTTATTAACACATTGAAACTCATCACCTAATCTGTTAGAAATTAGACCATTTAAGCCTCTTTGATTTCCCCTAGGTTTAAATTGTTTCATCTGTTCCCTAGGAATTTCTCTGTACTCTACAACTTTCTTGGTAACTTTAGCTCCAAATCTAGGTACAGGTTTGACTTGCTTAGAATCAACTTTCTTAACTGGCTCTATCTTTTCAGACTTAGTTGATTCAGTACTAACATCCTCATAATCTGATTCCCAATCTTCAATTATGGGAGCACCAGATAACTTATCAGAACTTATCTTAGGTATTTCAGTCTTATTTACTTCATCAGCAGGTTTATTAAAACTGAACTCACTACTAAATGACAGTTCTTTTAATGGTGGTGCATGTTTCATTAAAGGGGGTGGTGGCATATCATTGTATCCTATACCAGTACCATCTCTAAGCAGTTTTTGGCCAATTGGTTTTTGTACAAGATCAGAAGCATATTGTAATTTAGCAACCCTAACAATATGTTTTTCTTTTTCCTCTAGGGCCTGAACTTTTACACTTTCTGCTTCTGCTAGTCTATCTTTAAGCATTTTAATCTCTCTGTTTTTAAGATCAATTTCACCACCTAGTATATTGATCTTTTCAACATACTCAAATTCACATTTAATACAGAATTTTAGCCTCTCTTCCACACCTTCTAATCCAACTTTATATCCTAAGTTATCTAGAGTCAATCTATCTACTTCTTTTCTCAAACTCTCAGTGATAGCCTTTTGAGACTCTAAGTTATCAGCACATGATTTAAAAGAACAAGTAGATGTTTTAGAATCATTGGATACCTCAGAATCTGAACCAGAAGAGGAAGCATAAGCCATTAGAGCAAAGTTATGCTCTTTTGAAGCTTCACTAGCCAAAAAAGCTGCATTTGGACCTTCTTCAATCTGATCACTCCAATCATAATCACCAAGTCCATCCTGAGCAACCAAAGCTGAAGTAATAGTAGGCTCTTCAGTTGTCTTCTTAATGCCTTCAAGTCTTTTAGGAGCTCGACATTCCCTAGCAAAGTGACCTTTCTTCTTGCAGTTAAAGCATTCCATCTTGCTTTTGTCGAATCCAGCTCTCCTTTGACCATCATACTTAACCTGTCTTCCAGTCCTCCTCAGAAACTTCCTTGCTTGAAGAGTCAACATTGCCATTTGCCATTGGAGATTTATCTCTTCAAGATCATCAGGATCAATTTCATCCAGATCTTGATTCAGCACAGTAACACTGGTAGTTAAATCAGCCAGAAAAGCACAGATTGCACCATCACTGACATTATCACTAACAGTGGTATTGTTTGCAATAGCCGTGGTTATACCATAGGCAGCAGGGGATGCATCTTGTGGGCTTTTGTTATTAGTGGAGACAAAAGCAATGTTTTGATTAGTAGAAGACGAATTAGAAAAGGTATTCTCAGACTCATAGACCTTCAAGTTATTGAAGAGATTGTCGAGAGTCATTGTAGGAAAGTCCGTCATGTTTCTCCACACAATGGTATGAATAGCCCAATTAGATGATAAGCTCCTTATGAACTTCAAATTAATGTCTTCTTGAAGGAACTTGTAACCCACTGCCTTCAGTTGACTGATGAGTTTTTGAAGCCTATTATATGTACCATCAATCTTTTCTCCACTTTGAGCAGTGAAGGTTTCAAACTGATGCTTAAGCATGTTCATTCTTGACTTCTTGGTGGCTTCATTACCAGCAAACCTTAATTCAAGAGCATCCAATAGTTCTTTAGCCGAATCATACTGATCAAAGTCTAATGCATACTCATTAGGTATTCCCATGGAGAGAATACTGTGAGCTTTTATCTCCATCTTCCTCTTAGCTTTATCAGGTTCACTGACAATGGTAATTTCCTTACCATCCTCACCCTTCTTGGGAAGAGAGTCTCCCTTTTCAACAACATCCCATAGAGCATAATCAATCATGCGAATGTATTGCCTCATTCGCATCCTCCAGATTTGATATTCACCATGTTTGAGCATGGGAACCTTAGAAGCAGTCACCATATGAGTTTCTTCAGACATCTTAACTTCCTTAAGTACAAATTAACAGACTTCTTCTTGATAACCGTTTCTAGATCACAAGCTCTGATACCACTTGTTGATCCCAGTTGAGCAAACGATCTAATATAGAAACTGACTTGTAACAAAAGCTTATCAAGTATTACGCGGAATTTAACACTTGATCTTAAGAAGAAGAACAGTTAACAATCAACACCTCAATATTATTTATTAATACGAATACTCTTACAGTATTAGGGTTTTGTAACCTTGAAGTGTATCGACCTTAGATATAAAACATACGTATATCTAACCTAACCTAGGACCTCCTTTTATAGGCTAAGGAGTCCTATACAATATACAATACGTAACCTACAAGATAAATATCTTTTCCATATTTATCTGATACAATAAACTAACCGACTATAGAAAACTAGCAGTGGTTACAATATACTATCAGCGGTTACAGAATACTACTAGCCGCGGTTATCTTCATCCGTGGTTACACTTCTTCAGTCCGTGGTTATCTTCAAGCTTGTCCGTGGTTCCATTACTTAAAGTAATTCATCATCCAAGGAACCTAAAACCCAACAGACTTCTTTGGACGTTTAGGCTCCTTATCCTTATCCTTATCGTCATCGTCTCTTGGATGCTTAGGCCTTTCAGCTTCTACTCTGCATGCTGTTTTGAGTTGGTATTCTAGCAATGCTTCAAACAGTTTACCTTCGTCCGAAGTAAATGTTGCAGATCGTTTTGACATTTGCGTTACCAGCCTGGAAACCAATTTAGCACCGGAGAACACTATAGGATCAGTTGGGTTGATTGTTACAGTTAGAGGTGTTGATCTTATAGTTTGCTTGGCCAATTGCATGAGATTCGGATAGAGTTGTCTGTTGAACATCTCTCTTGTCACGCCAGGAACAGTGTCAAGAAGGAATTTGTGAGTATATCCCTTAATTATCTCGTTCATTTCCCCTTAGACATCACGTTGCATAAATTTCTGAATATACTCCCTTTCACTTGACATCTTGTCTATCTCGTCATGTAGAAGATTGATACTGTCAGCGAGTTGATTCAGCTTTTTGTTGAGCGCGTCTTTCTTTCTGACTTGCTTGACAGCTTTGAAAATCTTTGTCTTAGCTCGGGATATCCAAGAGTCGGTTGGTTTCTTCACGGACTTGGATGTGGGTCTGGTTGTGCCTTTGGATGGTGGAGGTGAAGAGTGAGAGGACGAGTCTGATGATGAGGAGACATGAGGAGGCTCAGGGTCCTTAGGAGGTTCAGAAGTTTCTTCCTTGGAGCGAGTTGGACTGTCTAGAAGAAAATCATTATAATCAGTATCTTCATCATTTCCAGACTTAGCCGCTTCATCAGCCTTAGTATCTTCACCAGGAGTTTTCTCAGTCTTCTCCATGTCTGGTTCCTCAAAGTCGTAGTTGATAAAGTCCTCAATCTGCCTTTGTTGTTGTTCGTGGGTGGTGGTACCAGTTCCCTTATCGGGTTGATTAACCGCATCAGAAACTGGTGTAGATTGTGCACCACCACTTGACCCTCCGGAGCCACGAGTTTGTTGCAGTTCGAACTCTTTGGCAAGATGTTTGAGTCTGAGGTTCTTCAACTTCTTCTGATAGTCTCTTTCTTCTTCCAGTGGCTCTTCCTCCTAGTTTTCCTCTTCTTTCTCAAGCACTGGAGTTTTTCCTTTACCTTTATCAGCTTTTGGACTGGGAGGTTTTGCTACTGTTTGAGTGTCATCGATTGGAGTTTCAGAGTAGATGACCTCTTCATCCGTATCAGTGTCCTCTGAGTCCTCGTCCGTAAGCTTTTGTTGCGGTTCAGGTTTGGGAATAGGGATAGCCTCCTTTAGTGGAACTTTCCTTTTACGGGATGGACTCCTCTTCGGATACCTTCTAGTACTCTCAGTGCTAGTGATACTTCCTGCACTGCCTCTCCTGGTTTTCCTAGTAGGTGTACCAGAAGATTTTTCATCCATGAAACCTACTTTGCCAGCTTCAACTGCTGCCAGATATCGTTTATACGAATAAAGTTCCTTGATAGCATCAGTAAGAAGATGATCTGGCAACACTGCACCTTGTTTCTTTGTTGTTGAGTCCTTAAATCTGATAGTGAGTGTGGGCTCATACAACGCGGAGTGTTGTTTGGGGTCATCAAGTCTCAAGGGAATATCAGTATTATACCCTAGAGCTCTTTGGATCAACAGTTTGGTGTATCTGATATACGGGATCTTGGTGCCAAGCTTTTTAAGGAAAGTCATCATGTCGTCCCATATCAGAGCTTCAACTTCTATGTTTTTCATGTTGACCAAAGCCTAAAATATTTGTAGTTCTATGAGCTTGCGATGTTCATGACCACTATCACGTCCAGAAACGGATTTTGCAATCATAATGTAGAGGGTTCTCCATGGCTGGGGAATGTTCTTGAGATCAACAGATGAATGTTTTGTGATTACCCCGGTAGCTTCATCATAGCCGATATCGACCATGAATTGGAGAACGACCTCTTCAGTTGGAGTGGAATTGTATTCAGTAGGTTCGATGACAGGAATAAGAAGAATAGCCCTCAAATCTGCTGGTGTGATGGTGACTTGTTTGTTGTTGAGCGTCACCGTCACAACATTTTGA
This sequence comes from Chrysanthemum seticuspe, assembly GCA_019973895.1. Classification (NCBI taxonomy): domain Eukaryota; kingdom Viridiplantae; phylum Streptophyta; class Magnoliopsida; order Asterales; family Asteraceae; genus Chrysanthemum; species Chrysanthemum seticuspe. The sequence goes on from BPTQ01000001.1 coordinate 48,080,470, forward strand.
CCTTTGACCTTTTGCATTGTATGCCAGAATTGGTGAATATAGATCTCCGGTATAGTAGCAGAGTTAGTGAGCATGTTCTGATAGGGGTGAGTCTTCAGAATATCCACTGCAATCTCACATGAAGACTCTGAACAAGAGAAGTTCTCAAAATCAACTCTGAGGTTGTTCTTTCCGATCTTCATTGGGTAACCATGAGGGAAGATATCTTCAACAGTGAGAACATTTGGTGCTTCCACATTTTGCATTTGAGCATCCATTTCGTGATCTGAAAGATATTTAGCCAAAAGAACCAACATATCGAAAGACATTACGTTAGTCAACAGTTGATTTTATTGTCTATTTATTGAATGTGATATGTCGATGATTGTTACGAGTCCAATGTCACTTGTTAGTCCAATAGTCCAAAGACGTCGTGATAAGTTTTGTGAGTTGATTAATTTTGAGTTTTAAAGTCCAAGGTTTCACTTATTTTTCACAACTTATTAAACATTTAAGCTTATTAGTGACATTTTTGGTTTCGTGAAGTTATGATTTATTTATTTACAAGTTTGCACGCGTAACAATTCATAATTTTGGTTAAAACTAGGCTTAGGCGCAGGTTTTGCAAGCTTATGCGTAAACAGGAGTGATTATACGCGTAAGCATAAGCTTATGCGTAGGATCTTGACTTACGCATAAGAAATATTACGCGTAGGTAAAGAGGGCCTTAGGCGTAAAGCTTACGCGAAAACGTATATGGAACTTTACGCGTAAGGCTTACTCGTAAGAGTGAACCTTATGCGTAGAGGTTACTGTTTACGCATATCCTTCACAGGATATGCTTTGTCCCCATTGCAGAACCTTACGCGTAAAGGTTCAAGTAACCTTGATTCTGAATTTTCATGCGTAGAAATCCTGAAATAAGTTCATCATAACACCAATATTAACACATACATTCAATCCTTTTCAGTTCAAATCATGAAATCACAATTAATCAGTTACGCGTAGAGTAACTTAAGTGTAAGACTTAAACCCTAACTATTTAAGAATTACGACTAAGAGATTTAGCCATAGGAAATGCACCAAAATTTTTCTGGGTGATCTTAGAAGCCTTGTGAGTTGTTCTAAACAAGTTTTAACACAAAAGGACTTGTGAATCAAAAATACCTAATTCTCAAGAACATAAACCCTAAATCTCAGTTTTCATACAATTGATGTTTCTGGGAATGATCTATGCCTAAATACTATCAATTAAACATGTAAGCAACAACACACAACCATCTTTTTAGCCAGAAACTCACACATTTGAAAACACCCAATTCACGCATAAGAACCCTAATTTGAAAATCGTTCAATTCGTGTTTCTGGGTGGATTTGTTTGTTGAAAACGTTTATGGTATTAACATTTGAGCATTTTAACACCATTTTTATTAACACAAACACACCAACGAAGAATTTGTGTTCACGGCTTACGCGTAGAACACAAATCTTGCTCAAACACAATATTGAACCGTTGGATTCGTAAACGAATCAAAACCATTATTTGTTTAATCATTTAGAACGTAAAAACACTTACAAATTGATTATCAAAAACACGGATTAGAGGGTTGAATCTTAGGCGTAGGATTTAGGTAGTTGGGAATTAAATGTAGTGAAGTAAATATGTTTTTTGAAATGTTTTATTTAAAAATACTGTGAACATTTGACGCATTAGTCCCTCCACCTTAACCATTACATCTAACGCCCATAACTTCTATTTTGGTTACCAAAAGAAAAATATTTGGAAAGAAACTTTACGACACTCCCCCTCGACTTAAGAAATAATGAAATTTTATAAATTTGAGTCCGAGGAGTGTCATTAAACCAGAAATGTGACTACCATTATTAAAGAATCAACCAGGATGAGGTAACATGCAAGTACAAGGTTTTATGAAACCGAAAAGTATTTGCTTTCTCCCCCTCAACACTTAACCGATAAAATACTGAATTTTGAAAGATTAAAGTGTTGACGGAAGATTTGTACTTGTCATGTTAAAAGAAATGTAGATAGAAGGATATTTTTGTTTTTTTTATCAGATTTTATATTTTTGTATTTTGTTTTTAAAAAATATTTACAAAAGAGGTCTTGGTGTTTGACTGGTTTTAAGCATATTTTAAAAGTTCATCCAGTTCCTCTGGAGTCAAACACCGCATACCAATCCGGTGGACCAACGCATTAAACCTAGCAGGAGCTAAGGCTTTGGTGAGGAGATCTGCCAGTTGGTATTCAGTACCCACAAAGTATAATTCAACAGTACCCTGTTCCACGTGCTCCTTGATGAAATGATATCGAAGATCGATGTGATTTGATTTCGAATGTTGAACAGAGTTGCACGAGATCGCAATAGCACTCCGATTGTCGTAGTACATCGGGATTCTGTCAAATACGTAACCATAGTCTTTGAGTTGTGTTCTCATCCAAATGACTTGAGCACAACACGCCGACATGGCTACATATTCTGCTTCGGTTGAGGATAACGATGTACAATCCTGCTTCTTCGATTGCCATGACACCAATTTATCACCAAGAAATTGTAATGCTCCTGAAGTACTTTTCTGTGAATCTAAGCATCCTGCGTGATCAGCGTCTGAAAAAGCTATTAGTTCAAAACCAGAATCCTTTGGATACCATATCCCCAAGTTAATGGTTCCCTTGATGTATCGGAGGATTCTTTTAGCCTCGGAGAGGTGGGTTTCAGTTGGTCTCGACTGATAACGGGAGCAAAGATATACGGCGAAAACAATATCAGGCCTGCTAGCTGTTAGATACATGAGAGACCCAATGATACTACAGTATTTGGTAGGGTCCACCAATTTCCCATGTAAATCAGCGTCTAGTTTCTTGGTATGTGCCATTGGTGTGGCATAGGTGTCACAGTTTTGCATTCCAAATTTGTTTAAAAGTTCAAGGGCATATTTGGACTGACTCAAGAAAATACCACGGGGTGATTGATGAACTTGCAGTCCTAGAAAGAACGTAAGTTCACCAATCATGGACATTTCAAAATGTTGTTTCATCAGTTTTGCAAAAGCGATTGAGTACTTTTTATGTGTTGACCCAAAAATGATGTCATCCACGTAAATTTGAACGATTAAAATGTGTGCCCCGTGATATTGTATGAAAAGAGTTGGGTCGACCGAACCTTTGGTGAAATTATTGGCAATGAGGAAGGATGATAACTTATCGTACCACGCCCGAGGATCTTATTTGAGTCTGTACAGTGCTTTGTTCAGTTTGTAGACATGGTTCGGGAACTCGGGATCAACGAATCCTTCTGGCTGGCTGACATAAACCGTTTCTTTCAGTTTCCCGTTCAGAAAAGCAGTTTTGACGTCCATCTGAAAGACCGTTATGTTCATGTGTGCCGCGAACGCTAGAAATATCCGAACAACCTCAAGACGAGTAACCAGAGCGAATCATTCTTCAAATTCAATACCCTCTTCTTGTCTATAACCCTTAGCCACCAGACGTGACTTATTTCTGATTACATTCCCTTCAGCATCCAATTTGTTTTTCCAAATCCATTTGAGACCAATGACGTAGACCCTTGTTGGTCTTTCAACCAGTTCCCATACTTCAAGACGTTTAAACTGATTGAGTTCTTCCTGCATGGATTCAATCCAGTTGTCTTTGGTCATTACGTCTTTAATGTTTTTAGGTTCAGATTGGCAGACAGTGAGTGCATAAATGCAATGTTCACCATCTGTGTGAAGACGTTGTCTCGTTACGACTGGTTGATTCAGGTTACCAATAATATTCTCAAGAGGATGGTCTTTTGTCCAACGATGAGTGGAAGGTTGATGTTGATATACATTATGCAGATTAGGAGGATTCAAAGGGCTTGTAGATGATTCCGCAACATCAGGTGCAGCAGTTTCATTAGCAAACGGGTTAAAGAACGCATTTGGATCAAAATCTGCAGGTGGGGGTACTTCATTGTTCAGAACATCATCAGCTGGTTCAGCTTCGTTGGAAGCAGTTTGTTCAACTGTTGTTGTAGAGTCAACTGGTGGTGCTTCTTCAACAGTAGTTGTTGTAGCAGGTGTATCAGGTATTGGAATATGATCAGGTTGAGCAGCGAAAACATTGGATACACCTGGAGCACGTTCATCAATATCATCACTAAACAGAGGAGCAAATAGCTTTTCTATTTGTTGACGAGTAAGCTGGGGGCTTGGTTCAGCTGATGATGCGGTTTGAGGGAAGTTTAAACAGTTGTGACCGGTTTCCAAGCTGTTATGCTCAGAAGCCATTTCTGTAAGCTCATCGAAATTTGCATGAATCGTTTCCATAACCTGCTTTGTACGACGATTCCAGATCCGGTAACCTTTAGAATGCTCATAGTATCCAATAAAGACTCCAATGTCAGCTTTGGCTTTGAGCTTTCCAAAGTCATCACGATCATTATTTGGGTAGCAAAGGGATCCAAATACATGAAAGTGTTTGAGATTCGGTTTTCTGTTGTGGATAAGCTCAAAAGGTGTTTTGTTGTAGCGTTTTGTAATCATTGATCGATTTTGAGTATAGCATGCAGTTGATACAGCTTCTGCCCACAAGTAATCTGGAAGTTTAGCATTAATTAACATTGTTCTTACAACTTCCACTAACATACGGTTTCGTCTTTCAACAACTCCGTTTTGTTCTGGTGTACGTGCAATGGATGTTTGATGCTCAATTCCCACTTTCTCATAAAATTCTCGAAGAGTTTGATTCACAAATTCAGTTCCTTTGTCTGTTCTGATTTGTCGGACTGTGTTCCGGAGCTGAACTTGAATTTTCGTGAGAAAGGTGATGATCATCTGTGGAGCTTGATCTTTACTTCGAAGAAAGTAGACCCAAGTCCATCTTGAGTAGTCATCGACAATTACCAAGATGTAGCGTTTGCCATTAATCGTTTGCACGCGCATCGGGCCACACAAATCCATGTGAAGAAGATGAAGCACATGCAGAGAGCTATGTTCCATCTTTGAAGGAAAGTGAGCACGAGTGCTTTTCCCCTGTTCACACGCTGAGCATAGGTGATCTTTAGAATATCGGAATCTCGGGAGACCTTCAACTAGTTTGTATCGAGCAAGGTTGGTTATGGACTGAAAGTTTAAATGTGAGAGACGACGGTGCCATTGCCAATATTTTGTTGATGTTGCCTTTGAAAGTAGACAGATGGGAGATGAAGCAATCATGTCTTGCATGGAGATAGTGTAGAGACTTGAATTGCGAGTGCCAGACATAAGATCGTTTCTTTGTAGATCACGAATGAAACAAGTTTTCTCCCGAAAAGCAACTTCCAAATCTCCATCACATAATTGACCTACTGAGAAGAGATTGTGACTGAGGCCTTCCACATAATAAACCCTGCTAATTTCGATGTTGACATTGATGTAATCTCCGTAGCCCATGATAGCTGCGAAGTGATCATTCCCGAATCTGACAGTGCCAATGAACTTTGCAACAAAGTTTGATAACAGTTTGAGATTGCCTGTCATGTGTCGGGAACATCCGCTATCAACAATCCAAAGGATGATCTGTATCACCTGCATTACACACAGACGACACATATGGAATAGAAATAGATGTGGAACCCGAAGAGTTAGAGGGTTCCGAAGCAGTTATAGTAGAAACACACATATCAATGATTTTGGGTATCCATTTAAATCCTAGTGTATTATGTAACCATTTCTGCCATCTCCAACTAGTCTTAGCTTTAGTCTTAGGGAATGAACTGGGTGGTACTAAGTTTATTGGAGGTGATAATGGAGCTATAGGTACATCAATGCTTTTCTTAGAATCTAAGGATGGCAGTTTACCAAGCACATAATTAGAAGCAGTAGTGGGCCTAGAGGTATTCCGTTTCTTAGGATTCCGTAAACGAGACAAGATAGTTTTAGCAACACATTTATCATGACAATCAGAAAGCATACTTTTACGACATATAACACAAGAAGCTTCAGATTTAATATCAAAAGTACTTAAAGGTTCAGCATTCGTTACATCACTTTTTCCATTACATTTGTCAGACGCAATATCTAACGTGGGTGCAACTTGGGTCTTATTCAAAATCCAAGGGTGTTCTTCTACTTCAGCATTCTTTATTGTTCTTTTCTTAGGTCGCAACTTCCTATTCTTCCTTGTATTGCTCTTAGGCTATGAAGTGCGGACGTTGGGAAAAGAGGCAACTATTCCTGTTTCAGTAGAGGGAAACACATTAGTATCTTGTGATTTGTCAGTAGGAATTCTAGTGTCAATTTTTCTAAGTGTTACAGGTGCAAGTTTCTTAATGTTGCTAAGCTGAACTTGTTCATACTTTTCTAACTTCTCTTTTAACTCAATGATATTGTGCAACAAATCTTGATTTTCAGAACGAAGATTTCCAGAAAAATTCATGACTTCTTTAGTGTGTGCAAGATAATGATCAAGTTCGTTTGATGCTTCATCACGAGTCTGTTTGAGTAAATCAAATATGACACCATATTCCTTTTTAACTTTTGCAAGTTCTTGTTCACATTTTGAGATTTGACATTTCAAAGACGCGTTTTGATCATCCAGTTGCTCAAATTTTGGATTAAACGTTTTGGAATGCAACTGGTTGATTTTGTTTTGCAAAGCAAGTTCATGATTTTGACAATCTTTTTGACACCATTGAAGACGACGTTTTGCATTTGAAAGCTCATTTAACAATCGTTCATTTTCAACTTTTAAAGACTCGATCTGAGGCACATTATCAGTATTCTCAACATTTTCAACAGAATAAACAGAATTAGCAGAGATATAATCAAATGCATATGAAAAAGAATGCAATAACACAACATTGTGGATATCAGCACAGATAACATCTTCCAAGAGTCGATCAACACCTTTTCGTAACATTTTCTTTTTGCGTTTTGTATTTGAAATCGATGTTTCTGTTTTCTCGAAAACGATTTTCATCAGTCCAAGTTCCTTATGAAATTCACTTTCCCAATACAATGCACAATTTTTCAAAATTTTAACATGGGGTAAAATTCTTTTCTGAAAAATGTCTCTTTGTTCTCGCGCCTGAGGCGATTGAAAATGTTCAACTTTTATTTTAGAATGAAATTCAATCTCACGTTTTAAAAGTTTGATGTCAGAAGTGAAAATGTCAAAATATCTAAGAATTTGATGATTTTCGGGCATTGAATTCACTGAGTGAAGGTAAAGGACCATAAATTTGTGCATAATTTGGTTGGGGAGCAACATTAGAAGACTCAGACATAGGTGTGATAACCCGAGGTGTGTTAGAAGAATCCTTTTGTGTGACGAAAGTGACGGCTTTTGAATAGTTAAATGGTTTGTTATAAACAACATTTTCTAATTTTGATCGACTCTCGTCTTCTGCATCTAATTCCTCTTGACGATGATATTCAACAACACTCATAACAGAGTCATCAATTTTGTATTCTGCACTGGAAACTTCGGGATTTGGTTTGAATGCTTTGTTTGAAAGCTTTGGTTTGTAATCAGCAAGATTCGGTCCATATCCATTTGGATTTGGTTTTAAAGTAAACTTTTGAATAGTTGGGATTGACTCACCATGTTTATAAACAAAATTTCGAAACTCTTTGAGTTTGTTTTGTAAGCCGACAATTTCTTCAAGATAGTCATCTACTCGTTTCGTTGAATGCTTTTTGTACGCAGAGAACTGTTTTGGACAAGTTAACAACTCAACATTGGCTTTTTGAGTTTCCAAAGTAAGAGCGTTAAGTTGTTTTTTATGTTCATGTTTCAGTTGTTCTATTTGAGACAACAAAGCATTCTTGGATGCGGCTAGATCACGTATCTATCGTTCTAATGATTTTTTGTTTTGGTGAGATTTAGCAAAAGCGACTTCAAAACCTTGTTCACGTTTTTCTTGAGTTTTAAAAAAATTGAGTTGCCGTTTTAAGCATTCAATATCCCTGGTTAATAGTGTATTTTTACTGTGTAATTGCTGATTCAGTGCACAACATTCTTCCATTCGGGATTGTTGGTCTTTAAGTAAGAGGTCAACATCTGGATTAGGCAAAGGTTCAGCATGTTCAACGTGAGTCACAACATGATCAATGTTCAGATCCTCAAGTATGACCACAGAGTCAATTTGATTATCAAAGGTAACCATGAGGTCATCTTGATCGTCAAATGTAACTACTGGATCTATTTGAGAATCGTTAGAATGAGATGTGGACGGCTCATGTTGAACAGTCGGAGCCTCGTCGGATTCAGATGTTGGCTGAGATATTAGATCAGTGATGAATATGGTTTGTTCTAGTACCTGAGACAAGCCATCAGTGTCATACACTGGGCCTGTGTCACTCATGTGGAGTTCGTGCATATTACCCATCAACATAACTGCTGCATTAGCCTGCAAGTCCTCCATATCATCATCTGAGTCTGCATCTGCCATAAAGCTCTGTTCTTTGTTTGTGAGGGTTCCACCAGCTTCATCCTTAAGAGCCAAAAGTAAAGCCTTCTTGTGATAAGCACTGCCTCTAGTCCTCGGCTTTGGGCATGCATTAGCCAGGTGACCCTTCTCATTACAGTTGTAGCAACGAAGACCATTCATCCCATTCTGAGCATTCCCCTGCTCAATCACTTGAACTCTCTGTTGTTGTGGAGCACCCATGTTATTCCTTCCCATAGTATTAAACCCTTGACCACCGCCCATCTGACGAACATTACCACGATTCTGAACTTCAACACGTCCATTGTTCACAACAACCTGATTCCTTGTGTTTGATGAGGAACGAATGCGATTGTTGGATTTATTTGTATAACGACCGAAGGCTTTAGCAATCATAACAAATCCTTGTTGCAATGCATCAAAAGCATCGGAGTCCTCATTAGCTTCACTGTAAAAGTGCTTGATCATTGTTGTTGTTGTATGGAACCAATTGAGTTTGTTGAGATTGTTGCTGTGACGGATCATATGGTGTAATTGTTGCAGTTGGTTGAGCAGTGGGTTGAGGAGGATAACAAGTTTGAGCCCACAAAGCAAGTTGTTGATTATCTGGAAGTGACGGTGTGACCGGGAGTCCACGGAAAGCCCTTTCTTTGTCAACTTCTTTTTGGTGGGGCTTCAAATAGTCGTACAACAATCCGTATGTAGCATGATGGAGATTTTTAGCTTGACGGATGAAAATGACATACTTTTCCCAATCTGGACCAAGACTACTTAGGAACTTAGTGTTGACTGCAATTCTTGGCATAATGATGTTATGTTTGTCCAAGTCATTGATGATGTCTGAGAATCGATGATGATATGACTCTAATGTCTCTCCTGGTTCAATCATGAAGTGTTCATAAGCCAAGTAGATTTTGAATTCCATGTCTTCTTGATTGAGTTCAGTGCCTTCCATGAGAAGATGAATATGTTCCCACATTGCTTTTGCAGTCTTTTGAGCATCAACACTTCGAAGGATTGGATTGGGTAATCCTAAAAGGATATATTGCATTGCTAGCTCATCAGCTTCGAAATGTAAAAGTTCATCACCAGAAAGGTCAGCAACAGTTGCAATGTTTGTGAGATCATCTCTTGGTGGAATAGCATTTGGATCTCCGGGTGTAACGACAATAGGCATCTGAAATGGACCTTCCAAGATGACTGTCACACCCTCGCCGGAGGCGGAAACACGAGGTGTAACGGAAGAGAACATAAGCACAAGATAATAGAACATACCAACATTAATATTTAAAAGAAGGAGTACACCATTACAATACTAGTTTAGCCGTTATCGGCAAATATATTACAAGTTTAGTTCCCAAAATATTTCGTTCTATTACATAATGATTCGTAGTGACAAGTGAAAACTTCTTTATGCAAGACCTGGTAGAAAAAGCTTACTAACGATCACCTGAAATGCATGAGAGAAAAACGGGTCAACTATGAAAATAGTTGGTGAGTAAACACGTTTAGCAAAAATAAGAAAACTCGTAAGAAATATTCAAAGCTTTCGGTCGACGAAAATAGTCCACAAAGCAAAGGCATTGTAAATCCACTCAGTTCCAAGTTCCGCCCATACAAAACTTGCAACCTGTGTGTTCACAACCCACTGCCAAAAGTAGTATGTCTAAAAGTCAAGTATAAACGGTCATAATAGATCACAATATTGCACCACGTATAATCATTCAGGGATGCTCCGATCATGGGAGACTTTGCACTGCTCCAACAAGGGAGACTCCTTTGTCACTCAACCACCTAGGCGAGAATTATTGAGAACGCTCCACCAATAAGGCGAGACTTTGCACACTCCACCGATAAGGCGAGATTTATTGAGAACGCTCCACCAATAAGGCGAGACTTTGCACACTCCACCGATAAGGCGAGATTTATAGTGATGCTCCGAACATGGGAGACTTTATAGTGATGCTCCGAACATGGGAGACTTTGGGTCAAGGTCATAACATGTACGGTTCAATAAATTCCAACAAGTCATAAATTCGTAATTAAGTTCAAGGATTTGATTAGAGTTCACAAAAGTAAAATTCAATTTAATTCAAATATGATTCATGCATTCAGCCCCAAATTATAGTAAAACGGTAAAAAGGGGATGTGATTACTCACTTGGTAAACTGGTGTGATGACAAAAGTGAGTACACCGAGGTATAATGTGATGCTTTAACCGGGACCTATTACGAATGATATGATATGCAATGAGTTGCAATGTAATGTTATGCATGCACTTCGTATGTTATTTATACCATTTGCGAGTTTTGAAAAATAATACTTATCGACGAAAAATACTCTTTTGACGCCTTGACCCTTCAAAAATGACTTTACAAGTATTTACGTCAAAATGTCATCCTACAATGGGTTTATAATGATTTATAGTGAAATTTTCACTTTTCGTCGCAAAACAATGTCGTCGGAATTTTCATGAAATTAACAAAAATGGCTCCGAAAAACTAGTCGTAAAATGGTGTACGTCGATCGTTAGAGAACGAACTCAACAGTTTTGGAAAGTTTGTATCGAAATCTAGAAGTTTCAGTTCAGGAGTTTTCGTCCAAAAGGTCTCGAACATAAAGATAATAAGGGTTAAAGATGGTGATTTTGTCTAATTGTAGTTCAAAAAGTGAGTTTCGGCCAAGTTTAGACAACCATAAATAATTTATTACAACTCCGCTATACAAACGGCTGATTGTTTTGAAAAATATGCTCGGTGATCTAAATTTTACTAGAAGACATTTTGTTACAAAAAGTTCCACATCATGGTTAAAAACAGCCTCCAATATGGTCGTTACAGCTACCGTAACTCTTGTATCGTAAAAAGTAATATAGTTTTTCAGAAAATATTAGTTACGGCAATTTTATGAAAACGTGCATATCTTTGTCGTTTCAAATCCGTTTTCTACGTATAATACGTCCTTAGCTTCGTATCAAAGTATACTAATATATTTTTGACAAGTCGAAATAATTTGTGAAGCTTAAGGCTCGTTTTTTACTCGTACAAAAGAAAAATAGTATGCTGAAATTTCTGAAAATAATATATTTCGTCGCCAAACTTTAAAAATTCATAACTTCTTCGTTATAACTCCGTTTTTATCCGTTCAAGCGGCCACGGATTCGTTTTAAAGTATATTTTCTAAATATCAAGGCCAAAAAGTCGTGCCTACTGTCGGATTTTCCAGAAAATCAAAACAAGGACAGAACATAATTTATACTTATCGAAAATAGTTTTTCTCGGACAAAACCTATTCTAATCCCTTCAAATCAACTCCAAAGCTAATCTAATCCTACCATACACCTTCTTAGGGTGTCATGGGTTCCTAATCATCATCAAGACCAATGAATACCAAGGGGATAATTATAGGATGACCTTAATATATATATATAACTCTAAAATCAAGTAAAAATGGTATAAATCACATATGTCTTGCATGTTTGCTCCAAAAATGAAAAGATACATATGAAATGAAAAGGAAACATGAAAAATGAAAGAAACATGCTTACTAGTAAATATGATGAGGTGATAAGAACCAAGGTTTAGCCTAAACACTCTTGGTTTTTATTTCAAAACCTAATAAAGAGTGTGATCTAGATTGTTAATAACTTGAACTTGAGAAAAATTTGTGATGATCCCTTGATCACCCTTGTGTTGCCGTTTTTGATGAAGAAGAAACAAAGGAGAGGAAAAAATTTTACTTGACTTATGATATTGAGTGAATGAATGAAAAGTATAAAGGTAACTTGAAGTATACAACAATACAATCAAGAAAATAGTTGCCAACATAATAATTGTATCCCCTCCCCTAAGGGCCGGTTCTTAGGGGATTGTGTCTTCACAAGATATATATATATTTTTTTTTTTATAAAATGTATTGTGTAAATACTTGTAACAATTTGTAAGAAAAAGTGTAAGCAAATGTGTGGGAAAATGTATAAGTAAAGGTAAATGGTAGATTTTAGGTAAAAGAGATTTTTAATAGACCAAAGTAGAATGTAATGATTTTATAAAAATTGTAAAAATACGTTCTTTGTGAAATTTGAGTGATATAAAAATTTTCGTGCAATTTTTAAGAAAAACGTCGTAATAATATAACTTTAACGATTTATATACCAAATAAATTTAAAGCACTAGGTAAACTCAAAATATAGTTTTTATAAACTAAATGTAAGTTTAAAAATACATCGGGATCATTTTTGAAAGTACGGATTAAATATTCAAAATAATAACTCACGCGATAACGTTTATTAAATATAAAAATTACGCGTTAAATGTGAAATGACATGCCATGAATGAATTAATATGATGCATATTTAATTTAAGAAATGACCGAAATTTGAGAATTGTGACAATGACTTTCTTTAAGAACTTTCCATGTGGCTTCTTTAGATCACAAAACCTAAAGAACCTAATTACCCATTGATCATAGTTTCCAGGAGTGAGCATTGGAGGTCTATCAAGTGATCCTGCCTCATGAATGGATTGTTGGCTACTTAAAGCTTCACACATATTTGCAAATCAAGACGGTTCCTTCATAGTATTCCTTGATGGATGTTTATTGTAAAAGTTTGTGTAAGGTTGTACTTGAAGACTAGGTGGTGGTTGAATCATTTGAGGTGGAATTGCTCTTTGTTGTGGATAATGTTGTTGATTAAATTGTTGTTGATAAACTTGTTGTTGTTGATTGAATTGTTGATGTTGTGGACTGAGTTGTTGTTGTTGTTGTTGATTATACGTGTAAGGAAAGTAGTTAGAGTATGGTGGTTGAGACATGTTGAAAAACCTGTGTTGTAAAATGGATCTTTGTAGTCGAATGAAACGTTGTTGATGAAGTATCCTTAGGCGTAGAAACCAGGTTTAGGCAAAGTAATGCTTAGGCGTAAAAACACCAAACTTACGCGTAAAAGTAATATTTACGCGTAGGATGAGCTTACGCGTAAGAATTGAGAAACACTAAGATTAGGCGTAAATTGAAAGTTAGACGTAGAAAACTTATGTGTAAGATTAGCTTATGCGTAAGACAAGGCTTAGGCGTAAGAAAATTCTTAGGCGTAAAGAGTTCTACGTGTAAATTTAAGCTTATGCGTAAAATTAGGGTTTTGCCCAAAAAAATCCTTTACACTAATCTCAGTGTAAAAGATATCCAAAGTCGAAGTGTTTTCAGGCTTATCCAAGCAAGAAAACACTGAGTAAACCAATTTCACTGAAGATCAAACCAAGGAAAGCTTATGCGTAACTTTAGGGTTTTGTTATGCGTAAAACTTAACCAAAACTGATTTTTTAGCCCAAAGTGTTTCTAAATCAGATTTTTGTGATGAAACAGCTTCAATATCACCAAAATAACACAAAAGTGTGAAACTTGATGATCCAAAACTTGTAGACACGTTACGCGTAGAAATGAACACACGTATAAAACCAAGCTTAAAACCAATGAAATACACGTAAAGTTCGAAACTTTTTGCCAAAAACAGAAATTGTAACACCTAAAAACCTTGAAAGTTCAAGAATCTTGGATTGGAAAGTGTAAAAAATGAGTTTTTATGCGTGAGAAAGTTTATGAACCGAGAGTTACGCGTAACACTAAAACTTCAAAAACAAATTCTTTTCACCCAACTATTTGGCGATTGATACCACTGTTAGGTTCCCATATTTGTAACACAAGCCTCAATATGTAAGAAAGAAAGATAAGATGATTGGATGAACACAATCAAACACACACGTATGAAATAAAGAAGAGTTATGCGTAGGATATGAATGAAAGTGAACAACCAACCCTCAAGTGAGGGTTTACAAGGATTATTTATAGGGCAAGGAGCTAGGGCAACACTACTAGCATCCTTCACTTCTTATGGGCTTGGGCCAAGGCTCATGGGCTTTCTACATAAGCCTTGACATGATAACTAACATAAAAGCCATAATTAAGCTAACTATTACATATTAATTACTAATACTTGAATTCAAGTTTAGGAGTGTTTCCAACATCCTGATCCGCCAATGCATGGCGCATAGACTTAATATCCAGATGGTCAAGAATGTCTGTCTTATAAGCCAATTTAGAGCATGGATTATCACGTTGCAATCTAACTTCATAATATAATTTTAATAAAAATTACCAATACTGTCATAATACAACCTTTGTTTACCAATATCTACCCAAAGCATAAACTCTTATATTTTTGTCAAATTTGGGGCGCGACACTCTTTTTTGGAGCACGCCAAATCTATAAACCAATCACAAAGCAACATGTGTTGATTATAGGCCAACAAAAAAAAATGAAAAATACACTTTGACGCGCAAAAGGTGGCACGGCATATGTTTATTCATTTATACTTCTCCGCAAAATACTCCTTTTCCCCATCATTTACTTCATCTTCTTCAATCAACTTCTACTCCTTTCAAAACCTAACCTTTAACCTTTCATTCTACTAATTTAATGTAGCTTCGCTGCAGCCCATTAAAGTATACTAAGTCCATCATTTACTTGTATAACGCCAAACGTTCTAGATGGATGAATTATACTCCCTCCGTCCCAAAATATAAGTCCATGTTTGACTTTTCAAAGTCTTTTTCTTCTGACTTTGACTGTAATTATTTTTTTTCGTGTTATATTATACTTGATGAAAAGTATACCAATGAACATACATTTGAAACACAAATCCATTTATATAATTTTCATCAAGTATTATATAATACGAGAAAAAATAACTACGGTAAAAAAAAAAAGACTTTGAAAAGTCAAACATGAACTTATATTTTGAGACGGAGGGAGTAGTTTTTATCTTTGTCATTATCATTCATTCATTTTGCATATACATATAAAATAAAAAGATTCCAACCACCATCAAGAAGAGACAGGAAACAAGTAGGTAATATTCTTATTATTTGTATATCAATCACTTCTGAACTTCCTTGTAATATTATCTTTTAGCGATTCATATTAATCTATTGCCGACAACTTTTGATTTTCATTGTAGTATAATTTTATAACAATTCATATTACTCTATAGCCGGCTGGTCTTCGTTGTAATATTGTTTTATAACTATTCATATTACTCTATGGCCGCCCACTTTTGGTCTTCGATATAATATTGTTTTATAACGATTCATATTACTCTATTGTTAGCCACAAGGCAGTTTCGTGGATTTCAGAGGCCCCGTGTCATTACCACAAAGAGGCCTTCAAACATACACATAATATACATATGTATAAGTAGCGCATGAATTAATTGAGCTCGAGTCACATGTTGTGTTCATATATATAATAGAAGTGCATGAAATTTGGTGGTCCTCGTCAAGCGGTGACCCTGTGCAATCACACCTTTTGCACTCCTCTAAAGCCGGCCCTGATTAGCCATGATTGGTTAGATATAAGAGCAAGTAAAAAGTATTTTTTATATTTTGATATCATCCAATTTAGTTTTTTGTTTCTTACAAATATACATCATTACATATTCCAAATTAGATGATCTACAAAAGAGTAATGATAAATAGACCTACCAACTAGACCTAGAAGTATGTCTACTTCATTCACAATTTGACAAGTGTAATACACTTGATTAAAAAAAAAAGTAAAGTAAAGTAACGCCCAATGCCGTCTTCCACGGGTTATGGGTACCCAATACCGTTTCCGGTGTATGGGGAGGTTAAGATGTAGACAGCCTTACCCCTACCTAAGGTAGAGAGACTGCTTCCAGTTCTACTGAAGGTAGAAAGGACCTCCGGCCTTTTGTAATCAATTTTTAACTTCCACCAATCATATTTGTAGGTTCATTTTTAGGTTCATCAATTAGTCATACCAATCATTTTTCTTGCTATAATTTATCACTTTTACATGGAATGATCACATTTTCTTTTTGTTTATTTTTGTCCCATCAATTTTGATCCATCCTACTTTTGGTTAAAAAAATATTTTGACAGAAAAATCTTTGGAAAAATCTCAAAAATCATCACCTCCTTTGTTCGGTTACATTTCACTTGATCATTTGCCATTATATACTTTTTAATTTAATAGTATACAAACCTTGATTACTTCAACAGTGGTGGGCTAACAGAGGTACAATTATCTAAAGATCTTTCTTTTATTTCATATTTCTATTCATAGGGAAAAGACAAAAATAGATTATTGTAAGGGTGGACGGAGTGGAGCTCGGGTACTCCATCGGGTAGTGTTAGGGTATTAGGGTACACCGCCCCGTGTACATAGGGTACTTGGCATTTTGTACGAAATCGAGCTCAGAACCCGCTCTATTTAAGCTTTGTTCTCTATTTTTTTTTTTTTTTTTTTTTGTCTTTTATGGAAGGTAGTGTTAGGGTAGGATCGGGTACCACTCCGTTTAGCTAGGGTAGTGTTAGGGTAGTATTGGGGTAGTTTTGAGGTGGAAGGTTTTTATTGGATAGAGGTGATGTGGCACCCAGGGTATTAGGGTATTAGGCAACCACTCCTTCCTCCCTAAGTTGTTAAAATGTGTCAAGTGGTATTTAGATATCAGCAGCCGGTTACAAGGTGCAAAAAAATATTAGAAAAAAGGTGACCATAACAAAGGCTCAAATCGTTATAAAAAGTAGCCTAATTTCTTGTTTCAATTGCACCAATCTCATTCACATTATCACATACCCAATTATTCAAATACAAAAAGCTCCCACTTAACCACATTACTATTAACCATGGCAGAAGTCATTGTTTCTACCCTCATTGAAGCTGTTTTTCAAAAGCTGGCCACTGAAGCTGTGAAGCAAGTTGGCCGAGTCCAAGGAATTCAATCCGAGCTGAGTAGCTTGAAGAAGACATTGTACCGTGTCCGAGCTCTCCTTGTCGATGCTTCTGACAAGGAAATAAAACAGGTTCTTGTTCAAAACTGGCTCAGTGATCTCAAACACTTGGCTTATGAGATAGATGACATTCTAGACGACTTGGCAACCGATGCTATGCATCCTGAGTTCGTCAAGAATTCAGGAGCCAGCACTAGCAAGGTACGAAAGCTCATTTCATCTTGTTACAAAAATGTCTCACTATGTACTAAGACATACAACAGGTTAGATAAAATTAATCTCCAGTTACAAGATCTAGAAAAGGAAAAAAAAGAACTTGGTTTGATGGTGAAGAATGGAGGCTTAGAAATTGAGAATGATAGGTCAAAAGATAGAATCAGGAAATACCAGACCTGTTTGGTATATGCACCTAGCATTGTTGGCCGAGAATATGTTAAGAATGTCTATATTAACAAGCTGTTTTTAGAAGAAGCGTGTAATAAAAACTTTGGCATCGTACCCATAGTTGGTATGGGTGGGGTAGGTAAAACCACTTTAGCTAAATTTCTGTATGACGATAAGCAAGTGAATGATCACTTTAAACTCAAGGCGTGGGTTTGTGTTTCAGACGAGTGGGATAGCTTTAGTTAAGTAATATTATATATCAATGTGTTACCGGGGAAACAAAAGAATTCAAAGATTTAAGTGGTCTTCAAGTAGCACTTAGGGATCAACTTAGAGATAAACTGTTTCTTTTAGTGTTGGATGATGTCTGGAGTGAAAGTAGTGATGATTGGGAATCCCTAGTGGCCCCTTTTAAGGCATGTGCTCCTGGAAGTAGAATAATCATGACAACTAGGAAGAGGGAATTACTAAGACAGTTGGGTTGTGGTAAATTAGACGATTTGCAAAGTCTCTCACATGAAGATGCTGTGTGTTTATTTGCTCAACATGCATTGGGTACAAATAACTTTGATTCACATACAAGACTTAAAGCACATGGTGAAGGCATTGTGAGTAAGTGTAATGGCTTGCCTTTGGCTTTAATAGCACTTGGCAAGTTATTGAGGGAAAAGGAAGAAGTAGAATGGAAGGAACTGGTAGAAAGTGAGATATGGAGCTTAGAAGAGAAAGGTGGTATTATTCCTGCTCTTCGACTTAGTTACCGTGACCTTCCTGCCTATTTGAAGCAGCTCTTTGCATATTGCTCCTTGCTCCCGAAGGACTACGCATTTAAGAAGGAGGATCTGGTTCTACTATGGATGGCAGAAGGATTTTTGCACCAAAAAGATCCAAGTAAGTCAACTCAAGAGCGCTTGGGTTACAAATGCTTTGATGAGTTGTTGTCAAGGTCATTTTTTCAACAGTCACCAACTAGTGACTCTCTGTTTGTTATGCATGACCTGATGAATGATTTGGCCACGCTGATTGCTGGGGAATTCTTTTTCAAGTTAGAGAAGAAGATGGAAAAGGGTGATAGGATAAAAGCTTTGGAAAAGCTTCGTCATATGTCATTTGTTTGTGATGATTATGAAGCTTACAAGAAGTTTGAGGTGTTTGAAAGAGCTAAAGGATTGAGAACTTTCTTGTCTGTAGGGGAGAAAGAAAGGTGGCAAAAATTCTTGTCGAATAAGGTTCTAGTAGACTTACTTCCCCAACTACCAATGATAAGGGTAATAAGTTTGAGTGGTTATGAGATAAGTGAGGTACCAGAGTCTATCGGTAGTTTGAAGCACTTGCGGTATCTTAATTTATCTCGAACTAAAATCAAACATTTACCTGAAAGTGTCTGTGATCTCTATAACTTAGAGACCTTGATCTTTTATCGGTGTTATGAATTAACTAAGTTGCCTAACGGCTTCTCAAAGTTAAAGAATTTGAGGCATTTGGACATTAGAGATACTCATCAGTTAAAAGACATGCCTTTAGGGATTGGTGAGTTGAAAAGCCTACAAACTCTCTCCAAAATCATTATTGGAGGAGAAAATGACTTTTCAATAAACCAA
Source organism: Chrysanthemum seticuspe (assembly GCA_019973895.1). Taxonomy (NCBI): domain Eukaryota; kingdom Viridiplantae; phylum Streptophyta; class Magnoliopsida; order Asterales; family Asteraceae; genus Chrysanthemum; species Chrysanthemum seticuspe. The sequence goes on from BPTQ01000001.1 coordinate 48,099,680, forward strand.
CTTAAAGATTTAAAGGATCTTCAGGGGAAGATTTCCATCAAGGGGTTGGACAAAGTGCTTAACACAATGCAAGCACGAGAGGCCAATTTATCACGAAAGAGGATTACTGTTTTAAAGGTGGAATGGGATGATGAATCAGATGATCGATCTCGAGAGCAGATAGCTGGAAAGGAGGCCCTTGATGCGTTGAAGCCTTATGATGATTCTTTGAAGAAGCTCGTAATCGTGAAATATTTGGGTCTAGGGTTCCCAAAATGGGTTGGAGATCCCTCGTTTCATCGGTTGACTCGTGTGTCAATAGAGGGTTGTAGAAACTGTACATCTCTACCACCACTCGGGCAACTACCGTCACTGAAGAAGTTATCTATACAAGCTATGGATGATGTAAAAGTTGTGGGTTCAGAGTTTTCTAGTACTGGCATTGGATTTCCTTTACTTGAAACTCTAAGTTTTAAAGGTATGTCGAGGTGGGAGGTATGGTCAACCAATGGCAGAAGTACTACTGGGGTTATTAGTGATGCAGTGTTTCCATGCCTGAAAGAGCTCACCATAGAAGATTGTCCTAACTTGGTTGAAGTCTCACTTAAAGCACCACTACTTTCATTAAGGGGTCTGAAAATAACGAAATGTGGCGTTGGTTTGGTGAGAAGTCTGGTTCATGTAGCTCCATCAGTCACCAAGTTGGAAATAGAATCTATATCAGGGCTTACTAATGAGGTGTGGAGAGGTGTGTTATTGGATCTCGAGGCAGTTGAAGAATTGAAAGTCATGAGGTGTGATGAAATAAGATATCTGTGGGAATTAGAAGAAGCAAAGGTTCTAGTGAATTTACAGAAGTTGTATGTAGAAGATTGTGAAAATTTGGTGAGTTTAGGGGAGAAAGATGAGGTGGAGTACAATTATGGGAGCAACCTCCTAACATCTCTTAGCTCATTACACGTATGGTTTTGTAAAAAATTCAAGCATTTGAGCTGTCCAAACAACATTGAGACGTTGGAAATCAATGGTTGTGATTCAATGACATGTGTTTCCTTCTCAATGGGAGGAGGGCAGAAGCTCAAGTCAGTTACCATTTACAAGAGTGAGAAACTAATGTTAAAGGAGGGGTTGGGAGAAGGGGAGAAGAATAGGTTACTTATCAACGACAAAAGCATGCCAATGCTTGAAGATGTATATATATCATATCATCCAAATGTGGCATCGATCATTGAATTTTGGGGTAACTTCATTCACCTCACCAGTTTGACTATACAAGATTGTAAAAGTACGGCGGAGCTCCAATTGGCAAGTCTCACGACTCTCACCTCGATAACTACTTTGGAAATAAGGAATTGTCCAAGTATGGATGTCCCAACAGCTGGGCTTTGGCCTCCCAACTTAAGTGTACTTAGAATTGGGAATTTGAAGAAGCCCATCTTAGAATGGGGCCCACAGAAATTTCCAACCTCACTAGTTCACCTAACCTTATTGGGTTCAAAAGAAAAAGAAGCAGCCACTAATTGGAGTCGTCAATTGTCTCATCTTCATCTTCCTTCCTCTCTTACTGCTCTTTGCATAATGGATTTTGGGAAATTGGAATCATTTTCCGGGGGACTCCAACACCTGACCGTCCTCCAATATCTCTGTATTTATGATTGCCCAAAGTTGAAAGATCTACCACTGACGTTGTTGCATTCACTTTTGCATTTGAGCATATGGGGATGTCCAGATCTGTCAGAAAGATGCCGTAGAGGAGGCTCCTACTGGACCCTCATCTCCCATATCCCCTTCATCGAAGTATACCTCGAGTCACAAACATAATATGAAGGTGTGTTCTCTCTATGCCGTTTGACTTCTTTTATTTAAGGATCATCACGTAAAAATGTAACTAACTTGTATTTTATATTTACCCGGGTAAAAACCATTTACCCAAAAACTTGTTTTTGTTTTTTCTTTTTTTTATTTATTTAAAAAAAAAAAAAAAAAAAAAAAAAACAAAAAAAACAAAACTCGAAGTTCAAAAGTTTGGGTATATAATAGCAAAATATTAGTTTGACAGCAAACATCTCTAAGTGAGTCCATTTCTAGTATTAATCAACACCGTTAATACTCAGATGCAGTCTCCTGTACGTGGTAACTGGACAATTTGAGTTACATCTTTTTTTTTTTTTGAACATGATTTCAGGGAAAACAAGCATTGGGAACGTGAATACGCGCATGGAACAAAAGATCTTACTGCATCGTCTTTGTAGTTTGCGTGTCAGAACATGTAAAATGGAGTGTTAATAAGTGTTCAATTGCTAGATCAGGTCATGATGGGATCTCCAATGTTGATAGTGCTTAAGCGGAATCCAAGATCAAAAAGTTAAGCTCACGGAATGTCTTTCATATCATCCTTCTCATATGCAATAACACAAGTATGCTTGTCCTGCCAGTATTCGAGAGTCAAAAGAGGTGTATGCTTATGTTGTTTTGATTGGCAGTTCATTGGTGGAACTGAGTTGGTGTATCATTTGGATGGAGGCTAGTGAGTCAAGAAAGATGAGACTACTTCGCCTTAATTAACAAATGATATGGCCAAAAGAGTGAAGACAAAGCTGTTTGTTGCATCAAGTTATCAGACTAGTTTACTGTTGCTGTTTGAGAGTTTTTCTGTTAGCAGTTTGAATATTTGTTTGTTTGTTTTAGATTGGTGTTTGTTTTGCTTACTCTTTGTTCTATAAGGAAATGTCAATAGGATTTGTAGCTTGGCTATGTAATTTTCTCCATTTCACCAAATTGTGACTAAAGATTAATAAGTATTGCCAACAGACTTCCATGATATATATTTGCCAGTTCTATTTCATCTCTAAGATAAAACCATCATTACTGTTTGTCATTCCTAGATGATCGTGGCGTCTTGTGTTTGCTCCGTAAACAAAAAGAATTCATTATGTACAATCAAGTAATCTTATGTCAATGTTCCTACCTTTTTTGTCCAAACAAGAATGCAATTTAACACATTTACCTTCATTACTTCTGGGAAAAATTTGCTCAAAATGCACTGACATCTGAGAATAGAAAAATGAACAACTACAATTCACTAGTGTTTTCATCATTTTTCGCTATTTGGGTATGTTTGCATTGTTGGATAACCTTTTTTGATCCAAAGTTTGTTTTAGACTTCTTGAGCACCTCTCAACAGAATCAAAACAGAGGAAATTATGACAAACTATGTTCTGAAATGTGCTAAAAAATTTAAATAGTTCCAACATCAAAAATGGCATGAAGCATGTACGTCAATGGAACTAGCAGGGCACTCCCCATGCATTGCGGTGGCAAGTTCCCTTTAAGAAAAATATTCGACAAACAATGTTTTATGATAATACGTTTTTCGTGACAGTAACTTTATAGAAGACGAGATTTTTAGGTTCTAATAACTTCAAACAATGACAAACTATATTTTGTTAAAAGTAGATAGTAAAGCAAATAGACATGTCATTTATTTATTTACTTGCTTCATGACCCGCCCGATGCGCAGGCGAGCTTCATGTGATATATGGTTTAGAATTTATAACTTATGTACCTTATTGGTTAATATGATAGGTTTTAGAACCTAATCGGTAGCATAGAATGAGTAAATAATGAATGTATTGCAATATTTAAAATCAAACAAAAACAATCAATCAAAATGAAAGGCATATATATATTGCAAGAATAGTTTATGTTTAACTGAATTTAATCATGATTCTTTGGGTGACGTTTAATGTATATCACTATAAGAAGCCTTTATGCATTAATATCCGTTGCGACATCTGAAGTAAGGTTTTCATTACGACTACATGCATCAACGTAGCTGCATTTGACATCAATCCTTGAAAACCTGCTGAGAAAACATTTCCTCTCAGTTAATGTTAAGAAAACTATATTGCAAGTATAGATGAATAAATGATACTGGTGGCGATATTGATCCGTTCACTTATGAATAGGCTGATTTATGCTTTATATTTTATCTGGTTAATGAAAATGTAGAGTTAAAGTAAACGTATTCAATGGGTTAGATGAGTTAAAAGCTTATGGAAGAACATTATCTAAGTCATTTTACTTCAAATATAATAATTTCTAACATGTCAAGATGTTGAAGTAATTACCTTAATCAGGGACGGACCCAGGATTTGTGAGAGGGTGTTGCATAAAAGAAAATTATGACCGTCAGTACTAAAGTAACCCGATAAAGAATTTATTAATAAAAATTGGGTGTTGCACGAGCCTACAAAAGACATATTTTATAAAAAATTTATACTTCGTGACCTTAAATTAGGTGTGGCCCGTGCCACACCCGGTTCCCATGTGAGTCCATCCCTGACCTTAATGTAGGCCAAGGTAGGCCATAATGAACAGGTCATGCATGTATACTTCAGTGTGTAGAATTCTGCAAGAGCAATACTTTTATAACAATTCTGCAAAGAGCAATACTTTTATAACATTTTCTAATTCAAGTATATGTTTATACTTGTATAAAACACTGGTAAACTCACCTCATGACTAATCATTCATGTTTAGGAAATAAATTTAGCTTTTGAGGCCCAAGCATGATGAAAGAAGATATATTTTAGGACGTGTAAAAATGTACACATTATGGGTTGAAAACAAATTCATTTCTTCCCTTCCATTGCATCACTATATGGTCTCAAAATAGTGCCTGGTATCTAAAGGTGGCTAAATTGTTGTCAAACTCGGGTTGGTTAGCGGGTCAAAATTTATTAATTTGTATCAGTCAAAGCAATTACTTTTTTATGGGTTAAAACGGTGTAGTACATGTTGACCCAGACCCACTTGATGGGTTAAAACGGTGTAGTACATGTTGACCCAGACCCAGTTGATATGCTCATTATTTCCTTCACAACTCTCTAACGAATTGTTTGTTACTCCACAAATACTTTCATATGCCATGATTCAAATTTTCATTTTGAATCCTCAAGACAACCATGATATGAACCTAACATAGTTTTTGGTGATCACGAGTCATCATCTATTATGCGCTTCTCCCCCACAACGTGTTATGAATCAGATTTGTGCAACATAAAGAGGAGTAAGTGAGTCGTATATTTGTTGTGAAATTTGTTTTCAAGTATTTAGGAGGGGCCATAATACAAATTCTTAAAGTTTAGAAGGCCTATAACACAAAAGCTTATACTAAAAAAAAAAAAAAAAAAAAAAAAAAAAAAAAAAAAAGGGAGGGGGAGGGGGAGGGGGGTCATGACCCTACCCTGCCCTTATAATCCTCCGTCTATGCTCATCTCGTAAGTTTATGAACTAAGTTAATTTAAAAACTATCATACCAACGAATTCTAGGTTTACAAGACGTTTAGAAGGTGTGATGATATGAATCAACTTCCTTTATCATCTAAGATTTTGAAAGGAATATAAGATGATGACACTCTTCACATGGTATTATCTATCTAATATAATAAACAAGAGTTTTGAACAAGTCCTTAAAGCACCTATTGCAATAAACGATATGACGTGTCTCAAATATGATTGGTCCATTACTTTGGAATGTACAACACTATAGCATCCACCCATATTTCCTGAACAATCACATATACACTAACAAAGCTTCTTGAACACGCCTATGAGATAATAAATGCATTCCATAAATGCAAATCCGTTTCAACTATACAATTAATTTCGTCAAATTCAAATACACATCCAAAAATAACACACTATTTAATATTTATGGAATTGATTCCTACAATCAATCATAAACCCTATTCAAAAACACATACACACAAATTTGGATTCAACTACCGATTCAAAACCTGTGTTTTCAATCCCCACGATTCAAAACAAATTAGATATATATCATATCTCGATTCAAAACACCATTGTTGTTCTATGAACATGCCCGATTTAAAATCACCACACAAAACATTTTTTTATATCACGGTGCCAATGATTTTTTTGCTGTCAACGTGAAATAATTGGTAAGTAGTGATTCAATTATAATATATTCAGGGTTTCGATTTGTTGGTTCCATATTACAGTTATTTTATTTCGATTCAATTATAATATATTATCCTTTTATTATGTTCAATTTAATTTTCTTACTACATAACCCTGGAAAAAATTGGCGGATTTCACATTGATGAATTGCTTTTTATAATTTTTTTTATGTGTATTCAATTTCTTTTTTTGCATTTTGAACTAATTGATTTTTATTGAATTCCATGATCTTATTACGTCACACCTTATTTTGGAAAACACAACGTAAGTGACTTTTAAAGTTGCTATTATTTTTAAAAGTTACATGTTTGATGATTTTGAAAAATAAATAAATTTGTTTGGTTTTTTATTGTTGTTGTCCATAGAGGCATAGATCATGCTGGAAGTGGAGGTTTAAGAACTGAAATCAACAAAAGAATCAATTTGAGCTTTGGTTTGCTTTAGTATTTAAATATCAAAGTCACCGTGTTTGCATCTTATTGATTTATCATGTATCTATTATGATATTTGGATTTTGTATTTTTTAGTATCTCCTATTTGTGAGAAAGCCATAATAGGTTCATGTTTAAATGTTGTTTTTGTTAATGGTGTATGTAGGTCAGGTGAAGTATGAGCAAACAAGAAGCAAAATATAATATTTCAAATGTAATTTCTCCCTTAGGCTAATTCTATATGTGTATGTGGACATGCAAGGTCAAGTTTATAAGTTATCGAATTGGTTATGACTGTATACCATGGTTATAGTACTCCAAATTTAGTTACAACGGGACTAAATTATTATAATAAAGTAATTTTACAACCAACGTTAACCTCGTTAAAAGAGAATAAACCCGACTAATTTGTAAGTTTTTTTTTTTTTTTTTTTTTTTTTTTTTAATATTATTTTTTCATTTTTTTTTTCTCTTCTTCTTTTTACTTATATTTTGTTCCAATCCATTAAAATGTGTATGATTATTTAGTGTAAAATTTGAATGACGTCTGGTGTTATTATCGATTTTATGTATTTGATTTGAGTCATTTGACTAACTATCAATTACATAATTATCGTATAAAAACACTAGAAACATTATTTGGGGCAAATCGGGAAAATGCTTTTATGATATGATGCTAACATTTTTGTATGAATTGGTTATTTAATTTGGTTTGACAATTTTTTAATCCATAAAAATCATGTATTTTTAGTAATAAAAGTGCCTTATTCCAATTATACTTTCAATTTTACTTTCTTATATTGATTTTGTGTGATATTGTTATGTTTTCTTAGCAACATGTTACCCATGAGATTGGTGGAAAATAGTCCATCTTCACATTGATATTTGGATAATAAATGCATTCCATAAATGCAAATCCGTTTCAACTATACATTTTAATTTTCTTACTACATAACCCTGGAAAAAATTGGCGGATTTCACATTGATGAATTGCTTTCTATAATTTTTCTGTTATGTGTATTCAATTTTATTTTTATTTTTATTTTTTTTATTATTATTTTTTTGTTGTGCATTTGATGTAACATATTGGATTTCACAAACACACTAAACCATAAGCACAAGTAGGCGTACAAGATGATTCTAGAGAGAGAAAGTTAAGAGGTTTGAGAACTTTTAGTGAGAGAAAGAAAAATCTTATTATGAGCTCCAACTCTCTACCTTGGAAGGTAGAGAGTATTTATAGTCTTACAATAAAATGCCACCTGACGGGCTGTGGATCAGGCATATAGTGGGTAAAGACCCGTCCGTCCTCGACGGTGTTACTTAAACTAAATACTACTTAACTTATAATAATCTACGACTACGAGCTTTCTAACGATTACATATACTTGAGGTGACCGACTCTTTATAATCTGGATTTACTAAATCCTAACAATCTCCCCCTAAGGGAGGTCACCTCAAACACACATTAAACATATATTGAATGCAAACAGATATTACATTAAAAAATTGTTCTTGCATTCTTGATGTTGTACTTTGCTCCGAAGCTCGTAGTCATTGATTCTTCTCATTGCATGTTTGGTAAATCCAAGTGGAGGTCTTTATCTGATCCACGTGATGATGAGTTTTGAGCTAGCTTTGAGATCATCAGCAGTAATACATCTCTAATTCTTCCATTGTGGTTTTGTGACTTATGGACCGACATGCTCACATTCTGGATCATGATATATTTTCATCAGAGTAGCAGAAGCTTTCGTTGATTCATGATATTGGCAGCAGCGTAGCAGAAGCATGGAGTGAAAATATCAGAGTCATTGAGGCACTAATCATGATTTCTTTCGAGATGAATGTGTTGAGTGAGCATGCGGCTATGGATTGATTGCTACATTCTGATCAGCTGCAAACGTAGGGCGTACCTGCATAAAACATTTAGCAATAAAGCGCACGAAAGTGTCTTTGATCACTTTCGTTGAATTGAGGTACACGGCCCATGGTTCCCCGTTGATCAGTACAAGTACTGCCTGTGATCAGGTAAAATTTAGAAGAATTTCCTTGACATGGTTTCGCAGCTGCTCTAGCTGTTCTCAAACCGGAACGTCTCAAAGGAGACAACACAGAGTGAGTGAACCAGCGAGTAGAGATTCACTGATTGATGAAAAGAGATTTGAAAAGCAATCGTGTATTGCTCAATAGAAATTGTTTTTGCAATACAACGAAGGTTTTAATGAAAATCAATTATCAATCATAAACACCTTTTGATTTGAAATGTTCGTACACGGTCGATGTGCTAAAGAAAAGATTTTTTGAGCACAACGACCGGTTTTTCAAAGGTATCCGTCAATCCATAACCTGAACCAGGATTGATTCAAAAATTGAATCGCCCCATTGTTTCTGTTTAGTTGTCACATGGTTGATCTATTGAATAGATCTCACATGCCACCTACCAGGAGCTTGTTTGATGTTGGCTCCAGAAGGCTTTCCATCTTCATTGTGAATATGTTTACATATCACTCAGATGTTCTGGCAATACCACAAGGATAATGCGAAGGACTCAAGATATAATCTCTCTTTCCACATTGTGTGAAACAGAGAGTCTTTATAGAACGTGTCCTAATGAGATTTATTGATGATCTCGTGGCTCTAGACTCAATTTGTGCATATTTGGATCCTATATCGGAGACTAGGGAGAGGGTCTCCTTCTTCAATATCAACAATCTCTAAGAGAAAGTCGATAGATAATGTCAGTTCCCCGTGAGAATGAAACAAGTCCTGTTAAGAGGAACTTGAGTGGTTTGGGAAGTTGAAGTGCAGTGCGTCACTGGGTCCATGACGTCTTGTCTTCAATACCGATGTTACCTTGGTAACCACCAGTAGCACATGAATTGAACCCGGTTTCAGCCCTAAGGTTGAATAATTGGAGGGCTATTTGTTTTCACCCTTTTTTCATTCAATTCTTTTTAATTCTTCAACCCCTTCAGTGCTTACCGAGACTTCATAGCTAGAACCTTGTTGGGTTTATTCCAGTACTAGCTCAGTCTCAGTCCGCACTCTTCCCATATTCTCATTTTTCTCCTTTTTTCATCACACCTAAGGACTCTACACAATCTAGTGGATTGTCCCTGGGTAGATCCCTCCGGTTCTGGCGGATCATGGGAACAAATACCTAACCTTATCATCCTTATATCACCATACATAAAGTAAAGTTGGTCGGTCTATTTGGTATTGTTCATCTGCCATTGGAACCAATTGAAAACCATTTGAAAATCAATCCAGATACTTAAGATATATTATCAAAGAATTTTGTACCTGAATTGTTTTTGATATTTTTAGAACAAGAGCTCCCCCTCAACATGTGCATCAATTATTTGAAATCGTTTTGCATACGGAGGCAAGAGAAAGAATTAACTTCTTTGATTACCATTTTCTAAAAGATATCAACATCACTTGCCTAATCAAATCAAGTAGATAAAACATTTGGGGAAGGATGAGGTTTTCATAAGCTTGCTCCCCCTCAATATGTGCCTTGAGGTTTGAAAGAGTTTTGCACATACAAGAGGGAACCTGCACATTGATCACGTTTCAAATCTTTTTGGTTTAAGATAGATGCCCCCCTCAACATATGCATGAAAATTTCTTAAAATCGTTTGACATATGTGGGAAGGAGAGCTTGTACATCCTTATAAAACCATTTACAGAATTATCAGATTAAATCCAATTTAAATCACAAATTCTCCCCCGATCACAATTATCAAATCATTTGAGATTTGTGATCTTTGTATATTTAAATTGATTTTGAAAGCTTTTAAGGATAATTTTGACTTGATTATGAAAGCGTTTTAACTGATAAGGATCAGATTTTGAGACTTTAGACTCCATTGATTAAACATGCATGACTATCTTTTGAAAACAATTGTATGACAAATAACCTTTTGATTTAATTGAAATCATTTGAGATTTGTGACCTCCGTAGATTTAAATTGATTTTGAAAGATTTTAAGGAGAATTGTGACTTGATTATGAAAGCGTTTTAACTGATAATGATCGGATTTTGAGACTTTAGAATCCATTGATTAAACATGCATGATTATCTTTTGAAAACAATTGTATGACAAATAACCTTTTGATTTAATTGAAATCATTCTCCCCCTCAATCAGTGACATAAGTTGTTGATTGAGAGATAGATATTTTGACAAACTTTTAAGTCCAGATGATTATCAAAAATAGAGTCCGAGTTATTTTTCAAAATAATTAGTTTTCATTAGATAGTAAGTAATTGTTTATAGAATCAGAGCATGAGATTTGAAAACCAAGATAAAGCATGGCTCTGTTCTTTTTTTGAAAAGCGGGTTACTTGTTACACCCGTATCCCGTCAAGGTATTATTATATAGAAGTATTAAACTTTTTCTTAGAAAGAAAATGAATGTTTCTTAAATATTATGAGTAGAAAGAAAGATTAAGGACTTTTGTGGCCAAAACAAAGAATCCAAGAATAGAGGGACTAATATGGTCATTTGGCAAAAGTAGAAGAAGTATAAAAAGGAAAAAATTAGTCTCATTTGAGACTTATCCAGGAAGATTACCTCAAGGTGAAGTAAGGGTTTGATAAGAAAAAGAAGAAGGTATCAAGATTATTCTCAATTGAGTTAATTTAGGGCTATTGTGGTGATTATTAAGGCCAAGAGACCTTCAATTCCATATCCTTAATCAAGTAAGCAATTTCCCTAATATTTGTAATTAGGGTCTTGAAATTTAGAAGTTATAGAAGATGCCCAATTTATTGAAATTAATAAATAAAGTCTTTAATTAAGTATAATTGTTGTTTAGGAAGCTTAAGGAAGAAGTGGCTCTTTTAATAGAAGACCTTGGAATAATTAAAGGTAAGTATAGTGGGTTAATGTATTATCATAATGAAAATGATTATTTGATTATGTTATAGTTGTTGGAGTTTGTAATAGTTAGCTTGGATCCATAGCTTTACATGTTAAGTAGTGTAATTACCCATTTTAAGGTTTGTACTCATGTTATAGATACTCCATCAAATTTATATGTATTGTTATAGCTTAAATTGCATTTACCCCTTTTACTTACTAAGCAATTGCTTATGTTATAGTTGATGACATTTTGTAGGTCCTAGCAAGGAGGATAAAGGTAAATTACAAGTGTAGGATGGAGTTTGCTTGAGCTCCTAGTTGGGTTTGTCTTTTGGAACCAAGGTGTTTAAGTTGGAAGCCCCGAAGAGTCAAGTCGTTTTGGTATATTTCAAGTGTCTTGGTCTTCTTTCCGTGAGTAGTTGTCCCTTTGTTTATGTTCTTTAAATTATCAAGACAATGTGTCATGTTCTTGTAATTATGGGTCATGAAGTTAAAAATGATGTTTGGTGTGAAGCCAATTACTTTTTTTGATGGTTAAAGCGTTGGGTTTATTAGTGATAGTTGCTCTCATATGAGTTACAAGTTATTCTACAGGTTTGTGGTAATGTTGAAGGGATATGTAGATTTGCTGGGTTAAAGGGTAGTAAGTCTGCACAAAATGTGCAGGTCTGGGTTCCTGACGGCATCGCTCTTATAACCCGTGGTGCAATGGAAGAATCGAAAGGGTACAACCATTAGATGGGAACCGGAAGAAAGAATGAAGAACAAGTATCCTCAACTTTTCCAAACCTGATTTCGGGGACGAAATCAATTATTAGGAGGGGTGAATTGTTACACCCGTATCCCGTCAAGGTATTATTATATAGAAGTATTAAACTTTTTCTTAGAAAGAAAATGAATGTTTCTTAAATATTATGAGTAGAAAGAAAGATTAAGTACTTTTGTGGCCAAAACAAAGAATCCAAGAATAGAGGGACTAATATGGTCATTTGGCAAAAGTAGAAGAAGTACAAAAAGGAAAAAATTAGTCTCATTTGAGACTTATCCAGGAAGATTACCTCAAGGTGAAGTAAGGGTTTGATAAGAAAAAGAAGAAGGTATCAAGATTATTCTCAATTGAGTTAATTTAGGGCTATTGTGGTGATTATTAAGGCCAAGAGACCTTCAATTCCATATCCTTAATCAAGTAAGCAACTTTCCCTAATATTTGTAATTAGGGTCTTGAAATTTAGAAGTTATAGAAGATGCCCAATTTATTGAAATTAATAAATAAAGTCTTTAATTAAGTATAATTGTTGTTTAGGAAGCTTAAGGAAGAAGTGGCTCTTTTAATAGAAGACCTTGGAATAATTAAAGGTAGTATAGTGGGTTAATGTATTATCATAATGAAAATGATTATTTGATTATGTTATAGTTGTTGGAGTTTGTAATAGTTAGCTTGGATCCATAGCTTTACATGTTAAGTAGTGTAATTACCCATTTTAAGGTTTGTACTCATGTTATAGATACTCCATCAAATTTATATGTATTGTTATAGCTTAAATTGCATTTACCCCTTTTACTTACTAAGCAATTGCTTATGTTATAGTTGATGACATTTTGTAGGTCCTAGCAAGGAGGATAAAGGTAAATTACAAGTGTAGGATGGAGTTTGCTTGAGCTCCTAGTTGGGTTTGTCTTTTGGAACCAAGGTGTTTAAGTTGGAAGCCCCGAAGAGTCAAGTCGTTTTGGTATATTTCAAGTGTCTTGGTCTTCTTTCCGTGAGTAGTTGTCCCTTTGTTTATGTTCTTTAAATTATCAAGACAATGTGTCATGTTCTTGTAATTATGGGTCATGAAGTTAAAAATGATGTTTGGTGTGAAGCCAATTACTTTTTTTGATGGTTAAAGCGTTGGGTTTATTAGTGATAGTTGCTCTCATATGAGTTACAAGTTATTCTACAGGTTTGTGGTAATGTTGAAGGGATATGTAGATTTGCTGGGTTAAAGGGTAGTAAGTCTGCACAAAATGTGCAGGTCTGGGTTCCTGACGGCATCGCTCTTATAACCCGTGGTGCAATGGAAGAATCGAAAGGGTACAACCATTAGATGGGAACCGGAAGAAAGAATGAAGAACAAGTATCCTCAACTTTTCCAAACCTGATTTCGGGGACGAAATCAATTATTAGGAGGGGTGAATTGTTACACCCGTATCCCGTCAAGGTATTATTATATAGAAGTATTAAACTTTTTCTTAGAAAGAAAATGAATGTTTCTTAAATATTATGAGTAGAAAGAAAGATTAAGTACTTTTGTGGCCAAAACAAAGAATCCAAGAATAGAGGGACTAATATGGTCATTTGGCAAAAGTAGAAGAAATACAAAAAGGAAAAAATTAGTCTCATTTGAGACTTATCCAGGAAGATTACCTCAAGGTGAAGTAAGGGTTTGATAAGAAAAAGAAGAAGGTATCAAGATTATTCTCAATTGAGTTAATTTAGGGCTATTGTGGTGATTATTAAGGCCAAGAGACCTTCAATTCCATATCCTTAATCAAGTAAGCAACTTCCCTAATATTTGTAATTAGGGTCTTGAAATTTAGAAGTTATAGAAGATGCCCAATTTATTGAAATTAATAAATAAAGTCTTTAATTAAGTATAATTGTTGTTTAGGAAGCTTAAGGAAGAAGTGGCTCTTTTAATAGAAGACCTTGGAATAATTAAAGGTATGTATAGTGGGTTAATGTAGTATCATAATGAAAATGATTATTTGATTATGTTATAATTGTTGGAGTTTGTAATAGTTAGCTTGGATCCATAGCTTTACATGTTAAGTAGTGTAATTACCCATTTTAAGGTTTGTACTCATGTTATAGATACTCCATCAAATTTATATGTATTGTTATAGCTTAAATTGCATTTACCTCTTTTACTTACTAAGCAATTGCTTATGTTATAGTTGATGACATTTTGTAGGTCCTAGCAAGGAGGATAAAGGTAAATTACAAGTGTAGGATGGAGTTTGCTTGAGCTCCTAGTTGGGTTTGTCTTTTGGAACCAAGGTGTTTAAGTTGGAAGCCCCGAAGAGTCAAGTCGTTTTGGTATATTTCAAGTGTCTTGGTCTTCTTTCCGTGAGTAGTTGCCCTTTGTTTATGTTCTTTAAATTATCAAGACAATGTGTCATGTTCTTGTAATTATGGGTAATGAAGTTAAAAATGATGTTTGTGTGAAGCCAATTACTTGTTTTGATGGTTAAAGCGTTGGGTTTATTAGTGATAGTTGCTCTCATATGAGTTACAAGTTATTTTACAGGTTTGTGGTAATGTTGAAGGGATATGTAGATTTGCTGGGTTAAAGGGTAGTAAGTCTGCACAAAATGTGCAGGTCTGGGTTCCTGACGGCGTCGCTCTTATAACCCGACGCCGTCGCATTTTCACCAAAGTCTTCTGAGTCGTCACGATTATTCTCTGACTCCGTCGTAATTCTTACAAAAACTTTCTGAGCCATCGCAACATTCTCAGACGGCGTCGCTCTTATAACCTGACGCCGTCGCGTTTAAAAATAAAATTTCCATATTTCTTTTCCTTCGCTGTCATTCGTGTCATAAATAAAAAGTTTTAAAATTTCCGTTTTGGGGGCGTAACAACTTGGTATCAGAGCCTTGGTCTAAGATATTTAGGATTTTATCTTAGAATTTCCTAGACTTATGCCGTATAATTGTGTTAGTAATAGTCATACTACGTGCACACTTCCTTGACGATTTCAGGGGGTACATATGTTACATGTTTTTATAACTACGCTTGGCCACCGTGGTTATAAGAAGATGGCATATATGTATTACCTAAGATCGTTAAGGCTTTGTACAGGTGGTGTTTAGGATAAGTTATGAAAGGATTATGTTATTTTTATAGGTTATAGGTGACTTTGCTTAATCGAATGTTGTCATATGTTACAGTAAAGAAGAAATGAATACTCCTCATCAAAATGAAGCCATAAAGGCTACTACCTATAAACGTTTCGGGTCTTCGACAAGTGATCCCTCCAAGAATGATATGATTTTGGAAAGTTCCTCTTCTTCTAGTTCGGAGAGTCCTAATTTAGAAGGGTTTACAAATGAACAAGTGAAAGCTTTAGACGTGTTAATGAGGAGGAGGATAGGAAAGGCACTAGAAAAATCTATGCCGTATGTTGTCAAGGAAACCACTCTAAATATACAAGAAGTAATGCAAAAGGAGTTTGCGGAACTAAGAAGAGAAGAAGATCATGGTAGGGTTACTAAGAATGATAAATCATCTTACCGTGATTTTACGGCATGTGATGTACCAAAATTTACGGGGACCCTTGATCCTATAGCTTGTAATAGATGGCTTATCGCTGTTGAAGGTGCTTTTCGCACAAGTGGGTGTGAAGAGACAAAGAAGGTTATATATGCCATCAATTTCCTTCGCGATAGTGCTAGGACTTGGTGGGAAGGGAAAGTGTGTGAAAAAGGGGAGGCTTGGTCGGATTCATGTTCATGGAAAGAGTTCAAAGAATTATTTACTTCGGAGTATGCACCTGTGGAAGAGATTGACAAAATTCGAGAAGAATTTCAGACTTTAGTGCAAACAAATGAAACGGTGAATGAGTTATGGAAGAAATTTAATGATATGGTTCCTTATTGCTCCGAGTATCATAATAATGAGAAGCTCAAGGTAGATAGGTTCCAAAGGATGCTAAAGGATGAAATTCGCGAAGTAACCTCACCATTTAAGTGTAGTACTTTGGAAGATCTTCTAAGCCGGGATCGTGTGAGAGAAGCGGATTTGATGAGGAAGAAGAGTAAAGAAGAAAAGGAGGTTAAGAGTAAGAAAGTGTTTGGAGATAGGGAAGGTAAAAAGCTAAGGTTTGATTCAAGTATAAGGGTTGGACGAAGTCAAGGCAAGACACAATGCAAGAAGTGTCACAAGCTTCATTATGGTGAGTGTAGACTCAATATGCCGGGATGTTACAAGTGTGGTTCTTTAAGTCATATGAGTAAAGAATGCCCCAAGCCGATGGTTATTTGTTACGGGTGTAATCAAGTTGGGCACAAGTTGAATGAGTGTCCAGGTCGAAAAACAAATGATGCTAAGATTGTGAAGATGGTCAAAGAAGAAAAAGTTGAAATTCCGAAACCTAAGGCACGAGTCTACCAAATGGGAGTAGAGGAAGCAAAGTCGGGACCCGATGTCATTACAGGTATACTTCTTGTTAATTCCATTCCCGCTCGAGTCCTCTATGATTCGGGAGCTAGCGTGTCCTTTGTGTCATTAGAATTTATCAAGCAATTAACATCTCCACTATCTAAACTCCCCAAACCCCTTGAAGTAGAAATAGCCGATAGTAAGATAGTAGTTGTGATTAATGTGTTTCGGGATGTAGAATTGGAATTGGATAATAGTGTATTTAAGATCGACCTAATTCCTATAGTGCTTGGAGAATTTGATGTTATCATAGGCATGGATTGGCTTAGTAATTATAATGCCGCCATTTTATGTAATCTAAAGATGGTACGAGTTATGAATCCAAATGGCCGAGAGGTAGTAATATATGGAGATAAAAGAAAAGGAGAGTTCAAGTTGTGCTCTGTAATGAAGGCTAGGAGATATTTATCATGGGGTTGTTGTACGTTTTTTGCCCATGTGGTGGATACGAGTATTAACAAGGAAAGTATTGCAAATGTTCCCGTTGTTAACGAATTTCAAGATGTTTTTCCGGAGGAATTGCCGGGTGTTCCACCCGAAAGGCAAGTAGAATTTCGTATTGACCTTATTCCAGGTGCCAAACCAATAGCGAAAACCCCTTACCGCTTAGCCCCTTCCGAAATGAAGGAATTGATGAGTCAACTGCAAGAATTGTTAGATAAGGGTTTTATTCGTCCCAGTAGTTCACCATGGGGAGCACCGATTTTGTTTGTTAAAAAGAAGGACGGTAGCATGCGTATGTGCATTGACTACCGGGAATTGAATAAGGTAACAGTGAAGAATGTGTACCCTTTGCCAAGAATCGATGACCTTTTTGACCAACTTCAAGGCGCTAAATGGTTTTCTAAGATTGATCTACGTTCGGGTTATCATCAATTGAAGGTTCGAGAAGAAGATACTCCTAAGACAGCTTTTAGGACACGATATGGGCATTATGAATTTACAGTTATGCCTTTTGGACTTACGAATGCACCAGTAGTTTTTGTGGACCTAATGAATCGGGTGTGTAGGCCAATGTTGGATAAGTATGTAATTGTATTCATTGACGACATTCTTGTTTACTCAAAGACTGAGCAAGAGCATATGATTCATCTACGAGAGATTCTCAAAACCTTAAGGAAAGAAAAGTTGTACGCAAAATTTGCGAAATGTGAATTTTGGTTACAAGAAGTTCAATTCCTCGGTCATGTTGTTAATCCGGAAGGTATCAAGGTAGACCCTTAAAAAATAGAAGCAGTAATGAATTGGCGAGCTCTGAGAAATGTGGGAGAGATACGAAGTTTTCTAGGATTGGCAGGGTATTATCGGAGGTTTATACAAGATTTTTCTAAAATTGCATCCTCATTAACTAGGCTTACTAAGAAGAATGTCCCTTTTAAGTGGGGAAAAGAACAAGATGATGCTTTTGCTACCCTACGAAAGAATTTATGTGAAGCACCGATTTTAGTGTTACCGGAAGGGACAGAAGACATGGTTGTATATTGTGATGCATCATATTTAGGCCTTGGTTGTGTTCTTATGCAAAGAGGCAAGGTAATTGCCTATGCCTCAAGACAGTTAAAGAAGCATGAAAAAGATTACCCAACTCATGATTTGGAATTCGCAGCAGTGGTTCTTGCACTAAAATTATGGAGACATTATCTCTACGGTGTGAAATTTGTGATTTACACTGATCATCGAAGTCTCCAGTACTTCCTCGATAAAAAGGATCCGAACATGAGGTAACGAAGATGGCTAGATTTACTAAAAGACTACAATTGTGAAATCCGGTATCACCCTGGAAAGGCAAATGTGGTAGTCGATGCATTAAGTCGGAAAGGTCAAGATGAAGTTACTAAAATCCATTCCTTACAAATGATCATTACGACTGACTTTTTCGACAAAGTTAAGTTAGCCCAAGAAGAAGCCTTGAAGGAAGAAAATTGGGGAGGAGAGAGAATTTCTTCCCATGTCACTCATTTTGAAGAAGATAGTCGTGGACTCAAAATACGGTATGGGAGAATTTATATACCTTTCCGTAGTGATGTTAATTTGTTACTTTTAGATGAAGCACATAAGTCAAAGTATTCAATTCATCCGGGGGCTAACAAGATGTATCATGATTTGAAAAGAGATTATTGGTGGCCGGGTATAAAAAGAGATTGTGTGAAATATGTTGAAAAATGTCTAACTTGTTTGAAGGTTAAAGCCGAACACCAAAAACCATATGGTAAAGTACAACCGTTAGAAGTACCAATTTGGAAATGGGAAAAGATTACGATGGACTTTGTTACGAAGTTACCGAGAACGACCAAGAAGCATGATGCAATTTGGGTGATAGTAGATCGTCTAACGAAAAGTGCACATTTCATTCCCATTAGGGAAGATATGCCCGTTCACAAGTTAGCCAAAATATATGTGAGAGAAATAATTGCACGCCATGGGGTACCCATTTCTATAATCTCCGATAGGGATGGAAGGTTCACTTCAAATTTTTGGAGAAGTTTCCAAGAAGAATTAGGTACAAGATTACACATGAGTACAGCTTTCCACCCGCAAACGGATGGGCAAAGTGAGAGAACGATTCAAACACTAGAAGACATGTTAAGAGCTTGTGTAATCGATTTTGGGGGAAATTGGGATGATCATTTACCTTTAGTCGAATTTGCCACCTTATGAGATGCTTTATGGTAGGAAATGTAGAAATCCGGTGTGTTGGGATGAAGTGGGAAAAAGAGAATTAGCTAGTACGGATATAATACTAGCAACAACCGAGAAAATCAAAACGATTAGGGAAAGACTTAAGGCAGCCCAAGATAGATGGAAGAGTTATGCTGATAACCGAAGGCGGCCAATTGAATTCGAAATTGGAGACTATGTTATGCTTAAGGTTTCCCCTTGGAAGGGCGTTCTTAGGTTCAAACATAAAGGAAAGTTAGGACCAAGATTTATTGGACCCTTCAAGATTATAGAACGTGTTGGTGAAGTAGCTTATGTATTAGATCTCCCCGATGAGATGAAAGGAATTCATAATACGTTTCATGTATCTTACCTAACGAAATGTTTAGCGGATGAGGCTAGTGTAATTACATTGGATGATGTTGAGGTAGATCCGAAAATAACAATTCAAGAAGAACCGGAGGCAATACTTGGAAGAAAGACAAGGCAACTAAGAAATAAAGAAATCCCATTGGTGAAGGTGCAATGGAAGAATCGAAAGGGTACAACCATTAGATGGGAACCGGAAGAAAGAATGAAGAACAAGTATCCTCAACTTTTCCAACCCTGATTTCGGGGACGAAATCAATTATTAGGAGGGGTGAATTGTTACACCCGTATCCCGTCAAGGTATTATTATATAGAAGTATTAAACTTTTTCTTAGAAAGAAAATGAATGTTTCTTAAATATTATGAGTAGAAAGAAAGATTAAGGACTTTTGTGGCCAAAACAAAGAATCCAAGAATAGAGGGACTAATATGGTCATTTGGCAAAAGTAGAAGAAATATAAAAAGGAAAAAATTAGTCTCATTTGAGACTTATCCAGGAAGATTACCTCAAGGTGAAGTAAGGGTTTGATAAGAAAAAGAAGAAGGTATCAAGATTGTTCTCAATTGAGTTAATTTAGGGCTATTGTGGTGATTATTAAGGCCAAGAGACCTTAATCAAGTAAGCAATTTCCCTAATATTTGTAATTAGGGTCTTGAAATTTAGAAGTTATAGAAGATGCCCAATTTATTGAAATTAATAAATAAAGTCTTTAATTAAGTATAATTGTTGTTTAGGAAGCTTAAGGAAGAAGTGGCTCTTTTAATAGAAGACCTTGGAATAATTAAAGGTAAGTATAGTGGGTTAATGTATTATCATAATGAAAATGATTATTTGATTATGTTATAGTTGTTGGAGTTTGTAATAGTATAGTGGGTTAATGTATTATCATAATGAAAATGCAGTGTACTCATGCAGTTCATAATTATCATTTTGAGTAGAAGATGCACAACTAGGTACAGCAGAAACTTCCATGCAACTTACCTCAGCATTGACATGCACATGTTGTGACTGGTGCATCTCTATCTTGGGTACATCTGAAGCTTCCATGGAGCGTTCCTTTACATTAACTTGCACAGGTTGTGTCTGGTGCACCTCTCTCTCTTGTGAATTTGAGCACGAAGATTCTCTTTTTGCATTATCTGACTCATCATTATTTGTTGTCACTGACATTCTGCATTCAGCAACACCCGATTCTTCAACAGATACATTACCCAACTTATTACAACAATCTTTCAACTGCATCTGACACTCATTCACGTTTTCATTCTTTTGTGCAGTTTCTTCAATGTACTTTTTCACATTGTCCATGAGTTGGATAAATGTCTCAATGAAATCCTGAATTTCCATTCCAGTATGTTTTTTGAAGGAAATTCCAGTCAAGTGTTGATCGTAATCTGCTGAATATTCCCCACTGATGAATGGCTAAAATTGTTTGTAGATTACTTGAAGACCTGCACTGGAACCATCCTTTTGAACCTCTTCATTGGTAAGTTGCAGCTTTAAATGTTCTAAGTTCAACAGCAAGCTACTCGTAGGGCTCAATGCTGCATTCCATTTGCATGGCATTCTGTAGCGGGTGCAATTCATTCTCATTGTACTC
The DNA here is from genome assembly GCA_019973895.1 of Chrysanthemum seticuspe. Classification (NCBI taxonomy): domain Eukaryota; kingdom Viridiplantae; phylum Streptophyta; class Magnoliopsida; order Asterales; family Asteraceae; genus Chrysanthemum; species Chrysanthemum seticuspe. Next base: position 48,120,779 of record BPTQ01000001.1, read on the forward strand.
AGAACATGAAGATCTCACATACTCATTGTTTAATTCAAACATCTTTAACCGTTCAGGGTAGCATACATTATCATTGTTGTCCACAGCATCATACAATTTAAGCACTTCTGAAATCACTGGGTCAATTGAGTAAGACATGATGTGGTAGAATGCACGGGATTTTACAAGTCTATGATTTTAAACCGAGAAATAGAATCTTTCACGGGATTTTACTAAAATCAAGACCAAACCGTGATACAATGACCAGTAGAGTGTTTTAAGATGACTGATGGATCGATACAATGAAATACGATTGTGTGATAGGACTTTGGATTGTTCGTAGGAAAAGCTGAAATGTTGATTGGTTGAGATTTGGATTGGTTGATGCACGTTTTTACGGAGAATTTTTGGGTCTAAAAACTTAAAACCTCAATAACTTCCTTTCGGAGTGGATTTGGGCCTCGAAAAATCTGTTTCACGACTTTGTCGTGAAACCTCACAATATTCAGCCTGTTCCGGTCGTTTTGACAGGTATTTCGCTGAAAACGGAGTTACAGATCAAGAGTTATGGTCGTTTGAAGTTTTGACGTAAAAAGCCAACTTTGGTCAAACCTCTTCTTCGAAACAATCAACCCAGTAGCTATAAACCTTGAACCAAGTCGCTAACAAGAAAAACTTCAAAAACACACTTTTCAATCCAAAACAAGTCCAACCACAATGATTCAAGCTTATCAAATCAAAACCCAAGCACATACAATGATGCTAAACACAAAAGTACACCCAAGATTCAAACTTTAACACTAGAAATGAACCAAATGATGCAAAAACCACTAAACTTTTTCAAACTCTAAAACCATCTAAAAACCACTAGAAATCCAAGAATATGTAAGAGATGATCAAATCATGGCTCTTGATACCATTTGTAACATATTGGATTTCACAAACACACTAAACCATAAGCACAAGTAGGCGTACAAGATGATTCTAGAGAGAGAAATTTAGAGGTTTGGGAACTTTTAGTGAGAGAAAGAAAAATCTTATTATGAGCTCCAACTCTCTACCTTGGAAGGTAGAGAGTATTTATAGTCTTACAATAAAATGACACCTGACAGGCTGTGGATCAGGCATACAGTGGGTAAAGACCCGTCCGTCCTCCATGGTGTTACTTAAACTAAATACTACTTAACTTATAATAATCTAAGACTACGAGCTTTCTAACGATTACATATACTTGAGGTGACCGACTCTTTATAATCTGGATTTACTAAATCCTAACATTTGATCTAATTGATTTTTATTGAATTTCAGGATCTTATTACGTCACACCTTATTTTTGAAAACACAAGGTAAGTGACTTTTAAAGTTGCTATTATTTTAAAAAGTTACATGTTTGATGATTTTGAAAAATAAATAAATTTGTTTGGTTTTTTATTTTTGTTGTCCATAGAGGCATATATCATGCTGAAAGTGGAGGTTCAAAAACTGAAATCAACAAAAGAATCAATTTGATGTTTGGTTTGCTTTAGTATTTAAATATCAAAGTCACCGTGTTTGCATCTTACTGATTTATCATGTATCTATTATGATATTTGGTTTTTGTATTTTTTATGGTATCTCCTATTTGTGAGGAAGCAATAATAGGTTCATGTTTAAATGTTGTTTTTGTTAATGGTGTATGCAGGTGAGGTGAAGTATGAGCGAACAAGAGGCAAAAATTAATATTTCAAAGGTAACATCTCCCTTGGGCTAATTCTATATGTGTATGTGGACATGTAAGGTCAGGTTTATAAGTTATTGAATTGGTTATGACTGTATATCATGGTAATATAGTACTCCAAATTTAGTTACAACGGGACTAAATTATTCTAATAAACTAATTTTACAACCAACGTTAAGGTCGTTAAAAGAGAAAAAAAAGCCGACTAATTTGTAAGCTTTATTATTATTATTATTATTATTATTATTATTATTATTATTATTATTATTATTATTATTATTATTATTATTATTATTTTGTTCCAATTCATTAAAATGTGTATGATTGTTTAGTGTAAAGTTTGAATGACGTCTGGTGTTATTATCGATTTTATGTATTTGATTTGAATAACTATCAATTACATAATTATCGTATAAAAACCCTAGAAACATTATTTGGGGCAAATAGGGAAAATGCTTTTATGATATGATGCTAACATTTTTGTATGAATTGGTTATTTAATTTGGTTTCACATTTTTTTTAATTCATAAAAATCATGTATTTTTATGAATAAAAGTGTCTTATTCAAATTATACTTTGAATTTCATTTTCATATATTGATTTTGTGTGATACTGTTATATTTTCTTAGCATGTTACCCATGAGATTGGTGGAAAGAAGTCCATCTTCACATTGATATTTGGATGCAGTTTGATCGTGGTTACCTTTCCCAGTGCTAACACTGAGAAAATGACCGTTGAGTTTGAAAACTGTAAGGTGGTAATAATATTTTGATGTATCATTGTTTAGTTTTGATCTTGTTTTCAGAAACTGATTTTATGCCTTGTGGGTGTAGTTGCTTTGGTTGACAAGAAGATAACAAAAGCAAGAGATTTAGTTAGTGTTTTGGAAGAAGCTATCAAGGGTGGGTACCCAATGTTGGTTATAGCATAGGACGTCGAGCACGATGCTCTTGCCACCCTTGTAGTGAACTATAACAACCTGTAAAATTTTGGATTGTTATAATAATATTTATTACGTCAGAAAATTCAAATCAATTATTTTCTGACAGATGCCAATATCTAAAATTTAAAAACGAGAGGTCATCTCATATATTTAAAAAAATCACGGCACCGCACGCATACTGACACCGATTTAGGGACGACAAACAGTTATAATTTGAATCCTACATAATAATGATTCTATAATTTTACGCTCTCAAAAGCGTTTCCAAAAATATAATTTTTACATTTTGCGGGTACCGGGAAGGTACGTTTACTCGAGGATTCGACAAAACACGGGGTACCGATTGTACTATTTTGTATAATAAAACAAAAGAAATACAATATATCCCACTCACTCTCTCCCACGTTCCTTATCTGCTCCCTTCCTCTCTCTCTTTTCGAGCCACGCACAGGAGAAACATCAAAATGGAAATCCTCTTCTATCTTTTGAAGTCAACTTTCAGAACCATCCTTATCACTCTCCTCTAAATATCCAAGCTACTCCCTAGCAATCACAAGGGGAACCATGCGTGCTGGGAAGAAGGAGAGCAAAGCCAAGAATGGGTAGAATCAAGTTTGAAGAACCTAGAGTATCACTGCCAACCTTCCACTTTCCCATCTATAAAAAGGTTGGTTTTCAGCCAAGTCTCCATTCATTCTGAAATAAATTCTAAAATTAGGGTTCCAAGAAGTAAAGGGGTTTTCAAAATTAGCTTGGGGGGTTTTGCAATTGGATGCATAAGAAGGCTTTCCCAAGAGGTTAATCGTCCCAATTCATCCCGAAACTCCTCCAATTGAGCTCGTTGTTTTTGGTATTCATCTATTTTGTTGCGTATCGGAGCCATGCACTACCACTAATTGATTATCTCCATTTGGACTATTATTGGCCAAGGTGAGTTTCATAGCCCCTACTTTTACCTGTTTTCATAACTGTTTTAGGGCAGAGTACATGCTCGTTTTCACTTAAACTAAATGCTTATTTTACCTGAACAAGTGAATTGTTTACTAAAACTATGTTGAATGACTGAATGTATTATGTGCTTACTTTCCAATTACTTGATTACTTAAATGCATTCTTGTCTAAAGTTAATGCTTGCTTTTACATATGGACACAAGTACTTGTAACTGTTATGCCTGCATGACCGAGCGAACTGGTCACATGACCGATTGAACTGGTCGCATTTGCTATGTACATACATGACCGAAGAATGGGTCACATTGCCGAGTGAACTGACAACATAACCGAGTGAACGGGTCACATAATGAAATGAATTAAATACTAAATCTTGTGGTCCATAGAAACTTTTACAAATTAAAATCTATGAACTCACCAACCTAGTGTTGACACTTTTTAGCATGTATCTTCAGGTTTTGAGGTGATAGCTTATCTTTGGAGGCACAAGGCAAAGGCATGGCATGGTCATAGACGATTCTGATTTATGTATTGGGGCCACCTTTTTATAATGGGACATTCCGCACAAATCAATAATGTAAACATTGTTTAAGAATGAATAAAAGTTTCTTAATGAAAATCAATTGTTCTATGCTTATGTTGTGGTATCAATTTAGTAGCACCCCAATACTTGTGTGCTTCCGCTGAGTTATTTTGGGGGTGTTACAGATTGGTATCAGAGCCTAGGTTATAGAGAACTGGGTATTTTTAAAACCTAGACTATAACCACTTTTACAAAAACTTAACCCTATGACCGACATGTGCCTGCCTGTCAAGCTGATGCCTCACTTATGATCCTATTGAGAGCATACTTGATAAGATAGATTTTTTATCACTGCTCACCTAATTTCATTATAGGTTATAATTATTTTCACTATACGTATATTTACGTATCACAGCACTACACCTTTTCCCTCACATAAATGAATTAATTGTTCTAGTCTTTAGGACAACTTTTAAAAGTATTGGGACATATTACTAGCATAACTAAGCTAATTATTTCAAAATTCATTGAACCTCGGTTGAATATAGATTGATCTCCTATATTCAACCAGGGACAGTGGGACATAGCCTGATCACCTATGTCCGACTCAGAGGTGAATTTTTCAATACTTAGGATAGTTATAATAGCCTTATGTCCAGTGAGTTTTGATTGATCTCATGAAATGGAAATGGTTTAGGAAAACAAGCATGTAACATTTTATAAAGCCACACATTGGCGTTACACTAAAGTCAAACACTGGCGTCACATTAATTCTTAATCATAAGCCACATACTCGCGTCACACTACTCCTCAATCATAAACTTTATATTTCCATATCACAATCGGGTTATGTTATAGTCACTCCTACCCCAAACCTTACACTTCGTGGACAAACCAAGCCATTCTAGGAGCAACCTTCCATAACACCTATGAGAAAGATCCTATAGTGGGAATAGGCAGCAAAAAGAACAATAAACCTCTGGCAAATTCTAGAAGGGCATGATAAATGACCTATAATCCCACAAAAACTTGAAAATTTTACCTTGAAAATTTGATACCTAGAAGCTTCACCCACCTCTTAAGAATAACAATGTCTACCTTGTTACCCCCTACAAACTAAATAAATAAGTTGCCATACAAACTGTTTCCAATTATCTCACAGACCATTATAATCAAAATACTTTATGAATCACTTCATGAATTATTCTACAAACCAAATACCACCTTACCATTTCACCATAAAATAAACTACAATTTCACTACTACCTCACAAAAATAAAGTGTTTCTTAATACTTTGAAAAGTATTCTAGAACCACTCTATTGGTTACTTACTCCCTCAAAAAGTGTTCTAAGTTAATACCTCATAAACAGAAATCACCAATGTCCTCCTTGGTAGCTAAGCCTAACCTTAGGATGTATCCCACACCTTTGCCTAAAACCATAGATAACAATGAGGTTCATCAACTACTAAACCTCTAACTTTACCCAAATTAAACAACTAAATGAGGAAGAAAACACAAAAACCCGTAGCAAACCTTAAGGATTAACCACGATACCTTAGAACCATTAAACACCAGAAATGGGTACGTTTTGATAAAACCATGAGAAGTTAGAGGTGCTCACACTAACAAAATAGTGAAACCTCATAACATCAAGAATTAGAAATTTCACCCAATGAATCTACCCCAGAAAATCATGGCACCTCAGTTAGAGGATGTACTGCTGGCATAACACCTAGGAACCCATACCCAAAGGGGAAACCCCATAACAACCTAGGAAAACTCAAAACTTGTTCACCCCTTTCCCGACACCCATAAGGTGGGTAGACTATAACAACCCGTAAAATTTTGGATTATTATAATAATATTTATTACGTCAAAAAATTCAAATCAATTATTTTCTGACAGATGCCAATATCTAAAATTTAAAAACGAGAGGTCATCTCGTATATTTAAAAAATTCACGGCACCGCATGCATACTGACACCGATTTAGTGACGACAAACAGTTATAATTTGAATCCTACATAATAATGATTCTATAATTTTACGCTCTCAAAAGCGTTTCCAAAAATATAATTTTTACATTTTGCGGGTACCGGGAAGGTACGTTTACTCGAGGATTCGACAAAACATGGGGTACCGATTGTACTGTTTTGTATAATAAAACAAAAGAAATACAATATATCCCACTCACTCTCTCCCACGTTCCTTATCTGCTCCCTTCCTCTCCCTCTTTTCGAGCCACGCACAGAAGAAACATCAAAATGGAAATCCTCTTCCATATTTTGAAGTCAACTTTCAGAACCATCCTTATCACTCTCCTCTAAATATCCAAGCTACTCCCTAGCAATCACAAGGGGAACCATGCATGCTGGGAAGAAAGAGACCAAAGCCAAGAATGGGTAGAATCAAGTTTGAAGAACCTAGAGTATCACTGCCAACCTTCCACTTCCCCATCTATAAAAAGGTTGGTTTTCAGCCAAGTCTCCATTTATTCCCAAATAAATTAGAAAATTAGGGTTCCAAGAAGTAAAGGGGTTTTCATAATTAGCTTGGGGGTTTTGCAATTGGATGCATAAGAAGGCTTTCCCAAGAGGTTAATTTTCCCAATTCGTCCTGAAACTCCTTTAATTGAGCTCGTTGTTTTTGGTATTCATCTATTTTGTTGCGTATCGGAGCCGTGCACTACCACTAATTGATTATCTCCCTTTGGACTATTATTGGCCAAGGTGAGTTTCATAGCCCCTACTTTTACCTGTTTTCATAACTGTTTTAGGGCAGAGTACATGCTCGTTTTCACTTAAACTAAATGCTTATTTTACCTGAACAAGTGAATTGTTTACTAAAACTATGTTGAATGACTGAATGTATTATGTGCTTACTTGCCAATTACTTGATTACTTAAATGCACTCTAGTCTAAAGTTAATGCTTGCTTTTACATATGGACACAAGTACTTGAAACTGTTATGCCTGCATGACCGAGTGAACTGGTCACATGACCGATTGAACTGGTCGCATTTGCTATGTACATACATGACCGAATGAATGGGTCACATTGTCGAGTGAACTGGTAACATGACCGAATGAAAGGGTCACATAATGAAATGAATTAAATACTAAATCTTGTTTTGAGGTGATAGCCTATCTTTGGAGGCGCAAGGCAAAGGCATGGCATAGTCATAGGCGATTCTGATTTATGTATTGGGACCTTTTTTTATAATGGGCCATTTTCTGAACAAATCAATAATGTAAACATTGTTTAAGAATGAATAAAAGTTTTTTTTTATGAAAATAAGTTGTTTTATGCTTATGTTGTGGTATCAATTTAGTATCACCCCAATACTTGTGTGCTTCCGCTGAGCCATTTTGGGGGTGTTACATGAACAAACTAAGAGGTTCTCTAAAAAATGTTGCACTTAAAGCACCTTGATTTAGTGATCGTAAGAGTCACTATGTTGATGATACCGTTACTTGTAGGGGATATGTAGTAATAACGAACACCAATGGATATCCTTACTCTCTGAAAGGCGTGTGAACACTTTCAGATCGAATCAATTCGGCGGTTCTACCGAAGTATTCAATCGGATACAATTCAGAGTTGAGAATTTTCTGTATGTTTGTGTATGAGATATAATGAACCGTTATATGATAATGACCAAACAAACTGTATATAACAGGTTACGGGATAACTGCCAATGGCAGTTTTAGGGTTTCCAAGTTGTCAAGTTTTGTCCCTCAATTTCCGAAACTTAATATCTGAGGAACAACACTTCAGCAGAATCAATGGCTTCAGCAGAATCCATTGTATTTCAACAGAAATACAATATCAGCAGAAACCATTGTATTTCAGCAGAAATACAACTTCAGAAGGAATTTTTACATAGCAACTTCAGTGGAACAACACTCTGCCCCTTGGACCCTGCCAGGGGCTGCCGCCCCTTGGACCCTGCTACCAGGGGCGCTGCCCCCGGACCCCCGTCCCTTAGGGGCTTCGCCCCTAAGATCATAATAAATTCAAGTAGGTGTGCACTCCGCACCTCCAAACCTAAATGATGTATTATTATGATGAAATTGGTCAAAACAAGTTAATCCAATTACACTAAAATATCCAACATTACTCTTACCAGAGGCGGGTGTTTATTTGTTTTTTAATATGTAGCGATTTGGACCCATTAACTTATGAATGGGTCAACTTGGGTTATGTCTTTTCTAATGGTCATCAAAATATATAGCCGAAACATACACCAAGTGTATTGTTAAATAGTTTTACATGTTTTAGAGCTTTGACCCTACTTTTAAGTATTAGATAGAAAGTTTGATGGTTTTTCATTAATGAAAATAACAATTTTTAAATATTAGATAGAGGAGCCTGTTAAGTTTGACGACATGCAAGGAGCTTTTTTAAAGTATTAGATAGAGGAGCCCGAGATATTTGTACTTATTGTAGCCAAAGTGAATAATAAGATATTTGTACTTATTGCACTCATATAAAGTTATTTGGTATAGCTTGATACTTTGAATCAAGGATTTTTAATAACTACTCTTTGATTCCACGGGTCTAGCAAAGGTAAATATGTTGTTTGAAACTTTGAACAACTACTCTTTGATTCCAAGGTCTATAAGCTAGACCTTGAAATACAATTTAAGGGACATGTGTATAGAAAATCACATGTACATTCAGATTATCAAAGATAGAGATCCTTGAAAATCCCACGTTGCATATTGCTTTCAAAATTATTAGCTACATTCGAAAGGGGAATCATAAATGTTTCACCTCAGTTGTGGTCCATCATCCTTTTTATTACCATCACTGAACTTTTTTTTTTTTTGATGATTTTATGTTGTCAAGACTTCTATACTATACACAGTTCTTAAATTCAATTTTTTTTTTATACATTTGAGAATAGTAGAAACCCTTTTTTTCATAAGTATGTGTCCAGCCAAAAAGATACAAGGCTTTAAGAAAGTGATGTACTATCATAGCATGTGTTATTAGTACATCGTACAACATTTTCTTCTATGATTTGAGTTGCTATTGTTCGATGTAATATTGTACGTGTTTACTTATAAGAAAGAGATGGTTTTGTTCGGCTTTACAGTAAACAGGTACAATGTTACATCATTTAGCCAATCATAATGTTAGTATACATATCATTTTCGATAAATATACAATTTGCAATCAAAATTTGGTAATTTCATACTTACAGGATTCTTTAGGCATCATCTAACATAATTCTACCTCTATAAATACCATTCCTTTCTATGTTCACCCTTGCATATTGAACAAGGATCATAATTTCATAAGAGAAGAGTTGGAGGATTCATTGGATGAATGGTTGGAAATACTTAATAACTACTCTTATGCTTTCGTAGAATGTTGACCGTTTAATCTTTAGCCAGTTCATTAAATTTGACATGTATGAAGGTTGTTGGAACTTATGTTTGACGAAATTAATTGTTGTTGGAACTGAAGATGTAGTTGTAGTTGGAGATGAAGTTGAAAATTAAAAATTGAGATTATCTATTTATACTACTTATAAAGAATAAATGCCCATTTTTTAAAATCTTGAATTTTGAGAACTTAAATGAATGTAGTTTGCTTAAATTACCACATGTATCTTTTAATACACTTTAAGTGTTATCAATTTTAAACTTGTCAACTTTTCAAAAACACACTCTATTAATTTAATAAAAAAAAATACACGCTTTGCATAAAAGCTTGAACCAGAATCACGATTTCACAAGTATAATTATTTTCCACTATACATCGTAACTTTGCGCGGGTATACGTCTACTTTTTATAGGTTACATGAAGTAATATTTGATTTTAATAGATTATGGAAGATTATTTTTCTAAAATCTATGATAAATCCTGTCTGTCAAAGAAAACTTATAGTTTAAAGGGAAAATAACAAAAAAATGACAAAAAAATGCATCGAACTTGACACTTGTTGTCATTGTGTGTAGCCAACTATTTTTTTTTTAATTGTAACACAAACCTTTTGAATTTTTGTCATTGTATGTAGCCAGTTAGGTGAATTTGTGCCATTATATGTACCCAGTCAGGCTTAGCGTTACATCGTTAGTCCTTTTATATTAACGGTCGTTAGTAAATAACTTAAAATTTCGTTCTCTTACGTTTTTATTCGTTTTCATCCGTTATTATACGTTTTTGTCCGTTTTTATACTTTTTCGTCCGTTGCTTTTCCCGTTTTTTACGTTTTCGTCTGTTTTCTTACATTCTCGTCCGTTTTCTTACGTTTTCGTCCGCTTTTCGTCCGTTTTCATTCGCTTTTTATATGTTTTCGTCCGTTTTCATCTGTTTTTATACGTTTTCAATCGTTTTTCATCCGTTTTATATTTTTTTCGTCCGTTCTTATACGTTTTCGTCAGTTTTTAAATGTCTTCGTCGATTTTCTAACGTTTTCGTCTGTTTTTATATGTTTTCGTCTGTTTTTATCTGTTTTATACGTTTTCGTCTTTTTTTTTTAAGTTTTCATCTGTTTTCTTACACCTTCATCCATTTTTATACGTTTTTGTCCGTATTCTTAAGTTTTATACATTTTCGTCCGAAAAAGTAAGAAAATGAACGAAAAAGTAAGAAAACCAACGAAAGCGTATAAAAAAAGATGAAAATGTTAGAAAACAGACGAAAACTTTAAAAAAAAGACGAAAATGTATAAAAACAGTTGAAAACGTAAGAAAACGGATGAAAAACGTATAAATACGAATGAAAACGTAAAAAACGGACAAAACACATAAAAACGGATGAAAAAAAAAAGAAAACAGACTAAAACGTATAAATATGGATGAAAACGAGCAAAACGTGTAAAAACGGACGAAAACGTATAAAAACGGACTAAAACATAAGAAAACGGGAATAAGCAACGGACGAAAAAGTATAAAAACGGACAAAAACGTATAATAACGGATGAAAACGAATAAAACCGTAAGAGAACAAAATTTTAAGTTATTTACTAACGACCGTTAATTAAAAGGACTAACGATGTAACGCTAAGCCTGACTGGGTACATACAATAACACAAATTCACCTAACTGGCTACATACAATGACAAAAATTCAAAAGGTTTGTGTTACAATGAAGAAAAAAAATAGTTGACTACACACAATGACAACAAGTGTCAAGTTCGATGCATTTTTGTGTCATTTTCCATATTTTAAATAGTTTATCTTTTAAAATAAAAATTTTAAAAAAAAAAAAAAAAAAAAAAAAAAAAAAAAAAACGTAATTTTCTTATAACTTGTGTACCAAGGAACCAAACATGCCAATATAATTGAGATAAACAAGCCCACTTGTTAATTTAACCGACATCTGCATCCTTGTATAAAAAGCCCACAAGTGTCTCAACTCATATTTTGGCCTTTTGTGCAAAAACTTTCATCTAGTTTGGTTTGCTTACAGTTAATGTTAGGTTTAAAAGTCAATTAAAGACATGTTTGCCACAGTTCAACTCAAACCTTATTTGGTACATCCAAGCAAGTTGAGCTCCTTAACCTCCTCCCTAAGGTAACCAATGGAAGCAAGCTAGTTATTGCGAGTATAGCAGTGTGCCATGAAACCTGTTGCTTAAAGGATCCCTTTGGAGCATTTGTGCAGATAATGCCGAAGGAATATAATAACCAATATGTACAAATAGTGAAATAGACATGATATAGAGTGCAACAAATGGACTAGTTTTGTTATGTCAACAAATAAACAAGCTTATACATGAGAAGACAGTCTTAAACTCTTTTATACATTCTTTATGGCATCGATATCGTCTATGATCAAATGCAGAATGAGTGTTCACAGATGGAGACCCTGAGTTGCGAATAATAGTGTTAAAGTACTGATGCCGATGTTGATAATGGTGAATATTCTGATTTCTCTATCACATAGTTGGACTCCTGTTTACATTATACAAAAGAAATGAAATGTAAACTGAGTATTCGTTTATTCATTTTCGAAAGTGTTGTATTCGTTAACTAATTATGAAATAACGAGCATATAAAACAGAAACATTATAGAAGCAACGTACCTGAACTAACTGCAGGTTCTCCTGGTGGAACTCGACTCTGAGAAGGTGGAAGAGAATTCACGCCAAGACTAACATTAGAATACCACATACTGCAACCGATCCCAAGAATCTCCCATCCAGTTCGGTTCTCAGTGTTAGATCTAAGATATTCAAATCGTTTCTCCAAGCAATTTTGACAATTCAACTTACTCAAATCTCTACCACATTGAACCAAACCATACCTTTTCCCATTCACTCCAACATCAATTTTGGCTGCTTGATACATCAATGTTTGATCAGGAACAGTCCTTGCTATATCTTGCATCATAGAAAACCCTTTTGAATACACCAATGGGTCATCCAATCCGTTGTTGCCAAATGTTGTGTCCGAAGAGTTACTCCAAACTCCAAAGAAGTTCTCCTCGGAGTACTTCATAGTGCAAGAATCGGAAAAGATTTCTTGTTCATTTTTCATAGGACAAGAATCTAACACAGCCATGGGATGTCTATAACAATTGGCGCAATCATTCCTAGATATGTTGGCTTTACAATGAAGGATACCAAAGACTTGATCTGGCTTATTTCCGACACTTGCATTGTAAAAACCATCGTGAAGAGGGGCGTTCTTTGAAAGGAGGTCGAGAAGGGTTCTGAGGTTTGTTTTGAAGTTGGCGCTTGAGTTTGAGCATTGAGAATGACTAGATCCTAGCTTTATCAAGAACAATGCAGTAAATAACATGAGCTTCATCATTTTTGAAACCCTTGATTACTACACGATATTTTTATCAAATGATGATCATTCCTAACATTTTTCTCTATATTCTATAGTAAAACCTTTTAGTCAATGGCATTATAAAAATCAGATCATGCCATGTTTCCCTAAAAAATAATAAACAAAATCGTGCATGTGCTAAATGGTATCTTGATGATTTTTTGGGATTATGTCACGTTTACATAAGTAACGTATTGTAATAGTCTTTGAAAATTGATAACAAAAATAAAGTGAAAAATGTGAAAAAACAAATTGAAGTACCTACTTAGTAAATTTACATTGTTATTTTATAGCTTAAAACCGTTTTTACAGTTTTAGAGAACAAGTTAACATCTAAAGGCAGTACTACCTCTTGCATTGTACTAATGAAAGTAAGTCGACCTTTTGACAAGGGTGATTTAAGGGTAAACCAAGTAAAGTTAGGGCTTTAGGCTCCTAATTAAGTAATTATCGAAAACCCTACTCGGATCCAAATGAAGCTGTTGGATTGCTAAGCCATTTCAGTTATATTTGTAGGCTAGGTCTGGTTCTTGTTAGTTTGTAAGCTTAAAAAATATTTAATAATCGATCATTTTGGGCCACTTTTTAATAATCGAGCATTTTAATCCTACAAATAATAAGGCTATTTGATAATTTTTAATAATCGAGCATTTTGGGCCCCTTTGTAATAATCGAGCATTTTGGTTCTTGTTAGTTTGTAGGATTTTAATCCCACAAAAGTGGCCCAATATATTAAGTATATAAAAGACTCATCTTTGCATGAAAGAATAGCAAAGATTAAATTAATAAGGCTATTTAAAATGTGGCTAGAAGACCTTAGTAACAATTTAATCGTTTGCATTAACAAATCGATGTTTAATTTTCTACAACCATAACTATTATTTCACTCTTTGGCTTTCTCTCATCTCCTCGTGTATCATTCTTCAAGCGAAAGTTGCCTTCAAGACTTCAAGTTTTCAGTATTTACAAATTAATTTCACTTTTTACTTTCCTCTCATTATTATTGTTTGAATGTTTGAAGGTATCTTTAATTTTCTATTTAGCATGGAAAATTTAAAGTCACTTGTTGATAACAAGCTAAAAAGCTAGTTGTTTTAACCTTGAAAGTTTTTTAAGCCATAAGAATTATTTGTATATTAACGCCATAGATTTATTTTCAGAACTAATAGTTTTGTGCGAGCTTATACATGTAAAAAATGATTTACCGATTGGTATACTTAACTATATTAGAAATGCGAGCATCTCCATCTTTTTTATGCTGATGATGTAATGTTTTTGGGAGAATGGGATGATACAAATATTACTAACCTCATAATCATCCTCAATTGTTTTTATCTTGTCTCGGGTTTACGTCTAAATCTACATAAATTCGAATTGTACGGAGTTGGAGTGGCTTTGGAAGACGTTGAGCAATGCTCAGGTGCTACTGGTTGTTCGGCTGCTTCTCTCATGTTCACTTACTTGGATTTGCCTGTTTAAAGCAACATGAACAGAAAAGCTAATTGGGATGAAATAATTTTGAAAGTGCAAAAGAGGCTAGCGAATTGAAAGATCAAGTTGTTGTCCATTGGATGAAGGCTAACTTTGATTAAAACGGTTTTGGGAAGCCTCGGTATTTTTCATGTTGATGTTCAAGATGCCTGAGATCGTGAATAGAAAATTGGAATCGATTCGTTCTCAATTCTTTTGGGCGGGAGATGGTATAGATAAAAGAATCTCGTGATGGAAGCAAGTCCTTAATTCTAAAGAAAAAGGTGGCCTCAGTGTAGGAAGTTTGAAAACGTTAAATCTAGCTTTGATTCAAAAATGGAGGTGGCGATATTATATGGATACGAAAGGTATTTGGACCAAAATTATTACAAGTATTCATGGCCAACATGGAGGTCTTGATTCGTATGGTGCAAATCAGAAAACGAATGGGGTACGAAGTTCTATTTTGAAAGTTATAGATCAAATGCACACCAAAAACATTATCCCAATATCTACAATGCGTAAGAGAATTGGCAATGGGGCTAGTACAAGATTTTGGACGGATATATGGGTTGGCAATTTAAGTCTCAAAGATAGATTCCCGAGAGTTTTCGCTTTGGAGATGACCATGCATGGTTTCTGATAGATGGCAGGAAGAACAATGGAATTGGAGCTGGAATAGATCTATGCCAATTGTGGGTCGTACGAATCAACAATTCATTGAGCTTCAAAATGTGCTTCAGAATTTGGAATGGTTGGGTAACGAAGACACATGGTTGTGGGATCTTGATCAGAATGGATTTTTCTCGGTATCAAGTGCTCGAAATCATATAGAAAATACCATGCTTCATTCTAGTGATCGGCCAACTAGATGGAACAATTGTGTTCCAATAAAGGTAAATATTCTTGGTTGGGGAATAAATCTGGATCGGTTGCCTACTCGGAAAAATCTAGTTGACAAAGGGATCGATTTGTCTTCTTTGCTTTGCCCAATGTGTGGTGACCATATTGAAGACGTTTCTCACGTGTTTGTCTGATGTGATGTTGCATGCCATACATTAGGGTGAGCAAACGGACCGGATGGACCGGACCGACCGACAAAACCGACCGGACCGATGGACCGGCGGTCCGGTCTCAGTCTAGGTTTTTTGCCGGATTCGGTCTCGGTCCGGACCACAAACCCGAAATTTAGCCTTGTTGGACCGGACCGACCGACGGACCGACCGAGAACGGACCGGACCGAACTCATTCGGTCTCGGTCTAGAGTTTTTGCCGGATTCGGTCTCGGTCCGGTCCGGTTTTTCTCGGTCCCGTCCGGTTTTCGACCGATGAGCAGCCTTACCATACATGGGAGAAAATATTCAGATGACTTGATATTTCTACTCTTATTTTCGTCTTGATTGACGATATTATGGATTGGGTAGACTCGGTTCAATTAAGTCACAATCGGAGGAAGATTTTGGAAGTTGTCATGTTAACGACTATGTGGGTGATTTGGAAGTTTCGAAATAACAAAGTTTTCGGTGATCTAAAGATGAAGAGAAGTACGATTTTTGATATTATAGTGGCTAATGCGTTTGAGTGGTGTTCGTCTAGAAGTAAAGTTTGTTCTCAAAACTTGACATTGTGGCTTCAAAACCCAATGTTTTGTATTATGTAATTTTGTTTCTAGTTGTTTGCTATTTTAATAAAAGTTAGCCGTTTCAAATATATATTTATATATATTGGAAATCTAAAGTCTTTCCCTAATGCTTATATTGCTTATGGAATGATGTTAACCATTCCGGTGACGGTTTCTTCGGCAAAAGAAAAGTTTCCCAAAACTAAATTTAATTAAAAGTTATTTAACATCGAAAATGCCACAAGAAATATTAGATGAGTGACTCATTTGAAAAGGAAATATTATACTATGATTGTAAAAAATTAATCAAAGATTCCTCAAAGAAAAAACTAGAAAAGTAAATTTCATATATTTTTTTTTTTGGCAAATAACTTCGATAAAAAGGCCATGTTTTAAAGATTCACTTTAAGCCTCCGTGAAGGTTGAGCCACCCCTGCCTTTTGATATACATTAACGCAAAACTAGAAGCTTAAAAACTGTTTCTTTTCGAAAATAAAACTCCATCGATAGAGTGACTCATTAGCTAAGAACAAAGTTAATTTACACTGTTTTGTAGCATCTTTAAAGCAAATTCCTTCAAATATACAAATGGCGAATTTACTCGTTCATCTATTGACATAAGATCAATGACAACATTATTAGAAGAAAAGAAAAATCAGTAGATTATCCAAACTGATGAAACAGACATTGATATGGGATAGTTGAGAATTAAATACAAAAACTGATACAACCACATAATTTTTTTAGTTTATTTAGTTTGTTGATTTACAACCATATTTTTCAGCTATTTATCATTTGTAGTTGTATAATGAATGGTATGTGACAATTATTAATGTTTGCTTCCTTCTATATAAGTATTCCTCAAATGCTTCATTGAATCTCATCCACTAAGCCATTATAAAAACACAAGTAGCTAGCCATGGGTGTGTTCGCTTTCTCCTCTGATTTCACTAGCCCGGTTCCAGCCTCTCGGCTGTTTAAAGCCTTGATCCTTGATGCTCATAACCTTTACCCCAAGATCACGCCTCTCGGCATCAAAAGCATTGACACAATTGAAGGCGATGGAGGCGCTGGAAGCATTGAGCAAATCAACTTTACAATAGGTTAGTTTCCACATGCATACATATATATCTAGAACATCAACACCATTGATATGATATATATCTAATGTAAGAGTTGAGTTTAAGATACTTTAAGTGAAAACCAGTACTATGTTTTAAGACTAGTAGTAACGGTGACCCTATGGGTGTCAAGAACACCCCCACCTCAGCTTCTTTCTCAAAGACCAAACAGTAGGGGAGGGGGACGCTGCTCAAGGGGTAGACCGACCCAAGGTGAGGTCGTTATGACTAGCCTAATTGTTCAAGCAATATATGTACATTAACCAAATTCGCTACTAAACAAGATGATTAAAAAGTTTGCATCTTATAACAAGTCTCAAAATCATAGCTACCACAAGTTTTAAAGACTAGAACGTGACGTATATGACATCTTTTGGTTTATAATGCAGATGGTCAAGTGAAACATGTGAAGCACAGAGTTGATGCATTGGACAAAGAAAAGTTGGTATATGCATATACGTTGATTGAAGGTGGTGAGGTTTCGTCAGGGAATATTGAGTCGATTGAATATGTGATGAAGTTTGAGTCGAGCCCAAATGGAGGGTGCATCGGAAACAAGACTAGCAAGTATCATACCAAAGAAGGGTTTGAGATCAAAGAAGAGGACTTCGAAAAAGGCAGAGTGCAGGCTTTTGGTGTCTTTAAAGCCATTGAAGCTTTTCTCTTGGAGAATGCTAATGCTTATGCCTAAACTAGTAAACTCTAGTCCTTTCTGCATTTACATGAATGAATGCAATAAAAATATAAACTTCTTATAAACATGGTTTTTCGGCATGTCTAATTTGGTTGTGAGCGAATTAAGATCCAATCTGTGTGATTTGCTTGTAATAGTAGAGATGAAATACGAATAAAAGGTTTTTATAGATGGTATAGTTCAAATGTCGTTTACTTGGTGTTCTAGTCGTCGTAAACCTAAATTCAACTGGTACTTGGATGCAAAATCCTAGTCTCATCGGTTTGTAATTTCTTCTAGCTCCTTGCTAATAAAATCACCGTTAAAAAAATAGAAAAAGAATACAAGCACAAGACTATTTACATTTGTTATGAAAACGAGATTGGCACTGGTCCGCCGCGTTGCGGGCGGGCGAATTTTTAGCCGAGGTGATTGTGCATTAATAAATAGCAATATAATCTTTTTTTTTTTTTTTTTTTTTTTCGGGCGGACGAATTTTTTAGCCGAAGTGATTGTGCATTAATAAATAGCAATATAATATATTTTTTTACTGTAGCAGCCCGGCCCTAAACTCAATGTACTGTAGCTACACTGTAGCAGCCCAGTACTGTAGCTACTGTAGCTGTACTGTAGCTACAGTACTTTGAGTTTTAATATATACTTATAATGTGTACTTAAACAAAGCACGTATACATTGCTAGTACTTTATATTTATTCGAATTATTTTTCTTTTTTTATTTTTCTTTTTCTTTTGCGAAGCATCAATCAAGGAATTGTTTATTTATTGGCAAAATATATGCCTAGAGTTCCATGAAGCTTTATTGACTTTATATCTTGTATGGGCTTAGGACTTAAGTTTGGTTGGGCTATTGAAGTTTATACCTCAGCTACTGTAGCTGTACTGTAGCTACAGTACTTTGAGTTTTAATATATACTTATAATGTGTACTTAAACAAAGCACGTATACATTGCTAGTACTTTATATTTATTCGAATTATTTTTCTTTTTTTATTTTTCTTTTTCTTTTGCGAAGCATCAATCAAGGAATTGTTTATTTATTGGCAAAATATATGCCTAGAGTTCCATGAAGCTTTATTGACTTTATATCTTGTATGGGCTTAGGACTTAAGTTTGGTTGGGCTATTGAAGTTTATACCTCCTATTCATTTAAGTTTCTTTTTTAGTAATGGGCCATGCGAAAATTGGGCTGGAAAAGAGGCGGTGTGTACTATTTACGGAACGGCACCGTTTTAAACGGCTTATAATATATATAGTAATGTGATTTTAATGTTTTTGTATGTCAAACTAAAACAACATAAATTAAACATTTAGGATATATTCTATGTGTTATAACCTGCATATTAAACATTTAGGATATATTCTATATGTTATAACCTGGATGTAACCAAAAGTATAAAATATTCTACACTTTTAATTTTGTAATGAAAATAACTTCTATATAATCAGATTACATTCCTAAATCATTATAATGATTTGATCATGTGCTAACAAACAAACTTTTTGTAATGAAGTAAAATCGAAGATATATACATAGGATAAATCAAAAGCAAATGTAGAATCTTTTAGGCCTGATTTTGATCTTTTTGTAGATGGTAATCTCTATTTTGTCTTGATTTCTTTTTACTTTCCGTTTAAAATGATTTAATCGTTAAAGTTTTCTTCTTTACGCGAAATTCCTTTCACATCCCCCCTCCAGTTTCTTTATTAGGACAAACGGTCTCACATCAACTCTTTCGACAAGAATTGGAGGCTCAAAACGAATCATGCATGTACCTCCTTTCTAATAATAAAACTTATAAAACAAAAGAGAGAATAGATTTCAAATTACCTCTTAAGCCGAATAATGTTTAGGCAAGTAGCAAGTGTAAGCGTCTTACACCTCATCATATAAAAGGCGAAATAGATCTGTTACGCCTTTTTACATATAAGATCGAATAATACTTAAACAGTCGAATCATTGATTGTACTTGAAGACAGTGACTTAAACCGAGAACCAGCACGCAAACCTTGTACGAAACATTTTTCATGTACGCATAGATGGAAAAAGATTTTGAACAGCATACATGAATGACAAATTAATGTTTATAATGAAAAAAATATGTTTAGTTCACAAGGTTTCCAGGTTTCCCTTAAATGAAAAAGGGTAACATATCTTTCAAACATTACCGTTGAATTCAATAAACCCGAGATAACCAGTAAGTATCCCTACTAACAACAATGATGTTAAGTAAATGCCAGGCTCCTCATGTCGATTTCAAGTACTATGTGCAACTTAATCTAACGCCGATGTCATGCCACCACTTGCACCACTCAAGCGCAGCCTTGTTACACGTTTTTCTCTAACGTCGCTACGCACATTTAATCATCTCATCACTAACATTGTGCAAATTTAGGTGTCGCTAACATCACAGGCTATTTTCTCCTATTTAAAATACATGTTAAAAATATGAGTAATTGTTTAAAAAATAAAAACATTTTTCTCATTTGTTTTCAAACAGGAAAAAAGGATAAAATAAACTAATTTTTTTTCCACACACAAACACAAAGATAGATTCTTTGGATGTCCCACAAACCATTGCCTATTATATATTCCCTCTCATGCACAAATAAATGTCACATATTATGATTCCTCATTCCTATCTTCTTTAGGACTTGCTCATTTTCACCTACATCATGGTTCCTGAATTAGAGGTATTATTGTCTCACAAGTTATATATGAATATGCTACTCTGTTTCATGTTCTAAATTCATATTTTAATATGCAGAAAGCTAGAATCACCGAGATACAAGTCCGAATGGACTGTAATGGGTGCGTTCAAAAGATCAAGAAAGCGCTAAACGGCATCAATGGTAAGTTCTAACTTCTAAGTGTTCTGGTGATCGTTTAATGTTTGTTTTTTCTATCTTAATGTTATAATGATTATGGGTTTCAAGGTATATATGATATATACATCGACATTCCTCAACAAAAGTTGACCATAGTCGGATGGGCGGATCCTGAAAAGATTGTTAAAGCTATTAAGAAAACAAGAAAAACCGCCATTATATGTTCACATACTGAACCAATGGAGCCAGAGCAGCCAGTAGAAGGTGAAACATCAAAACCTCCGGAAGAAGAAGCTCCACCAGAAGAACAAGTTCCACCAACGGAACCACCACCGGCACAAGAAAATCCACCACCAGATGCGGAAGCAACACCAGCTAAACCTACAGAATCTACATCAAACCAACCGCCACAATCTTCAGGACCAAAAGAGGCGGAAGAGGTTCATGTTGTATACCATTATCCACCAGACCATCGAAATGATGATCGTGTTTATAGTGGTCATGTGGATCATTATCTCGGGAGTCAAAGTGGTTCGGGATTTAAGCCTCAGCCGCCACAACCTATCCATGTGAACCATAGTTATAACACATACAAGCCCACACCTTATGTCACTGAATATGAGTATATCCGTCCACCACTAGAATATGTGCCGTATAGTAGACCAGAGCCACCAAGACGATACGCCTCTTACACATGGCCAGAACCACCACGGGAGTACACACATTACAGCCGCCCAGAGCCACCACCACAACCTTACAGTCGCCCAGAACCGCCAACACAACCTTACGGCCGGCCAGAACCGCCAACACAACCTTACGGCCGGCCAGAACCGCCAACACAACCTTACGGCCGCCCAGAACCGCCAACACAGCCTTACGGCCACCCAGATTCAACACCGCGCCATTACACCCAACAAGAACCACCACTACAACCTTACAACCGCCCACAACCATTACCACATCCTTATAACCGCCGAGAGCCGCCGTCACAACATTACAACCATCCAGGATCACCTCCACCTCAACGTTACAACCGACCAGTAACACCTCCACCTCAACGTTACAGCCGACCAGCAACCCCTCCACCTCAACGACCAGAGCCACCATCACCTCAACGTTACAGTCAGCAAGATCCACCACAACAGATCCAAACGGATCCACCACAAAATCACCGTCAACCAGAGGCGCCACCACAATATCACCGTCAACCAGAGGTGCCACCACAATATCATCGTCATCGTCAGTCAGAGGCACCACAAGAATATGCACATTACAATCGCACAGAACCAGCAAGACCATACTCATATTACAGTCATCCAGAGCCACGACGACAATATACGCAACACGGTAGAGTGGAACCATCACCACTATACACATACTACAGAACTGAGCCACCAGAGTATAAAAACTACAACGACGATTATTACAGCAGTAACAGGGATGGTGAAATTACCTCACCTTTTGGTGATGAAGATCCGAACGGATGTCGAATTGTGTAAACAAAATGATTCGGGTAAAAAATGGAATCTTTTGGTCCAATGACAACCTGCCTAGTAGGTTAATGGAGAATAACCAATCAACTAATTAGCACCACAAAAGATAAAAGTATTCCCATAGACGCATGTGATTGTGATATGGAAG
This sequence comes from Chrysanthemum seticuspe, assembly GCA_019973895.1. Lineage (NCBI taxonomy): Eukaryota > Viridiplantae > Streptophyta > Magnoliopsida > Asterales > Asteraceae > Chrysanthemum > Chrysanthemum seticuspe. Next base: position 48,143,059 of record BPTQ01000001.1, read on the forward strand.
AACTAGATTCTTAGCTTGTGAGTGCAGAAAGAATATGTTCTTCATTCCTATTGAGGATGAGGAAGCTGCACGCCCATCCTTTCTTTATATCATATACTACTTTAGTGTAATGAAAAGAAATATGAATTATAAACGTTAAAGTTTTAACTTAATGACGGATATTTTAATTATATTCTCTAAATTTGGTCAACCTAATGAGTCTTGTCTCCATGTGTTTAGCTCGTTTTACTCTAGTTTTAATTTCTTAATGTCAGCAATTCTCATATGGACCTAACTTGCTGCCACATCAGAAAGTAAAGACTTGAAAGAATGTTTGACCATTGGTCGTCAAAAGCTAAATAACTTGCCTAAAAGCGAGTGAATCTTGCAATAAAATGTAACGATGGTGATGGGATACTCAGCATGTGACATCCCAGCATATACACCATAGCAACTCTGGCACTTGACCAGTAGTAACTTTTTTTTTTCAGTATCCGTCAGTCAAAAGAGAACCGAGACCTAGGAATGGGACCATTTCGAAGGTAACACCATTTATAGCATCAAACCTAACCGGTCTCTTCTGACCAGGTCCAGTCCTAACCAACTTGTGGCATATATAAGTAGACCTCAGAAGGACACCTCTGTTCATAAAAGGACAAAATACTTGCTTTCGCCAATCGCTAAGCAAATAAGGAATCAAACCAATTTTTAATAGTTGACGGGAAATTCTTAAGGAAACAAAAAAGAATGCTTGATATGTTAAAAACTGATGAATTGTAGCCACCCCACTATCTCAGAGATGACACAGGAACATTGACACCAAAATTGAAAATTTGAAATGCAACTTCGAGTTTGCCGCCTGAATTAGAATGTGCCTTAATAACGCAGATATGGAAATAATTCTTCAATACAAAATTATACTTCTAAAGTAATATCATTTCTACATGGGAAAAATGATCTTCAAAGATGAGCACAAAACACGTTTTTTATCCAAAACTGACCTATTTATCTTCATCACTAGCATTATCAGATGACTCATCTTCTTCATCGTAAAGTACATCGTCTTCATCGTCATCTTCAACTTCACTGTCTTCTTCTTGTTTCAAACTTTGACTTTTATCAGCAGCTTTGTTGATCTAATCAGAATTGGATAACGAATTAGCATGAAAGCATTAACAGAATATGCAAAAGTGTTAATATTTTATTTGAAAGGGAATTAACCTGTGCTGTTAAAAGTTGTAAGCGTCCCGACAACTGTTGTAAGAACTGAGTAACCTCCCCTTTTGACTTTGTAAGCTGAAACGGAAAAAAGAATTTGTTTAATCTGACAAAAAAGACTTCATTAATCTTTACACTGGTAGAAGCAAGCACAAACAAAAAAAACTCTGCCAAGAGATAGAAGTCTACGTCTACTGCCTCATTCTAGTGACGAAGACAAAAAAAATGGATGCAGAAATGGGACACATTACAGTAACAAGGAATCAATATCAGTATACCTCCCACAATGAATCAAGTAGTTCTGATGATAGTTCTTCAGACCTTAGATAGTTGTTGTGATGCGCTAATATGCAGCAAACCCATGGAAGAATGTATTGTCCATTCATCGATCTGACAAAATATGCAACACAAATGTTGGAACACGATGTTTATTCAACCCATAACTCTTCATGTGGGGTTTCAGGGTGATTAAGAACATATATAAGGTAGAGAAGAATAACGAAACACACCTTGATTGCCACATCGCGCACAATGCTTTCAACAATGTATAGGCATCATCTTGTGTCATAGATGAAACAGCTGCTCTCATCTGTTGTTAGCAACACAATCAGAATACAGGTATTGAAAAGAGGCTACATGAAGAAAACTGAAATCCGTATCATATAAATAATAATAGTTGAATAGGTTGAATTTGTGCACAAAGATGTGAATGAACAAAACCTGTCTCTGTGGTACATAAGCTTCAAGATTGACACCCTTCAAAAGCTTAGATAACAGATTTCTGTTGGATGTAAGATCCTTATCACTGCTCAGAATGCCTTCCTCTCTCAGCCGGTCTTCCAGACATATGATCATTTCATCAGCTTCCGCATCATCTGATCACAGGAAGGTTGGTAAAGCATAACATATATTGCTCAAAAAACAAAGATAGTGGATAAGTAAAAAGCATGTAATTTACATGTAAGACAAATAACCTAAACAACAATTCAATCTACCAACATCATCTGCACAAAAGAAACTATTGTACCTTTAGTTGAAGAGATGGTTCTGCTATCGGTGTCCACAACATTATATGTACTCGGAACTGGAAGCAACGCGCCTTCTGTATTTGCACGGTCCAAGGCTGTGACTGTTGAAAGTAGAAGATTGTTAATAAACTACAGATTAGAGAACAAACACCAGCGTAGGGTCGTGTGCCAGTGAGAAGCTGAATTCTGACAAAAATGCTATTTGTCAAGAAGTCTGACAAAAAAGATAAGACACATATTGTCATCTGGCTGGCCCTAATCAGCCAGCATATCATGAAATTATACAAAACAATACTCCGTATATTTTGGGATTTTTTTTGTTAAAGCTGCCATATATTCAAATGATCCATAATAAGCAAACAACCCGATTTTGTGAGTAGAGATGCGCCTTCAAATACTATTTGACCGGGTAGGAAAATGAAAAAATGCAGGATGATGTCATGACTATAAATTTCTATAAGTATTAGAAGGGAACTTACTGTTTTTCTGATTTTCTGATCCTTTCTTGGACTTGCGAGATTGGGTCATAGGTAAAAGAATTCCATCCATAGAACTGGTTAGCTTTACGTCCGTACCACAATGTATTGAGATTTTCTCGAAGGACGGCTTTATAAGCAAACCATGGGCAAGAAAAACATTCCCGGTCATGGGTTTTGAAAAACTCTGTAGTTTGGCTGAGAATATGGTGGGGATTGCGCCCTTGTAATTCTTAGAGGGGCCATCCTCCACAGATACCGTGACTTTTGTGGACTTGGAATTGCGCAATTCCTCAATATCCTTCCCGCTCCATAAGTAACAAACACCCATTTCTGAGATGGATAGAACAGATAGACCTGCATTACCAACACCAATGGACTTGCTATCTATAAAGATGGCGGGATGGTCCATTGCAAGAACACAGCAAACCGACTTCTTTTTGCTACCATCTACTTCCCAGACAGCAACATATCTCTCACCAACAGCCGATGAAAGTACATATTTACCATCATCAGAGAAGGTCATACACCGAACAGCCCCCTGTAATAATATATAGGAATACGCATTAAGCAAAAGAAAAACGTAGAGATGCATTTACTTAACAACCTATTTGAAAATGTAAATTAGAATCAAATGAGCTTACAGGGTGCCCAGAAAATTTCTGCATCTTTTTGCAGTCTGAACAATTGAAGATTTTTAATTGAGCTGCTGCTGTTGCTAGAAGCTTCCCATCTGATGTTAAGAGTTGGACATTAAAGTGTGTAGTACCACCAAGTAAAATAAAGACCCAAAAAGAGCATATGCAAACACTTTTCATTACACGAAGTTTAATTAGTAAAGTTTAAGAGAGTTTTCTGCTGGATTTGAAATCATAAGGGACTGTTATCTCAAAACTACACGTTATATATACCTGATGAAACAGTCATTGAAGATATGGCTTTGGTAGAGGCTCTAAACTTTCCCAACAAGTTCCCTGTCATGGAATCAAGTTGACATACCATCCCGTCAGCTCCAGCAGTGTATACGCATGATCCATTTGCAGGAGATGAGATCGCAGTGACACCCCTGCACATTTTGTGTACATTTTATTGGTGAAAGAAGTCAATATAAAAAATATTGATCCACACCAAGAACTAAAAAAAACAATACGATATGTCTCTCTTGGTTTCTAAGAGTGATACTAGCAATTGAGTGTCGTTTTAGAACTAAATGTATGATGAATCATACATGCATTGTTAAAAAGGATAAAAGGGTAGGCCTAAATCTATCAACTCATCTTTGTGAAGATCGTGTCAATACAAGATCTTTGTAAAAAACGACGACACACACGAAATAAAAAAATAAGGACTCACCCAGGATGGCAATCACTAACTCTCCACTTTAACTGACCAGCAGACACATCCAAACCTAAAACATCACCACCTCCAGTTCCTAATATAAGCAACGAACTTCGAAGCTTCCTTTTTTTCTGATCAAACACAAGCCATGTAATCAATAATTGTATACTACGTAGAGTAGGCAGTAAAATTGACCAAACACTCCCATTCATTTCGTGTGATAGCTTAACCATTTCAATAAAAAAAAAAAAAAAAAAAAAAAAAAACTAACCTTTTTCTCCAACGACAGCCATTTCATGCAAGTGTAATCAACCGACAGATGTCCACCTTCAGGTTTAGCGAAAAAGTCTGTTTCATCAGTCGACACAATATTTGCAAAGTCAGTCTGCACTTGGCCCTTAATAGTGTCCCAAATCTGTCATAATAAAACAATAAATGATCGTCACACCATATCCCCAGAATCTCTTAAATCCCTGTCAAATCATTGCTACAACTAAACTTGTATTAAACAATAGGGTTAATAACCTATTAAAGCATCATACTTGTCACAAAAAGCAGTTCGACGTAGCGAACAAAAAAAATACCCCTTTTGGCTATTTGACCCGACTATTTTGTCCTTTATAGGCATTTTACCACTTACACAACCGGTATCCGGTTATCCCTGCTCTATCTTCTCCATTTCACATAACCCAACAAAAAGTTAACTCCTAAATCAAAAGCCATGTTTCAATCTCTAACCAAAACAATTTACATATCAAGAATCAAAACTTATCGTCTAACATTCTCACCCAAAAAATCCAAATGATTATTACAAATCAATGAAATATAATCGTTAGTTTGACTCCTCATAGTTCCTTCGTCGGGTCCCCATCGAAACAAAACATCATCCTCCACACCGGTTCATGTTTCATTAGCTCAGAGGAAGGTTATTCGGCTTTATCTATTACGGTGGATGGTCAGGTTAGTACAGAGAATGGTCAGGTTTGGGAAATGGATTTGCAATCCAAGATTTGTGGTACGTGTGTACGTGAATTTGTGGTTTCGGGTTATTGTTTGGATGGTAATGGTTGATGGAAGAGATAGTCAAACTGCTTTGCACCTTCAAGGATTCATTTACCTTGATTATGTGGTACGTATTATGGGTAATAACATGGAAGAGATAGTCAAACTGCTTTGCTTTGCACCATTACCATTCAGAGCCCGGTACAATTGATTATGTGGTACGTATTATGGGTAAATGAATCCTTGTTTTGCACCTTCAAGTTGTATTTGGAAGAAAGTGGTAATGGTTGATGGAAGAGATAGTCAAACTGCTTTTTGTAAGAGGTGACCGGTTGAATATTGGTGGTCACAGGGAGTAATAGGTAAAATGCCTATAAAGGACAAAATAGTCGGGTCAAATAGCCAAAAGGGGTATTTTTTTTGTTCGCTACGTCAAACTGCTTTTTGTGACAAGTATGATGCTTTAATAGGTTATTAACCCTAAACAATATATAAACGTTTTTTCCATAATCAACCTCCGTAACCAGCTTGTAACATCTTACACAAAACGAAAAACTGCTATGAACTAAGATTTTAGCACACATGCAGCAACAAGATTAAACTACCACCAAATATGTTCAAATTTTATATCTTAGACTCCATATTTTAAAGATATAGAATATGTATGGCAGTCAGATTCTTCAACAAGTAATTACAACAAACATCGACCAAATCTTTATTCCTAAAAAATACGTTCACACCATCAATTAGCCTTTCAATATTTAACTCAGCAACATTCTTCACTCCAAATTTTCATTTTTTCATTTTACTTTTAAAAATTTTATTACCCTAACTTGTACTACTTAGCCTGGGTATAAGGAGACCCCAAGACCACATTCACCACCAGCACCTCAGCTTTCTCTCTCTACAACCAACTTCACCACCAACTTAGTGTAATAACAAACTTCACCGCCAAAATATACCCCACTTAAACACATGTATACCCCACCAAAACACACACACAAAAACACACACTCACAACTCTGACTTGGCCAAGACCAAGTCTTGCAAAATTGCTATGTAAGACGCGTCCAAGTGCTCCCTCTGTAATAAGAAGACACGTCCAACTTAGTGCCAGCAAGGACGAAGACGCGGTCTTCATTTTGTTATTATGGCCAGTCTTATGGCAGAATACATATTATCATTATTACTTTTTTATGCACAAATTGAACAATTATTAGAAACTAGAACCTCAACACAATTATAAGTTTTTAACAACTATTTTAAATTGATTACCGTCTAGATATTTTTTATATTGAAATAACTATAGCAGTCGGATTCTTCAACGAACGATTACAACAAATACATATATAGACTCAACAAATTTTAGCTATGGCTTATGTTTACATAACTAGCAATAGCAGCAAGCAGTAGATGTTTGGTTTATAAATGCGTTTGGTAACGTTGTTGTAGTTGTAGTTATAAAGTGTAAAATGACGTAAAGCTAAACATTTAATTTATAAACAAATAAACAATATCCAAAAGCTAAACACTCGTCGCCAAACAAGCTTGTGTTTGGTAGCAATCTTTTAAGAGCGTTTTGGAGCAACTAGCTGTTAATGTTTTTCACAAAATGCTTGTTTGGAAACAAACAACTAGCATTCCTACTTTTTCTAAATGCTCCAAATCAAAACGCTACTTCTAGTAGCATTTACGAGCAACTAGCTAAACGCACGTCGCCAAACAAGCATTGTATTCTAAAAACTAAACGCTCGAAACACGGCCTATGTTCCTAAACATATCTAATTTATAACCACTTATTAATCAGAATTAGCAGTTATAAAAATATTCTTCATTCGATTTTTCGGCTTCTCTTTTTTAATAAGCAACTCATTAAAATGTTAAAAATTACTAATTATTAATACAAAAATAAATAAAAAGTAGTATACCTTAATCCTTCCATCACCGGAACTGATAGCAAGGAAGTCAAAAGACGGACTGAATGACGTCAGCACGTCTCTTATATTCGTTGCCTCCATTTGTGAAACCCTAATTTACCTGGTTTAAGAGTAACGGAAGATGACGGTGGTTTGTGTTGTGGTGAAGCGGCGCGTTATTCTGGTTATTGTAGTGGTATGGTTTTTGAAAAGGAACCCTTTTGTGTTTGTGTTTAAGTTTTGCCCCTTGTAGTTTTGGTTTTTCTAAAACTATCTTTGTTTTTACCTAATTTACATTTGTTAAGATTAGCGTGATCAATTATGTTTTCTCACATAAATATAAATGCAAATTCTCTACTTGCCCTAGTCGCCCAGTCGCCCAAGGTGTTCACCTCATGTGCCCCAAAAAATTTCAACTTCTTCAAATGCCTCATGGGCAAAGGTCGCCTCCAAAATCTTAGGCAACTATCATATAATTTTGACATATGTCCCCCTTTTGTACTTGTGCAAGTATTACCTAGTAAGAGCAAGAGGTATCGTGGTTAGGTCACTCCTCTTCATTTGGGCCTCACATGTGCCACATCACTTCAACACACTCACTTAAAAATACCTCTAATTCACAACTAACATCAACCTCTTCACTTGGACCCCACCCACTCAATCAAACACAAAACACAATTTAAAATTAAAAAAAAAAAAAAAAAAAAAAAAAAATGTTTGCCATTTTCTTCGTCACTTCCCAGGCGAGAAGAGAAACGGCGAGCCACCTTGGTATGGTGGCGAAGGGCGGCGGAATCCGACGAGTACTCCACATCGGATCGGCGAGGTGATTTCGTTATGATACCCTTCACTCTAAGCTAGTATCATAGGTACTTCTTGGGCAACTGTACCCACTATTTATGGAGCGACTTTTTTTTTTTTTTTTTTTTTTTTTTTCTTAAAAAATTTGTTAATTACATTTTTGGTCCTTGTAATTTGCTTGGTATTTCCTTTTTGTCACACTCTTTCTTTCTCTTTTATAAATACTCTTTTTAACTATTTCTTTTTTTACCAACTTTAAAAAAGCATTGGTGAGGAACACATCAGAAGATCATTTCAATATACCATCACCATTCTGCCCCATCTTCCTCAAGAGTCTCTATTTTCACAAACTACAGTGCAGCAACAACATCACACCCCTTAATTTCCTTCTTCTGGACTAGTGGATTTACACCACCAGAGCTACAACACGTCTTTATTTTCTCAACAACCAAAGTTTACAAATGGGTATCAACAGCATAACCAGTTGCAGGAGGCTCCTCGACAGAATGCTAGAAGCGAGGTTGGAAAATTCACGTATGAGAGTTTCTTGCCTGGTTATGGTGACTATATGTTCCAAATGCCCACTTCGGGCGATGTATACACCCCTCGGGTATTTAGAATGTAAAGAATGCACCTTCAAAACTTCTTTTAGTTTGATAAAAATGAAATGAGCAGGTTACTCTTATTGACAAAGTCTTGGTACTTGACTGTTTGGTTGTGGTCTTGTGGATGAGTCGTAAAAATAGCAACTTGTTTAGTTTGGAAATATTTCGTGTTAGATCTGAAAGGTTTATGGATAATTATTAATATACGTATGACCGGATTCGAACTCGAGACTTCGGGATTGCACACATTACGTATGAGAATTGATGTTAAAATAATTAATATATAAATGTTATTATTATTAATTATTTGTCACGAAATAAATACTTAACGATAGTTAATATTTAACGAGTTTTGATTATCGGTCGTTAAATGTCAACGGGATATGAAGAAAAGTTAACAAGCCAAGAGAAGGTTTTAGGAACCCTCTTTTGGGCTTGTTTTTTGCCGAAACTATAGAATCCCACATCGGAAACCATAGTAATCTTGACATCTACCATAAGGCTATAAATACATCCCCATGTATTCATCCTTTGGATACTAGATTTCAATAGAAGGCCAAACTTCTTCTTTCTTCCCTCTTGTTCTTAGGTCGACGAGTAAAACCCCATGTAAGGGATTTGCGAGTGACCTTGAGCATAACAAAGGTGTTTGGTTAATCTATTGTGATCAAGAACCTAGCTTTTCTCATTGATTCGCTACTAATACGTGTGTACAAGAACGAAGGGCCAATGCACTTGTGTTGGCAACTTGGGTGTTCGACTTTTAGTGTAGTCGAATGTATTAAACCCTAATTTATTAGGGTTTAAGGTTTCTTGGTACTTGATCTTAATTTGGGGCTTTCATAAACCTTAATTGCATTGATTCGCAAAAGGTACGCATATACTTTTAATTCGGTTAATTAATTTACAAGTATTATTCCTATTACTTCCGCTGCATGCTTTGATGATGTTTATGTGTTTTCTATAATTGTTATGATTAGTAAAACCCAACAAGATCAACACAGTTATGCTCCAAGAATTTTAGATCTAGATACCACCACCACAAATCTGCTCCAAGAATTGAGTATTTGTATTCAAAATATTATGGTTTTCTAGATGGGTGTAAAGAATACATGAAGATGCAGGTGGTCAAGGGCGGAGCTATTAAGGGACTGGGAAGGGTCCCGACCCCCTAGACCTAAGCCTGTTAGTGTACTTTTTCGCGATTTCATGTGTATTTCCGGAAAAAAATTGTTTCGGCTCTCCCACAAAAATTTTTCTAGCTCCGCCATTGCAGGTTATGATGATAATCGGAAAACCCCATCAGACCACTGCCACCTTACCACCGCTACACTAACACAAGACCAGTAGCCTCTCCACCATCGTAGATCTATTTAAAAAAAACCGATATTCGAACACATCATAATTGAACAACTGTCAGATGTGAACCTTAATGATAGATTTAAATCGAAACAAATATGTTTGTTTGATTTTGCGTCTTTTGATAGAGATATTTATGGGCTGCAACTTGGTATGAATGGTTCTTGATTATTTGTTTTTTTTACCAGGAGATTCGAGAAAGATGATTTTATTTTTTTGCATGTTTGTGAATTTGTTGGGTTTATCATGAATTTGATCGGGTTCTTTGGCGGTGGCCGGAGGTGGTATGGCCGGAGATGGTGGTGGTTGAATCTCTTGTACATGTGCTTTTGTATTTTAGGGAAATAAAATGTGTTTTTATTTTTAAAAGAGAAAGAAAGAGTGTGACAAAAATGAAATACCAAGCAAATCACAAGGACCAAAAATGTAATTAACAACTTTAAAAAAAAATCGCTCAAGAAATAGTGGGTCCAGTCACCCAAGAAGTACCTATGATATTAGCTTACTAGGTAGTACTTGCACAAGTGCAAAAGGGGGGCATGTGTCAAAATTATATGATAGTTGTCTAAGATTTCGGAGGCGGCCTTCGCCCATGGGGCATTTGGAGAAGTTGAAATTTTTTGGGGCACATGGGGTGAACACCTTGGGCGACTTGGGCAAGTAGAGAATTTGCCCTAAATATAATGTCCTCCTCACAAAATGACTTTAGGGAGCATTTGGTTCGAGTAAATTTAAATCTTAGTATTTAAAATTCTGAGAACTTTATTTTTGTAGTATTTGAAATTATGAAATTGAAATGATGTATCATGTTTGGTTAACAATTTTATTAAAGGCTTTCTAATGTAAAAGGGGGAAAATAACAAATTTTCCTTTTTTAACAATTTATAGCAACACCTAACCACTCACTTAGAAAATTCAAGGGTATGTTGTCTTTGAAAACAATCACTCACTTGGAAATGAATTCTCTTTGACAGTCACAGAATTTTATTATATCCTCTTTGTGAAATTTAAAATTCCCATTGCAATTTGAATCTCCCTTAATTTTTTAACCAAACCAGACCAATGAGGGAATTTAAATTTCAAATCCCCCAATTGTTGTGAACCAAACCGCACCTTAGTTTTAATTTTAGTGTCGGAGTCCTAGTAGATAATGTGACTTGTAATGTTGAATGTAACAAAAGAGGTAGATAATCTCATTGATTGCATAAAAGAGTAAGAGTGTGTTTGTTTTATTAAGATGTTTTGGGTCTGAATGTGACTATCACATCTTACTGGTAAGAGGTGGTTGTAAAATCTGAATCTGAATAAAATAATGTTGTATGTTTTTTGATAATTGTCTGAGTAGTTTTACTTGTTTGTTTTTTAAGTGTATATTAAACCATAGTAATACGATGAATAAATATCTTGAATATATCTTTGACGATGAATATTTATAAAAAAAATCCAATATTCAAATTCACAAAAACACACGGTTTTGGTTCACACTTTATCAACAAACGAGTTACGGTAACAATCTTTCTCGAGTTACGGTTGACGCTTTGGGCCCAATGTTTACCTCTAATACAACAGAAAATTATACTCACCCTACAATTAACACATAAAGTTAACCATTAATATCCTCATAAAACATGGGCATAATTGTTTTATGAGTCCAAATAAAATAGAGCCCAAATATAGTTAATTGTAACCTAAATGGTATACCCTAAACCTACGCTAAACTTATCAATATGCAGACACCACTTTTCTTTTCATTTTCTCAAACCAAAACACAATCACCATAAATCTATCTTGATCTCTATATTTGAAAACAAATAACAAAAATCTCGTTCAAGAACTAGCACAAATCACTATAAGACACTTTTCTTTCCTTGACCCACAAAAATATTACTAACACAACTCACGAAAACAAGTCTTTGATATTTGTTCTTCAACTACACGAAATTCAGAACCAAAACCCTTGGTGATTTATTCGGCTAAAGATCTTGTTGTGGGTTTGTTGTGGTTTCGAACTAGGTGTGATTTTTTTTATCAAAGATGGATGATGTGTATATAGCGTTAAGAGGCAATAAGAGGTTACTGATGTATGTTTCGTTGTAGGCATTTTATATTTAAGTTTTAAATTTATATTTTGTCGGATTATACCTATAGACACACTTTCACAAGTAGTGTACCCAATCAATGTAGCCATTGGGGTAAATATGAGGTCGTTCTTAGGAGCACTGTTGTTTAGACTAACCTGGTGAATTTTACATATTAAAAGGGGGTTTTGATTTTGAAATTAATTAAACTTAATAAACAAGAAAAGTAAGTTAAACTTATTTAAACTACTAAGGTTGTGATCAATAAAAAGAAGATAGTGCTAGCCATGTTAGTCCCACTATGTTCATTAAGTTATTCGCTTACTTGTGCAATGATTCAATGAAATGTATTAGTGATATAAGAACATTAAGACAAGCATTTCTATCTAAACAAGAAACGCTAAGATTAAAAGGGGTTTTTGATTTTGATATTAATTAAACTTAATAAACAAGAAAAGTAAATTAAACTATATTTGCCAGACTATACCTATACAAATATAAGCATGGGTTGTCTCCCACGAAGCACTTGTTTTTTGTTCGAGTCATGAGCCTGACTCCACTCTTATCTACTATGTAATAGGGTGTCCCCCCTCACTGGTAAAGATTCAAAAAGTATTTACACACTATGCTGCAAATACTCTCGACATCTAACTTGTAAGCGCAAGAAATCCTACTAAGGAGATTCATATTACGAATTGATTCCTGAAGATGTAGGTCTTTAATTGGACTTATCCAATGTATTGATAATTGTCCTAACGGGACTAAGATGGTTGATTCGCCCGACCAAGTTGAATTGGATCAGGATATTCATCAGTAGAACAATTGTAGTGGATCAATTCTCTTAGAAGAGATTCACAATAATCAACTGGCCTAACATAATTATTATTTACCTTAGTATTGCAGGTACAAAAGATGTTAAACACTCGAGATCACTCCACATACTCATATTTATGCATATAATCCTCAATAAAGCTCAAATCAAGAACGTTTAAGACAAATAAATCAAGATAAAGAGAAAATATTTCATCAAAGTCAAGATCTAATCAAACAACGTCAATAACAAGTTCATATATCAAGTGAGGAAAGCTTAAGTATAAAGATCAAGTTATACAAGATGTGTGAGTCTATTGGAAAGAACGTGACAAAGACAAGATGAAGATATTGATCAAAGGCAAGAAAACAAGAAAAAATTATACCACAAGATCACAAGGCATAAAAGAACAAAGAATCAAGACTCGTCTATTTCAACAATCAAGGTTCAAAAATCAAGACAAAAGAAGACTAATTCATGACAATGCAAACAAGATATCTAAGGAATGACATCCCTTAGGGGGAGATTGTTAGCATTACTTATGGTGATAGAAGTGATGGCCATTATAGGTTTAGGAATTATGTAACATTGTTATAGAATATGTAAGAGTATAGTATCGAGCTAAAGGAACTAAACTAATAGGCTATACATTTTAGTATAATAGTGCAAGTATCCTAAGTCAAGTCCAAGAACCAAATCCAAGCCCAAGTCTATAAGGGAAGGTGTGGGAGGATATAAGATACACACATGTCTCACTTGTGTGTGTGTGCTTGTAGGTGTAACTAGTGTGTGAAATAGAAACTCTCTCATCTTCTTATCTTCTTCTAATCTCCTCTCTATCTCACGAACACCAAACCACCACCATCAAGTCACCACCTTTTTGTATTTAAGTTGATTAGAATGGGATCCTACACAAATACTTACATCAACACACTTGATCTCTTACGCATATACTCATCTCTTAATAGCCCGAGTTTCTTATCCATAAGCATCTTTTGCCTAATAACTTAGGGTGTGTTTGTTTTTCTAAAAAAACTCTTACCACCTCTTACCACATACCAGTCAGACGCAGTAAGAGGCGGAGGTTGTTTGTTTTCTTTGTTCCAGTCAGACGCGATAAGAGGGTATCCCTATTACCCACTAAGATGTGGTGGTAATTGATAACATCAAATATATGCTATAATTCTATATCATATATTGCGTGATAATTAATCATTTATTATATGTTTATAAACGAATTGATACTTAATTGCTTACTTTTGTATTTTCAATATTTATTGAGCAATATTGGAAAAGACTCGAAAATTGGCATTATTTGGTGTTAAAACGAAGAAAAGAAACAAACACTCTTTCTTAAGGAAGATACGGCGTATCCATGCTACTAAGGATACGTCGTATACATAATTAATGACATTCCAAGACCTACTCATACTCAGAAGAATATGACGTATCCATTTATGGAGATAAGTCGTATAAAAGCCCTAACTCATTAAGACCCAATGCGTACTTTGAAGACATACAACGTATATATCTTTAGGAATACGCCATATACATTCCTCAAAAGAAAATCAAGTGAAGAGATTAAGTCAAATGAAGATTTCAAGTTTATGTAATGGCCTTTAAGGATGCTTTAGTAATTTGGCCATATCTCCTTCATCCGGACTCCGATTTACACGATTCAACTGACCACGAAAAGGGAAAATGAAGATCTACATGTTGGAAGAGATAATATAGAACATTGACCAACTTAGATACGCCGTATTGACCAATACACCGTATTGGTTTATGAATACGCCGTATTAGAAGCATATTCCATAATTTTCTTTCTTTGGGCTACGTTTTATATCTTGGATACGCCATATCCACTTTTGGATACGTCGTATCGAGCCCGGTTTGACAACTATAAATACATAACCCTATTTACGAACTTAGGTATCATTAGGGTTCCTTGGGACCATTCCCAGGCGTCCAAAACACCTTTCAAACAGCAACAAACACCACGTGAATACCACATCACCCAATAAGGAGATCTCAATTCATCATTCATTAGTTTATCATTCGATTTTAACATCATTTTGTCTATGAAATTATTTTCATTCTCGTTTGATTATGTTTTCTGAGATGATGGGTTAACTCCCTTTGGCGTTAGCCATGTTATGATTACTATGTTTATGTTATTTCGTTTATAAAGATTTGATGCATTGTCTTTAGATAATTTATGTGTTTATCATTCATATAATATACTCGTTTATATGTTTAGCATTTGATGTTTATTGTCTAGATCATTATAGTGTAGCTCTTTAGCTATGTAGGTAATCCGTATCACTGACCTTGCTTCATTACTGGCCTTTCTTAGGATTCGAGGAGTAGGAACCCGAGCTTAGACATATAATGCCTAAAACACTTAAGTTAGTATAGTGCTCTTCAACAAACCTAACGTTCGAGAAGAGTAGATATCGCATGGACCAAAGGGGTATCATAGATAAATCACATAGATTAGTTGATATCGCTTAATGCATGCATGTAACTGGAGTATACTGATAATTTGCTTCAGTGATATAGGTTGCATGTGTAGGGCTAGATGCATGGACCAAGTGATCTAGCCTACCTTAGATAGAAATACTTGTCTTAGTGTTTCTTATATCATTAATATATTTCATTGAATCATTGGACAAGTAAACGAATAACTTAATGAACATAGTGGGAGCAACATGGCTATCAATATCTTCTCTTTGTTGATCACAACTTTAGTAGTTTAAATTAGTGTATTTACTTTTCTTGTTTAGTAAGTTTAATTAATCTCAAAATCAAAACCCCCTTTTAATCTGTAAAATTCACTAGGTTAGTCTAAACAACACTGCTCCTGAGAACGACCCCGTACACACTACTCGTGAAAGTGTGTCTATAAGTACAGTACAACAAAATATAAATTTAAAATTTGAATATAAAATACATACAATGAAACACACATCAAGTTTTTGGCGCAGTTGATGGGAAATAGTTTAATTTTAGTTTAATTTAGTGCATTTTGTATTTTTGCTAGTTTAGTTGTACTTTTATTTGTTTTTGACTTTTTTTTTTCATTCTTTTTTTGGTTAACAGACTTCTGTCTCAGATACACATATACAGTCTATTGCTTGCTAGCATACGGCGTATTACTTGCTGAAACAGATTAGTTAGTAATGTTAATTTTATTTTTCATTTAATTTTTAATTCAGTAATTGTTTATTTTTATTTCTATTAAATTTTTTCTAAAAAAACATAAAATTTTAGAAATCGTTATTGATTATCTATACGACATATTGGCCCAGTTGATACGCCATATCAGTCTTTATTTCAGTATACGTATTCTGAGTAATCGGGATACTGCATATTATTAATTAAGACTAAATACATTATATACGGTTTTCTGTATACGACGTATTGGTTTATCAGTAACACCAAAATATTTTATTTTTCATTTTTAGTTGTTTTGTTTTTAGTTTCTAGTTTTCCGTTTCTTAGCTATTTTGTTTTCTTGTTTGATTGTTTTTCAGGGAATCATGAAGATGGAGAAAGACATTAACAAAATGACCATTGAATAATACATGATATACAAGGATGAAAAAGAGTGGGAGAGTCGTAGAATCTCCAAGCAAAGGCATAAGGGTAATGGTTAAAAAGTAAACAGGTGGTACTTAGATGACGAAGATGATGAGGATGAGGAGTATATGGAATTCAATGATGAAGAATTTCTTGGAATTATAGTATCTAACTCACAACCGGTTATCCAACCATATCTCCTGTATCATATTGGATTTCATAAACACACTAAACCATAAGATCAAATAGGCGTACAAAGAGTTCTAGAGAGAGAAAGTTAGAGGTTTAGGGAGCTTTAGTGAGAGAAAGAAAAGTCTTATTATGAGGTCCAACTCTCTACCTTGGGAGGTAGAGAGTATTATTAGTCATTACATAAAATGCCACCTATCGGGCTGTGGATCAGGCATACAGTGGGTAAAGACCCGTCCGTCCTCTACTGTGTTACTTAACTAAATACTACTTAACAGTAAATAACTACGACTACGAGCTTTCTAACGGATATATATACTTGAGGTGACCGACACTTTAATACCTGGATTTTCTAAATCCTAACAATCTCCCCCTAAGGGAGGTCACCTCAAACACACATTACAATTACATAGAATACAAACAGATGTTGAAATTGTTCTTGGATTCTTGTTCATGTTCTTTGTTCTGTAGCTCGTAGTCTTTGATACTTTATTATTGCATGTTTGAATAATCTGAGTGAAGGTCTTTAACTGATCCACGTGATACAGAGTTTTGAGCCAGCTTTGAGATCATTAGTCACAGTAACTCTCTGACTCATCCATTGTGGTGTTGTGACATTTGGACCGACATGCTCACATTCTGGATCATGATATATTCTTATCAGAGTAGCGGAGGCTTTTCGTTGATTCATGATATTGGCAGCAGCATAGCAGAAGCATGGAGTGAAAATATCAGAGTCATTGATGCACTAATCATGATTTCTTTTTAGATGAATGTGTAGTGTGAGCATGCGGCTATGGATTGACCGCTCCATTCTGATCAGCTGCAAACGTAGGGTGTACCTGCATAAAACAGTTAGCAATAACGCACACAAGAGTGTCTTTGATCACTTTTGTTGAATTGAGGTACACGGCCCACGGTTCCCCGTTGATCAGTACATGTACTGCCTGTGATCAGGTATAATTCCCAAGAATTTCCTTGACAGGGTTTCGCAGCTGCTCTAGCTGTTCTCAAACCGGAACGTCTCAAAGAAGACAACACGGAGTGAGTGAACCAGCGAATTGAGATTCATTGATTGATAAAAAGAGATTTGAAAAACAATCGTGTATCGCTCAATAGAAATTGTTTTTTTTTTTTTTTTTTTTTTTTTTTTTTTTTTTTTTGCAATACAATGAAGGTTTTAATGAAAATCAATTATCAATCATAAACACCTTTTGATTTGAAATATTTGTACACAGTCGATGTGCTAGAGAAAAGAGTTTTTAAGCACAACGACCGGTTTTTCAAAGGTATCCGTCAATCCATATCCTGAACCAGGATTGATTCAAAAGATTGAATCGCCCCATTGTTTCTGTTCAGTTGTCACATGGTCGATCTATTGAAAAGATCTCACATGCCACCTACCAGGAGCTTGTTTGATGTTGGCTCCAGAAGGCTTTCCATCTTCATTGTGAATATTTTACATATCACTCGGATGTTCTGGCAATACCACAAGGATAATGCGTAGGACTCATAAGATATAATCTCTCTTTCCACATTGTGTGAAACAGAGAGTCTTCATTGAAAGTGTCCTAAGGAGATTTATTGATGATCTCATGGCTCTAGACTCAATTTGTGCACATTTGGATCCTATATCAGAGACTATGGAGAGGGTCTCCTTCTTTAATATCAACAGTCTCTAAAAGAAAGTCGATAGATAATGTCGGTTCCCCGTGAGAATGAAATAAGTCCTTTTAAAAGGAACTTGAGTGGTTTGGGAAGTTGAAGTGCAGTGCGTCACTGGGTCCATGACGTCTTGTCTTCAATACTGATGTTACCTTGGTAACCACCAGTAGCATATGAATTGAACCCGGTATCTGCCCTAAGGTTGAATAATTGGAGGGCTATTTGTTTTCACCCTTTTCTCATTCAATTCTTTTTCATTCTTCAACCCCTTCAGTGCTTACCGAGACATCATAGCTAGAACCTTGTTGGGTTTATTCCAGTACTAGCTCAGTTTCAGTCCGCACTCTTCCCATATCTCAATTTTTCTCCTTTTATCATCATACCTAAGGACTTCTACACTAACTAGTGGATTGTCCCTGGGTAGATCCCTCCGGTTCTGGCGGATCATGGGAACAATTACCTAACCTTATCATCCTTATATCACCATACATAAATTAAAGTTGGTCGGTCTATTTGGTATTGTTCATCTGCCATTGGAACCAATTGAAAACCATTTGAAAATCAATCCAGATACTTAAGATATATTATCAAAGCATTTTGTACCTGAATTGTTTTTGATATTTTTAGAACAAGAGCTCCCCCTCAACATGTGCATCAAGTATTTGAAATCGTTTTGCACACGGAGGCAAGAGAAAGAATTAACTTCTTTGATTACTATTTTCTAAAAGATATCAACATCACTTCCCTAATCAAATCAAGTAGACAAAACATTTTGGGGAAGGATGAGGTTTTCATAAGTTTGCTCCCCCTCAATATGTGCCTTGAGGTTTGAAAGAGTTTTGCACATACAAGAGGAAACCTGCACATTGATCACGTTTCAAATCTTAGTGGTTTAAGATAGATGCTCCCCCTCAACATGTGCATGGAAAATTTGAAATCATTTGGCACATGTCGGAAGGAGAGCTTGTACATCCTTATAAAACCGTTTACCGAATTATTAGATTAAATCCAATTTAAATCACAAATTCTCCCCCGATCACAATTATCAAATCATTTGAGATTTGTGATCTCTGTAGATTTAAATTGATTTTGAAAGCTTTTAAGGAGAATTGTGACTTGATTATGAAAACGTTTTAACTGATAAGGATCGGATTAGAGACTTTAAACTCCATTGATTAAACATGCATGAATATCTTTTGAAAACAATTGTATGACAAATAACCTTTTGATTTAATTGAAATCATTCTCCCCCTCAATCAATGATATAAGTTGTTGATTGAGAGATAGATATTTTGACAAACGTTAAGTCCAGATGATTTCCAAAAATAGAGTCCGAGTTATTTTTCAAACCAACTAGTTTTCATTAGATATTAAGGATTAGTTTAAAGAATCAGAGCAAGAAATTTGAAAACCAAGATAAAGCATGGCTTTGTTCTTTCTTTGAAAAGCGGGTTACTGCCTGAAATGACAATAAACCAATTTTTTTTTCCCAATTTTTTTTATATATATATAAATTCGAACAATATCTAAAGTCCCGTGTCATTATTTGAATGACAGCACAAAGACCGTAGATATTATCGAACCGAGAAAAACATGACAAATAGACAATATTTTTTGAAGATTTTTCGATTTTTTTTTTTTTTTTTTTTTTTTTTTAATGGATTTTGAAAGTTTTATATTTTTGTATTTTGTTTTTCGAATAAATATATACAAGAGATAGATGAAGGAAACCTTTTACTCCTCTTCTTCCTCTTGAAGACGTTTGAGTGTTTCTGGTAGAAGGCTTTTAAGACCAAGTCGTGGAAGAATAAACTCAAAACGTTCTCTAGGAAGAGCTTTGGTGAAGATGTCTGCTAACTGGTATTCTGTCCTCACAAAGTATAGTTCCACCACACCGTTTTCAACTTGCTCCCTGATGAAATGATGTCGAATGTCGATGTGCTTTGCTCTTGAGTGTTGTACGTTGTTGCATGAGAGAGCAATAGCACTTTTATTATCACAGTACAGAGGGATTTTGTTAAATTCAAAGTATAGACAGATAATTGGGATCTCATCCATAGGATTTGAGCACAACAGGATGACATGGCTATGTATTCAGCCTCTTTAGAGGAAATAGAAGTACTCATTTGCTTCTTTGAAGACCAGCTCACAAGCTTATCACCCAAAAACTGAGCACCTCCAGACGTACTTCGTCGAGTATCTTGACATCCTGCATGATCAGCATCTGCATAGGCTGTTAGTGACATACCGGTGTCCTTCGGGTACCAAAGTCCCATATTGATGGTTCCTTGGAGATACCGAAAGACCCGTTTAACCGCTTCAAGGTGCTTTTTAGTAGGCTTAGCCTGGTATCTAGCACACATGCAAACAGCGAACAAGCTGTCTGGTCTACTAGCTGTGAGGTACATCAGGGATCCAATCATACTACGATATTTTGTTTGGTCTACCATGATCCCTGAGTGGTCCTCATCTAGTTTGGTACGTTCAATCATGGGGGTGTCAACAGGGTCACTTGAATCAAATCCATATTTCTTTAAAATCTCATTTGCATATTTAGATTGATTTATGAAAATGCCTCCGGGATTTTGTGAAATTTGTAGTCCTAAGAAAAATGACATTTGTCCTATCATTGACATTTGAAATTTAGAACCCATTTCATTTGAAAAACGGTCACACTCATTAGGGTCAGTCGAGGCAATGATGATATCATCAACATAAATTTGAACGTGAATTAAATGTTTTCCTGACTTCCTGGTGAACAATGTTGGATCAACTGCTCCTTTGCTGAATCCGGTAGATAGAAGAAACTTTGATAGCGTATCATACCATGCCCTTGGAGCTTGCTTTAAACCGTAAAGAGCCTTCTTCAAACGATAAATGTGAGTAGGATGCTCTGGATTCACAAAGCCTTCAGGTTGGCTGACGTAGACGACTTCTTTAAGATCTCCGTTCAGAAATGTCGTCTTTACATCCATCTGATAGACTACCATGTTCTTACTAGCAGCATTAGCCAAGAAGATTCTGATTGCCTCGATTCGAGCAACAGGAGCAAAAGATTCTTCAAAGTTAATACCCTCCTCTTGACAGTATCCTTTAGCAACCAATCGAGCCTTGTTCTTTAACACATCACCATGCTCATCAAGTTTCACTTTGAAGATCCATTTTAGAGCAATGATCATAGCACAATCTGGAGCAGGTACTAATTCCCATACATCAAGTCGATCAAACTCATGAATTTCTTCTTGCATAGCATTGAACCAGCAGTCTTCATTCATGGCAGTTTTAACATCTTTTGGTTCGATCTTAGAGAGTACAGAGTTGAAGAAGCACCATAAGGCATCGGTTGCAAGTTGTTTCCATGTGGATACTGGACGAGAGGGATTTCCAATGATGTTGTCTAATGGATGATCGTGAGTCCATTTTCTGAGGTGTTCATGTGGCAGTTGTTGAGGGACTGAAGTAGCAGAGTCGATGTCTCCTGAAGAAGATGGTTCTGATGATGATTCAGGAGCAAATATGTTTTCAAATGGAGCATCTTCAGGAGTAGCAAATGAATTTACTTCATCATTGATGCCAGAAATAGTTCCATGATGTACATTCGAAGATTGATGATTTGTTGATGAGACGGAGTGATCAGCAGCAGGCGCTTCTTGACTTAATGATATTGAGACTGAAGGATTGACTTCATTCACAGGGATATGAGCAGCCTCTGTTGTAGGAATCGACAGTTCATTAGCACTTGGCTCATAATGTTCATCAAACATAGGATCAAACAATTTTTTTAATTCATCTTCAGATGGAGGTACATATGGAGTTGCTGGAGAAGAATCTGGTACAAGGGATGAACCAATGGGACTGTTTTGAAGTGCGAGTCCTGAACTGGATTGTCCAGGAGCCATTTGACCGGTCAGCTCATCAAACGTAACGTGAATTGTTTCCATGATATCTCGGGTTCTCTTATTGTAGATTCGGTAACCTTTTCTATTTGGTGCATAGCCTACAAATACTCCAATGTCTGCTTTGGCTCTCAGTTTTCCTAAATCTTGACCATCATTAGTTGGATAACATAAAGCACCAAACACACGAAGGTATGATAGATCAGGTTTTCGATTATGGACAAGTTCGTATGGAGTCTTTCCATGAGATGTGTGAATTAGAGATCTATTTTGAGTGTAACAAGCAGTGGCAATAGCTTCAGCCCATAGAAACATTGAAACCTTTGAGTAAATCAGCATTGTCCTTGCAGCTTCTACAAGAGTTCGATTTCGTCTTTCAACTACACCGTTCTGTTGAGGAGTTCGAGGAACACTTCTTTGAGGACTGATTCCAACATTTTAATAGAATTCATTGAGTACTTTATTAACAAACTCAGTTCTATTGTCAGTTCGGACGATTCGAACTGTTTTGTTGAGTCTGATCTGAAGTTGTTTAATGAGTTTAATGATGACATCTGGAGTTTCGTCCTTTGTCCTCAAAAACTTAACCCAAGTGAATCGGGAGTAGTCATCAACCACTACTAACACATATCTCTTCCCATTAATAGTTTGCACTCTCATTGGACCGCACAGATCCATATGAAGGGTATGAAGAACTTCCATTACAGAGTTTGTGGGTTTTGGTTTGTGGGCATATTTCGTGTTTTTTCCCAATTGACAAGCTGAGCAAAGATGATCGTTTTCATATTTTAATCTGGGTAAGCCTCTGACTAGATCCTTTCTGGAAAGGTTGTTTATGGTACCAAAGTTCAAGTGATTGAGACGACGATGCCATAACCAAGACTTTGTTTTAGAAGCCTTTGACAGCAAGCAGATTGGAGAGGACTTCATCATGTCATCGATAGAGATGGTGTATAGGTTTGAACCTCGGGTACCTCTTAACAATTCTACACCATCAAGTTCTCTAACGAAACAAGTATGTTTTCTAAAAGCTACTTCTAGATCGGAATCACATAATTGACCAACAGAGAACAAATTATGACCAAGACCTTCCACATAATATACCCTGGAAATTACACTTTTACCAACCACATAATCTCCATAACCCATAATATCTCCAAAATGGTCGTTCCCGAATCTAACTGTCCCGCTGAATTTACTCACGAAGTTCATGAGCCTCGACCGGTCGCCAGTCATATGCTTGGAACAGCTTGAGTCCAGGTACCACAGAACGATTTGAACGATCTGCAGTTGAACACAGACAAGAATGGATAACTGGATAATTGGGATCCCCATGCAAGAATGGGTTCCATTTGGTTAGTAACAGGGATTGGAACACCCACATTAGAAATAGAAACATTCATATCAGAAATTGAGGCAATGGAATCATTATGAATAGATGTAGTACTAGTGTCCGTATTTGCCCTATTCAAAGTATGTTCACTTCTTAAGGGAATGGTTCTACCAGTAGGCATCCATTTTCTAGTGGGCATTGACTCATTAACCTTATAGCCAAAAGGTATCCATTGATAACCTATCTTACTAAATGTTCTTCCTGTGGGTTTCCACTGTTTTCTAACTCTCTTTCGCCTCTGCCTTTTAGCCTTTTTGACATGATTTTTTTCATTTACAATATTAAATGGGGATATGACAGCATTAGACAAAACATTCACACCACATTCATGATTAAAAGCAGAGTTCAAGCAGACATCATTACAAGGTTTGAAAATAGTATCAGAATTCAAATTAATTACAGTACGCCTATGGCTAATACTAGAATCAACACGATTCGTTTTATTCGACTCAAGCTTAAAGTTCCTAGGTTGGTCTTCTACTCTCTTCCAATGCACATTCTTAGCTTGCGAGGTCCTATCATTCCTTGTATTGTCTTGAGACTTTGACCTGCTCGCTTTAATGTCACTGATTACTCCTGTAGAGGGAATGGGAACATTAGTTGGTTTTGCTACTCTTTGCATCTCCTATTTAGATGTGCTGGGATCTGTACTCCTAGAAGGCATACTAGAGTTCGCTTTCTTAGCTTTAACAGATCTGGAATCTGAACTACTTGAAGGTATACTACAGTTCACATTCAAAACATCGGGCATCGAATGGATATCATACTTGGCACTAGGCATAGAACACGGAATCAAAGGATTAACTCTCTCACCTAAAGACTTAGGGCATATTGTGATTAAGCATTCTAGAATTTCTTGAGATCGTTTGGCATATAAGCATGCATGCCCAATTGCATTGTCAAGTGGTTTTTCTTACTTATCCTCTTCAACAAACTCACGGAGACATTCTAGACAATCCTTAAGGGATGAGAAATATGTTTGAATAACAAGTTTGTTATTCCTGAGATGAGGAGGAACATATTTCATAGACAAAGCATATTTATTACGAATAGTTACCTTTGATCCACCATTCTCCCCATTGGTCATTGGCATTTTCCCTTTTACCTGGCTCTTCAGATTCTCAATTTCCTTTTGCAATGAAGTTATTTGTTCGGTATTTTTGTTACGAGTGACCTTTATTGATTTAAATAACTCATTGAAATGACGTTTAATCTTTTCATTTTCTTCAAGAAAGCTTTCGTTTTCCTTTTGTAATGCATTTACTAAGTTTTGAAGATGAAACGTTTGAGAATTCTGAGAATCTAAAAGAGGAGGCATTTGGGAACCAGTCACATTGTTCTTTTGACCCTTTAATTGAGAGATTTGGGCTTTCAACTTTCTGATCGTGTTACAATGAGCTTGAATATATTCATCCCGTTTGTTAATTTGAAAACTGCATCAAACTCTGGAGCATCTGAGGATGTCTTGATATTTGAAGTTTTGACATTTTCTTTAAGATGTTGATATTTTAGTTGTAAATTAAAATGCTCAACCTCTAGTTTAGAAAAATATTTAACCAAATTGTCGTGATCATCTAGTTCAATTTTCTCATTTAGTTTAGAATTAGTCTTTTCAAGCTCAATGACACGATCATGGGAGACTTTCAGGGCAACATATAATTCATGAAATTGAGAAGCATTAATGGAACAATTTGTAGCAGTGAAAAACACATCTTGAGCAACACATTCAGTAATAAGAGTCTCATTCAATGTATGCAAGTTCTTCCTCTCAATCTCATTATACTTTAGTGCTCGCTCATAGTCACTAACTTCAACTATCATTGCATCAAATTCCTTTTCCATTTCTTTAATGTCTAAAATCATTCCCTTTTTAAGACTTTCAAAATGATCTTTTAGTTGTTTAAAGAAAGGCATGACTTCAGTTAAATAACATTCTTTCGTTTGCTCAAAACCCCTTTCCCCTTCAGTTATACCAGTGGGTGTGATCCTTTTCTTACAAGTTTTCTCAAAATCAACAAATAGTTGAAAAATAACATATTGACTGATTAAGGTCTTGCTTTTAGTGGCAATAGTCCTAGAAACTAAATGCATTGGTGTATTGGGAGGATACATGGTCGCTGAAGGCACTTTCCTAAAGGGGGGTTTGCTACAACAAGATTCTCTGCTTTTTGCTTATCTAAATCCTTTTTCCAGAACACTTGTTCGGGTGTTAACAACGTCTGAGGCTTAAACTTGTTCAGGGAAATCCAATTCTCCTTTTTGTAATCATGGGGTGTGATAATTATTTTCTTCTCTTTACATTTAGGATCATCTAGTTTCTTGTTCATCTTCTCCCTAGTGACTACATCTGATTTCTTATCTTCCTCTGTGCACTCAACGCAACTAGGTTTCTGTCTAGGCTTAAGGATTTCATTACCATCATAAATTACCTTATGAGCATTTCTAGCCCTTTTAATGACCTCTGGATTTGGTTCCTCAACAAGGGGAATGCTATGCTTATCGCTTAAGACTCTATGCTTAGTGATTAAGTGACCCGTCTGAATGGTATTTCCTTGTACGTACAACTTATTTTCAAGCTTGTTTTTCAAGGTTTTTAGATTAAAAAAATCATTCAAAAGTTTTGATTCCTTAGCACTGAATTCTTGCTTAAGCATTTTAACATTTTCTTGAAGTTCTTGTTTTTGCTTAACAGTTTTAGAAAGCTTTTCTTGTAAGGAGTTTAACTCTTGTTTTAATACTTCTTCTCTAAACCTACTTTTTCTAATAGTTGTACGCATTTGGTCATCCATTTCCTGCTCACGGGTGGTCAAATCAAATTTTGCACGTTGTTCATAAATAGCAACACGTTCTTTATAGGCATTCAGTTCAGAGATGACAGAATCATCAGGGGCACATGCATTGAATTCATCAGAAACATAATCATTGTTGACTGTAGAAGATGCATCACTTGGTACAATCTCACTTTCACTTTGTTTCACATATTGATCATATGGGACAACATTGATATTACCCATATTTTCAATATCTGACTCAATAATTACAGTTGATTGTACATCGTTATGTATCTTTTGCTCATCAACTTCATCATATAATTTTAATACCTCGGAAATGATTTTGTCTTTGGAAGGACCAGCTTGTGATGATGAAGAGACTTTAGGAGAGACCATTGGAGAAATGCTAGCCATGAAAATGGTTTGTGCAGTAGGTTCTTCATCAACATCAGAGTCGTATGCATCACAATCAGCTACTTGAAAGGCATTCTGATGATTATGGCCTATCTCCTGAATTGGTTGCTCATCCACATCTGCATCATATGTCTTAGCATTTCCTTTAACCAAAAACAACAACTCCTCTTCATCCAAAGCTGCACCATTATCCTGAGCTTGCACAAGCAACATCTTATCCCTGAAGTACTCTGCATTCTGAGGGCGTTTTGGCGATGTGCAGTTCCTTGCAATGTGTCCCTCACCTCCACAGTTGTAACATTTGATTGGTTTTGCTTGACCCTGGTTTCCATTCCTTCCCCTATTCTGATTTGCAGCATAACCTCTACCAGCTCCACCTCTTGCTTGTTCGTACTGCCTTTCTTGAACTGGCTGCACCATAACCTTCCCATCTTTGACAGTGGCTTGATTGTGTGGATTGGATGCAGTTCTGAGATTGTTGTTGGTGTGTGGAAGAGAGTTCATGTTTTGACTAATCAGGAGAGCCAGTTGATTAATGAAGTTTCCCACGTGTGCATCAGCATCAGCTTGTTTGAACATAGGATCAGGAATGAGTTTGTGATTACCATTACCCATGGGTATGACTTGTGAGGCTATGGTTGTGATTCTGATGTTTGAGTAGAAGGCAGTTGAATCATTCGATGAGCTTGTCTCTCCCTGGTTGATTTTGAACTGATTAAGAATCCTTTTTTCAAACATAGCATGTCTCTCATTCTGAAGGAGGAAGGCATAGAGTTGCTCATAGTTTGTATTCTTCAATCCTTTGGTTAGATTTACAGAGGAGACAAACTTGTGCCATTCGGGATTCATGTTGTTCACAAACTTTGAGTTCAGCTGAATGTTTGGCATAGTCATTCTGATGTTCCTCATATCATTAACAAGCTTGTGGAATCTCACATAGTACTCATAGACACTCTCATCTGGTTTCATCTTGAAGTGTTCAAATTCATCATAGAGTTGTGATTCTCTGTCTTCCATAGTTAATTCAGAACCTGAGAGAAGCATCTTGACATTATCCCACACTGCCTTGGCTTCGGTGTTGTGATTGATCAGCTTGTAGATATCTTTTGGAAGACCTTGAAGTACGATGTTAGAAGCCCTGATATCAGCATCGAATATCTTTTTCTCCTTATCATCGAGCTCATCATATGTCTTTGGTCTGTCTATTCCATAGATCATTGTTCCATCTTTAGATGTATCAATTATGTCTCTAGTAGTCTCAACCCGATACGGTCCTTCATCAATGGATTTGAGAATGTTGACTCCATTTTCCTTTCCAAGACAGTACAATTTGATTCGTTGAGCCCAAGAGTCGTAGTCAGTTCTGTCAAGCATGGGTGGACGAGTATCTGAACCAGCTGCTTGAACATCCTCGGCAACAGTGGAGATGATTGTAGGAACGTTGGTAGACATGATGACAGATTAAACGGGATTTTATAACTCTCTGATTAAACCGAGAAATAGATTCTTTCACGGGATTTTACTAAATCAAGAGAAAACCGTATTACAGACAGAGTCAACCAAGTCGCTAAGAAAACCTGAACCAAGTCGCTAAGCACCAAGTTGCTAGTAAAATTTTGACAGCAAGTCGCTAAGCACCAAATCGCTAAGTTGTCAAGTCGCTAAAGAGCAACTCGCTAAGAACCAAATCGCTAGCAAAATTTTGACAGCAAGTCGCTAAGCACCAAGTCGCTAAGTTGTCAAGTCGCTAAAGAGCAACTCGCTAAGAACCAAATCGCTAGCAAAATTTTGACAGCAAGTCTCTAAGCACCAAGTCGCTAAGTTGTCAAGTCGCTAAAAACTCGCTAAGCACCAAATCGCTAACACCAAGTCGCTAACAAACTTAAGTACAAGTCGCTAACTTTCACCAAGTCGCTACCCGTAGTGGAGACTCCACTAAGTGTACTGTTTGTCGGCTTGTCTCAATAGACAAGTCGCTAGCTCAACTCGCTAAGGCCTTCAACTACAACTCGCTACCAAATTACAAAGCAAGTCGCTACCAAGATAGCTTATCTGTGGCTTAAGTCGCTAGCAAGAAAAACACATAAACACCACTTTTCAATCCAAAAACAACCCAACCACGATGATTCAAGCTTAACAAATCAAAACCCAAGCACATACAATGATTCTAAACACAAAACTACACTCAAGTTCCAAACTTTAACACTAGAAATGATCCAAATGATGCAAAAACCACTAAACTTTTTCAAACTCTAAAACCACCTAAAAATCACTAGAAATCCAAAGATATGTAAGAGATGATCAAACCATGGCTCTTGATACCATTTGTATCATATTGGATTTCATAAACACACTAAACCATAAGATCAAATAGGCGTACAAAGAGTTCTAGAGAGAGAAAGTTAGAGGTTTAGGGAGCTTTAGTGAGAGAAAGAAAAGTCTTATTATGAGCTCCAACTCTCCACCTAGGGAGGTAGAGAGTATTTATAGTCATTACATAAAACGCCACCTATCGGGCTGTGGATCAGGCATACAATGGGTAAAGACCCGTCCGTCCTCCACGGTGTTACTTAACTAAATACTACTTAACAGTAAATAACTACGACTACGAGCTTTCTAACGGATATATATATACTTGAGGTGACCGACACTTTAATACCTGGATTTTCTAAATCCTAACATCTCCCATTACAACCTTTACCCAAAAAGAAAGATTTAATCGCATTGTTTAAGGATTTTTTTTTGTGAAATCATTTTTTAGGGTTACGAGTGGTTTTGGAGAACGTTAATTAAACCGACTATACACATTAAGTATCTTCGTCCATATTACCATTCGTTGTGCTTATTGTTCCTTACAAATCGATTATAACATCCTTATATCATATTTACCTTGCACGATTCATTATTGGATCATTTAGAGTTTCTTTGATTTTAAGGTCTGTATATTGTAGGGATTGCTTTATTGTAGGGATTGCTTAGTTGACATGGGTATTGCTGGTGGTTGTCGTTGTTGGTGATTATCTGGTTTAGGTCGTGATTACTGATGATTTGAGGGTCGATTATTTGGAATAGTTTATGATGGGGTAATGAGAGAGAGGGATAAATGTGGGACGTTGCTGCATGATGTTGGCTTAAAAATGGTGAAAACTGTTGATGGTGTTACGATTGGTACTGATGGGATTCCTGTTCAGGTCGTAAGTGATAACCACTCATGTTTTGGTGAGGTTACTCCTGGAAAGAACAAGGGTCCGGTTTCTTCTAAAAGACATGATAATCCGACTGGTGTTGTTGGTTCTAACAAGAGTGGTCACAACCCTAATGTAAGTGCACTTAAACGCACTTATAACCGCCACACCTTCGCCGATAAACTCGATTCTGTGGAAGGTATTAAGCAATTCAATCCTGAGTTGCCTAGTGTGGTCTTATTTGATGGTCCTAATGCCTGCCCGGAACTGATTGGTTGCTTGTTTTGACAGCCAAGGTCTGGCCCAACCCAGTCCTTTCGTACTAGGGTTGGCTCCTCGCAGTTCTCCCTTTAACACCAATGGTAGATAGGAAACGAATCCTAATCGAACTGGAGGAGCTTGCCAAGATGGCTTGGTAAGCAAGCAAGCGGTTATGTAGGCGCTTTTCGCCTACTTCCTACAATCTGGCCTGAACCTTTGGGTAGCTAATGGGGTACAAGAGGTCGTCCCAAGAGCTACGTGTGTTTGATTATTACTAAGTCTAGGTGTCACAGATTTTAATAATGATTTCGATAAGGAATTAATTAATTAACTACTAAAGCAAATAAAAGGCAAAGGTTTAATCAATAGAGGAGAGTGGTGCTAACCTAGTTATTCCTCCTAGCTAGTAATGTCTACGTCTACTTACTTCCAATTACTTCAGGTGGGGTCAAATTCGAGAGGACAACATTTGGTCAATTCGCCCTAACCTATCAGCAAAGATGCCACCACTAGAGAAGTCAGGTGTCCCTTCATAAGTCCAGTTGTTCCTGGTCCCCTAAGCCAAGTCATTAAGTACCGCTACATGCTAGATTTATAATAGTGATTGCCCGGGCGTTAGCAACTTAAACACTCACCCCATAATTCTTAAGTTCATCCAAACGATAGGTGATCAATTGGTCAAATCGTACAAGTAGAAAGGGTCGTCAGTTGGTCATATCTTACCCTTCCCGTCTCAGTCTACTCACTTAGGGTCAGTTGGTCATATCTCTTAAGCAACTAGCCTCTATCGCCATTCAAAACTACCGAAACAAGAGTAGCTACCAATAAACTATGCATGCATACACTTAGAAATAATTATACGGAAGTAATGTAAACACAAAAAAAACAATTAAGGAATCATAACTAGGCCAGCACCAAGAGGTACTTAGCCGCTCATATTAACCATACAAATCAATTCAATATTCAAAGTTACGAAATACATGAATCGAAAGTAAAGAAAAAATAAAATGCTAATGCTTATCGTAGGGGAGTGATTCCTCCCTTGGAGACAGCTGCGTATGCTCCTCTAGATCTGCCTTTGGCTTCTTCCAACGTTCTTTGGTTGTGGTGTGTGGAATGGGATGCTTTGAAATGCTGGAAATCGTGGGGTATTTATAGGCCAGATCTGGGTTACGGCGTAACTAATATAAGAGTTACGCCGTAATCTTCAATTCCGTCATAGATCTGCTGGTTACGGCATAACCTTATGAGTGGTTATGCCGTATCTTCAATATTACTTGGTTACGCCATAGTTGGTGAAATAGTTACGGCGTAGTTATCAGCAGTGTGGAACCTCATTTGACCTAATAAGTTACATCGTAGTCTCTAGGGGAAGTTACGCCGTAATCTTCTAATAAATTGGCTTGCTTTAGTTACGGCATAATGAGAGAGATGAGTTACGCCGTAACTTCTTCAAAGTCAGCATACTATGATAAATCTTTGATATTTCTCCAATTCCGCGTCTCTTTAGCTCCAATGCTCATAATTTACTTGAAAGTGGAAAACAATGGAAAACAAGCGTAAATCCATATAAATGATATAAATTACAAACATTATCGGGGGAAATTGACACTTAATATTCAGGACTATTTGATGTTATCAAATATCCCCCCACTTGAACTCTACTCGCCCTCGAGTAGACCTTATTAGAAAGATTCCTAAAAAGATATCTCCCATAACCTGGAAAATATAAGTTTACAAATCCCTTATGCTAAAATAAAACAAAGCCGAACACCTCACGAAATAGGAACGAAACACTCAAATCTCTCACTATTCTAAGTGTCAATTTCGGGGTGATCACTCAATCGCACAGTCATAGCGTGTATTCTATCCTAAGCTTGGCGGTTACACAAATCTCCACCACTAGAGTTAAGGGCTAAAAAATTCTCGAAGGCAATATGGGTAGACACGACAAAGGTTAAGGGGGTGACTCGTCATTACTAACATGTCACGGCGAAGTGGACAAAATCAATGATACATGACGAAATCCATGGCCAAGACACCAAAGATTGCTCGCTGCATCACCTGGACACGCTTCATGACTAAAGGGTAGGATAAGACATGGGAAGTATAAATGGTATAAAATAAAAATCAAGCAGGTAGTCTAAATCAATAACCAAGTCATCACCACTTATCGTCCGCCCAAAGTTCAAGCTTTGAAGTCAAGAAACCGGATCATGAAATACTAGGTAAATGTGTCATTAGAGGACGTCATGATGGGCACACTACCTTTTCTCCAACTGTTGGCATAATTACCAACTCCAATCTTCGAATGTGACCGAGGTGGCCTCCTCGATGCTAAATCTATAAAGCTCATAACATAGTGCTTATAACATCGCACTTTACAATAACTAAATAACATAATTTTTTTTTCCGAATCATCATCATTTTTTTTTCAACATAACAATAACAACTAAACATAATATCCCCCCACTTGAGATGAACAACAGGAATTCGGGGGGTCTTCAATGATCTTCAGGAATATGTCATCGACGAAAGCATGATTTCCGAACCTTTCCACTTGAGCCTTGAACTTAGGCAAATGATGACTTCCCAATCACAAATAAAGATTACAGGGTAGGCTATGGTGTATAGGTGTATTGAAACAATATATTTGGTTAACAAAATGAAAGGAATGGCTCAGAAGGGTGTATCTAGGGGTATTTTGCACTAGAGGTGAGTGCAACAAAAGGGTTTCACATGGGGGTCGAGAAGTCGAGGTGACTAATCGATAGACACACAATGGTAGGCTATTTGGGTGATAATCCTATAATATTGCCTTCTTAAACTGAAAAGTCCAAATACATCGAGCTAACTCAACATACCTCGTCTATGGTCTCGAAATGATGCAAAGGCCAAGTTCTAAAGTTTACAAGCTGCCGGCACACTCATAATGTGGTGGATTTGAGGTAAAATATTGGAAACGGATAAGGATAATCTCACCATATAATATCAAGGGTTGTATGTGCTCGGCTAAGGTCTAATCTAGTTAGGTTAAGAAAAACATGTCAAAATTTTAAAAATGGCATAATTTTTCAAAATAAACTAGAAAAGGATGGCAAAATAAAGTTCAAGAGATTGTTCTACTCCCGTCCCCCCACTTGAATTGTACAAAGTCCCTTTTGTACTAAGCGTTAAATAAAGGTGAAGAGAAAAGTAGAATTAGAGCGAGAACTTCCCTGAAATTTGCTCCAAAAAGAAAGAAGGCCCACGAAAAAAAGATGTGCCTTCGTATAAGCATCATGAACAAACTTCAGTCCCTGAAATTACACTACCGACAAGCATAATTCTAAAAAGAAAAAATGAAAAATGAAAAACAAACCTAACTCACTTTCGTAGGAATCACGGTTGCATTTAGCATATGCAACAAGCCTTTTAAACCACTTGGTGTCCCAAGTGGACGAGTAAAGTCTCGTGAGGGTTTACAGGGAACACACCCACAAAGTTCATTTAAAATACTAATACAAGGTTATTGTGTTTTAAAATGAAAGAAGTAAAGCAGAGGAAAGTTACGTTGTAACTCTTTGAGGGAGTTACGCCGTAACTGGCAAAACCTGACATAAGCTGCAAAGCGAGTGGCTACGGCGTAACCACTAAGATGGTATTACGCCGTAATTGGTAATGCGTCTAAAATTCTGCTGCAAAGGTTTGGTTACGGCGTAATCACAGAGATTAGTTACGTCGTAACTATGGTCAGATCAGTAAACTGCAGCAGCAATCACTTCCTCGTTTCCTGAAAAAATGGTTAAAAACACAAAACCCTATAGAAATGGAAACAAAATAAAAGAAAGTGATAATTCGGGTTGTCTCTCGAAAGAGCACTTTTCTTTATTTACGAGTTTTAAGTTAGACTCAGAGCCGCGGGGCTTTATGGGGGCCTTTGGACTTGCCCGACTTCCTCTATGTCTTTCATCAAGTTATGCCTGACCCAAGAGACATTCGTGGCAGTGTGGAGGTATTCTTTAGTCTCGATCTTCCTAATTTTGTAAAATTTTTCCTCCGGCCCCAAATGGTAGCGAGTGAACTCATACTTTTCGAAAATGATTGGTGGTGGCCTCTTGTAAGGAATCCCAAGGAGTTTGCACCTCCTTTGCTCATATGCTTCATCATTGGGGTCAGTAAATTCCTCATTCCCTTGCAACTCAAGGTAATCTATAATCCCCTCAATGTCATCGTCGTCAGAATCGATACCTTTAAACCATTCTTCATCGAGCAGATTCTCCACTAGTACACGCTTGCATTCTTCCTTTTCATTTCTTACCAACTCCTTGTCATCCTCAACTGTTATTTCACTCGAGTTGTTAGGACCCTCGTTGTTTGAATTTTCTTTACTCATGTATTCTTTCCAAATCTTCTCTTGTGTTAACGTATCTAAATGTCCATACTTGATCTTCACCCAACTGTCAAATCCCAAGTTGTCCAACCAAGGCAAACTTGTCCTTTCCTTATCGTTGGTTGAGGTCCAAAAGAATTCGTCTTCTCCCATTCTCTTTAAGCTGCTTCCCTCGTTACATTTATCGTCATAAGGGTTGCATGATGCCCAAAAAACTTCCCCAGGAGATTTTATCCTTTCACACCAATGACTTCGGGTTTCATTGTTGTCAGTTTCGCTTAAATGATCTTCCACGCAGTAGATGTCATTATTAGCCAATTCCTTTTTCTGAGTATGATCATCGTAGTCAATCTTGAGCTTTTTAAGAAGATTCGGGTTAATCTTAGCATTCCCAAATTGTATTGCGTACCAATCATCAAATGTCAAATCCCCGAACTTGATATTATGTCTTTCAAGCTCGTGAGGGCACGTCCATTCTTCTTCTTTTACACTATCCCCACCGTTGTAATACTCGAGGAAGGGGTCGCACGTAGGCCATGCTCGTGTGGATTCATTGTCGATTATGATTATCGGAGTACACTAGTGAGTGATAGGTGGCCCATCTTCATCTTCGAAAGAGAGTTTCTCCACTCTTTCATCATCAGTATATGCAGGCCACATGAATTTGTTATTCTTGACCCTATCCTTATCGCTCCCTCCATCCCAAATTTTAATTATGAGGTCACACGAGGCCCATAGATCATACCAATCCCCCTTAGCTATGGGTATCTTTTTGCACCAGTGATATCTCCTCTTAGGTAGGGACAGAGGGCATAAGTTAATATCGTGGGACCATTCGTTAATCTCCGGTGTTCCTAATTCGTCTACTTCGAGGAATTCGTCTGCCCACGTATCCCAGTTACGCCGTAACTCAGATTTTTGGTTACGGCGTAACTCGCTAGAGTCGTCCTTATCAACATTCTTCATAACCCCATGATCGCTGTCAAAAACATAGTTACGCCGTAACTCTTCAGACAGGTTACGACATAACTCAGATCTATTGACGAAATTTTTACCATAATCCGTATCTTTGGCCTGTATCTTCGAGTCATTATCAGCAAAAATCACTTTACATTCCATTGTGGCTTGTGATCCTTCTGGTTTATTGTTATTCATTCTTACTTTCTCACTAAGCTTTTCCAATATAGATTCAAGGTTTTTTAGGGTTATGTCGTGATTGGAAATGCTTCTGTCAGTGTTTTCCTGGAATTCTTTTAACCACTCATCTTGTTCCTTTTGTCTTTGGGCTGAACTTTCCAGGAATTTGTTAATTGTTTCTTCAAGATTGGGCTTTATTTCTCCATAAGGCCCACAGTTGTTATTTCCACGGTATCCGTTACTATTTCGATTATCTCCGTAAAACGGTTGATTTTCTCTATATTTGGCTTCTTCAATTATATTTTCTTCGTCAATGTGAGGACAATTCTTCGTGAGATGTCCTCCCCCACAGCTTTCACAACTCACTTGGATGGCATGAACGGTTTCTCTGACTTTCAGCATATCTCGACTTAGGTTTTCAATTTTACTAGCGATTGCTGCAATTCCCTCAAAACTTCCGCTTTGGTTTCTTTTGCTTCCTCCATCGTGCCATTTTTGAGAATGATCAGCCATTTTTTGAATGGCTTCAATTGTTAGAGTAGGAGTCATGTTCGGGATATGTCCTTGATAGTCCAGCATCTGTCTTGTAATCACGTTGATTCCTTTGTAGAAGATGTTGACCTTTTGCTGGTTGTTCAGATCATGAGTAGGACATTTGTAAAGGAGATCGTTGTATCTATCTCAGGCTTGATACAACGTTTCATCGTCTTCTTGTTTGAAATTATGGATCTCCAAAAGCTGGTTAGAAATCTTCGACGGAGGACAATACCTTTAAATGAAATGCTTCTTAAGTAGAGCCCAAGTATTAATTGCCCCGGCGGGCAATCTTTCAATCCATCTTCTGGCAGCTCCAGTAAGAGTCATGGGGAATACCCTTAGCATAACAACATCATGAGACACGCCCGAAATGTTGAAAAGGCTTGCGATGTATAGGACATTTTCAACATGCTCATATGCATCCTCATCCCTGTTTCCTGAAAAAGGGTTAGCACAAAGCTCCCTCATAAATTGGTCTTTAGTTTCGAAACGGACATCAGCTCCAATTGCCGGTCTTACAAGACCCGGCCCTTGTTCTGCTCTTGTCAATGCCAAATATTCCTCAAGAGTGAGGTCATCAATGTTAATAACTTCCATGGTACCTGAAAACTTGAATAATGATCGTGAGAAATTTAAAACAAAATGAAAGACATAATAGCAATCCTAATATAACTCCCCGGCAGCGGCGCCAAAAACTTGATGCAGGTTTTACTGACTAGGTTTTAATATTTATATAGTCTCGTTATACATATGGTCTACCCTAATGCACTAACGGGCAGTGTACCCGATCGTGTGTAGTGTAGTATTAGGTAAAACCGAGGTCGTCCCAAGAGCTATGTGTGTTGGATTATTACTAAGTCTAGGTGTCACAGATTTTAATAATGATTTCGATAAGGAATTAATTAATTAACTACTAAAGCAGATAAAAGCAGATAAAAGGCAAGGTTTAATCAATAGAGGAGAGTGGTGCTAACCTAGTTATTCCTCCTAGCTAGTAATGTCTACGTCTACTTACTTCCAATTACTTCAGGTGGAGTCAAATTCGAGAGGACAACATTTGGTCAATTCGCCCTAACCTATCAGCAAAGATGCCACCATTGGAGAAGTCAGGTGTCCCTTCATAAGTCCAGTTGTTCCTGGTCCCCTAAGCCAAGTCATTAAGTACCGCTACATGCTAGATTTATAATAGTGAGTGCCCGGGCGTTAGCAACTTAAACACTCACCCCCTAATTCTTATGTTCATCCAAACGGTAGGTGATCAGTTGGTCAAATCGCACAAGTAGAAAGGGTCGTCAATTGGTCATATCTTACCATTCCCGTCTCAGTCTACTCACTTAGGGTCAGTTGGTCATATCTCCTAAAAAACTAGCCTCTACAGCCATTCAAAACTACCGAAACAAGGGTAGCTACCAATAAACTATGCATGCATACACTTAGAAATAATTATACGGAAGTAATGTAAACGCAAACAAAACAATTAAGGAATCATAACTAGGCCAGCACCAAGAGGTGCTTAGCCGCTCATATTAACCATACAAATCAATTCAATATTCAAAGTTACGAAATACATGAATCGAAAGTAAATAAAAGATAAAATGCTAATGCTTATCGTAGGGGAGTGATTCCTCCCTTGGAGACAGCTCCGTATGCTCCTCTAGATCTGCCTTTGGCTTCTTCCCACGTTCTTTGGTTGTGGTGTGTGGAATGGGATGCTTTGAAATGCTGAAAATCGTGAGGTATTTATAGGCCAGATCTGGGTTACGACGTAACTAATATAAGAGTTACGCCGTAATCTTCAATTCCTTCGTAATTTGCACTAGATCTGCTGGTTACGGCGTAATCTTATGAGTGGTTACGCAGTATTTTCAATATTACTTGGTTACGCCGTAGTTGGTGAAATAGTTACGGCGTAGTTATCAGCGGTGTGGAACCTCATTTGACCTAATAAGTTACGTCGTAGTCTCTAGGGTGATTTACGCCGTAATCTTCTAATGAATTGGCTTGCTGTAGTTACGGCGTAATGAGAGAGATGAGTTACGCCGTAACTTCTTCAAAGTCAGCATACTATGATAAATATTTGATATTTCTCCAATTCCGCGTCTCTTTAGCTCCAATGTTCGTAATTTACCTAAAAGTGGAAAACAATGAAAAACAAGCGTAAATCCATATAAATGATATAAATTACAGGTATTATCGGGGGAAACTGACACTTAATATTCAGGACTATTTGATGTTATCAGAAGCCATCAGGTCGCCGTCATTAGGTTTTCGTTTTGGCCAAGTCATCGATTGGACGACGTCACTTAGAGTTGTGACGCCGTCGGTCTTTAGTTGAGACGTCGTCTTGATTCTAGATGTGGGTCGTCTGGGGTGAAAAATGTGAGTGACGCCCTCCATCTTTAAAGCGTGACGCCGTCAGGTTATATGACCAGAAATTTCACTGAACCGTCGCGTGCATGTTTTGATCAAGTCTTCATAGAGGGACGACGTCGCCCTTTGGATGGGACGCCGTCAGGTTCTGCTGATCAGTCTTGAGTTGGTTCGATCTTGACTTTGCCATTTTTTTCATGTAATTGCTCTTTTTCGTCCAAATGGGCTTCATTCTAGCATTTTGCTTCCAAAAGACCTAAAAAGTAAAAAGGAGCGAAATTAAGCAGTAACGGATATAAAATGTGTCGAAATAGGGCTTAAATGATCCCCTAAAAGCGTACGTTTAAAATCCTTATCAGTTAGTTTATGTTTAGTTTTGTATCATATGTAATCTAGTGATTAGTGGTTTGTTTTTTTTGTTAAAGGATAGGAAGTGTCTTGTTATATTAGCTTTACCGCCTATGTAACGGGCTGAGATATGAGAATTACTTAAATTTTTTATAGAGTAATACATTTACCGGTGAAACCCTTTACCCAAAAAAAATCATGGGATTTAAGATTAGAGGATATTTTGGATGACTTATTTATAATGGAACCTAGCAACGGGAAAGAGGAAGAAATCAAGCCATTTAAAGAACATGATTCAGAAGAAGGAGAAATAATTACAACACAAAATGGTATTTTTTATTCCAAATTTTTTAATCTCGATACTAATTATCTTGCTAGTGTTTCTAAACAGGATTACGAGAAGAAGGATGACGTGATTGGGCATATGATCTCAGAACCCACCATTTACGTCACACCCAATAATGACAACGAAGAAGTGGTAGCACAACCACTTGATAAAAAATCCTCTTCGCCTCCCATAGAAATAAAATGGGACTCAATTATCTTTGAAACGAAAAAGAAAATTGATGCCAATAAATCAACCTCAACAAGGGAGTCTCTCGCATGAAAACCACAAGTCATCTAACCCATATAATAAACCAAATAAGGTAAGAAGGGGAGCACAATATTCGACAAGGTATAAGTTTCACTTATTGTTTCTCCTTACCGTAGCATATCTACACATGTATGGTGTTTATTGCTACTATCACCTACACTTACTAAGGGCTATTCAAGATTTATATCCTACAGGAGTGCTTACAATAATTCCAGTGAGTCGCTGAAGTATACCGATGTATCACTCCATGACTATAGACCGTTTGATGCATAAGTGACCATCGTAACACTAGGCTTAATTCATAGAGAAATAATGAAGTGTCCAGCTGTCAGTGTTGTTTGATGCTGAAACTGACAGGAATTTACATTCAATCACGGATTAACACAAGTGTGAATCCTCTATGAATGTTCTGGCAAGACTACTAAGATATGCAAAGGATTCAAAGATTACAATTTGTGTTCTTGTTGATGAACAACAAATATAGATTGACATGTGTCTTAAGAGATTTTATTTGTGAATCTCATTTAGATCTAGACTCAATTTGTGCATTTTGGTTTAGTGAGCGGAGACTGGAGCAGAGTGCCACCTTTTCAATATCAACACATCTTGGAGTGAGAGGCCGATAGATTACGTGTTTAATATCTGTGGGAAAAGAAACAAGAATCTGTTGAAAGAAACTTGAGTGGTTGGGGAATGGGTTGTGCATTGCATCATTGGGTCCATGATGTCTGTCTTCAATATCTTAATCATCTTTGTGATTAGAGATAGCATATGTATTGACCCACTTTCTGTTCTAAGTTTATGGAGGGTTGATTCCTTGAAATCAATAGTATATATGTTTTTCAAGTAATACAAGAGAAGTATGTATTCCCGGATCGTTTCTCAACGAATGTTGAATAGAATTCGTGATTCGAGTCGCGGTTTTGTAAATTTGAATAGTGAAAAGGAGGGTAATTGGGGTTTTTACACTAAAATTTATAAAAATAAGCTAAAACAACTTAATAAGCTATTAAAACAATTATATGAAGCAATTATAAGCTAAAACGCAAAGAAAACCTAAAACGAGCAAAACTCGGGCTAATCCCGAGATTAAAAAGTGAAACTAAGAAATATTAACCCTAGAAATGCAAAACTATTTTTCCTACGTCCTAAATGACAAAATAAAATTATAGAAAAAAGTCGGATATTTTTTTTACTTTTATTTTAATTATTATGAATTAAAAACTAAAACTATGAAAACTAATTGTTAAAAATACTAAACGTTAATGCAAAATTACAAAATTTTTAGGAAAAGTACTTATTGAAGTGCTGAATTTAAGAAAAATAAGAACCAGTTTACAACTTACCTCAATAAGCTGGGATAAGCAGATAAGAAGCCGGTAGCTTAAAAGGGCAAGTACCCTTTTATATTAAAGGCATAATTACATATATATCCTTCCCTGGATGAATAATTACATGTATATCCTTTGTACTAGTTTTTTATGCATAAAATACAATGCTTTTAATGCATCAAAATGATATATATGTAATTTCCAAAATTTCCAAGGATATATATGTAAAAACCCCTATATTAAATATTGCACTAGGGACAATGTAAGTCCCTAGAACGCATATGGTGAATGGTGTTGGTGTTGTGTATGCTTAACAAAAGGGAGGTCCAGGGTTCGAGCCTAGCTCACCCTGGAACACCCTTTTTATTTTATTTTTCAAATTTCTTTTAACCAACTTATAAAATAAGCTAAGATAAGCCAAATTATACAGAAAATGTTTTTTGTCTTTTTGATTTTAAACCAGAAAAAGCAATTTAAAAGCTGAAAAGCTGAACTTAAACTGAAAACAAAAAGAGTACAACTGCTTATGATCTACAAGCTACAATAAGCTATACTAAAGATGAAAATAAGCTACCAAGCACTAAAGTCTACTTAAGCAAGCTTAATAAACAGATTTAAGCACAAGATAGAACTTAATAAGCTGATAAACCTAAAAGCACGATACTGCAAGCATGCATACCCAAACATTCATAATGGATCAACTTTAAGCACACTTTAAGGTATGCTTAAGACATCTAAATTCCTAATAAGCTAAATACAGACTAACTTTAACAATTAGGTATTACTAAAAATCAAAATTTAAGGAGGATTGAACTCAAATAAGTTGTTTAAAACAGTTGTTAATAAGACAGCTAAACCACTGCACCAGATTGCCCTAGTGTAGTAGTGCTGTTTTCAAAACTACTTTTAAGCACTTAAATGACAAGCGCTACTCAAATAAGCTATGAACAGATCAAGACTGACTTCTAAATTACAGATACATCCACTTGTTGAGCTTTAATGACCTATTTAAAGCAGAAATTAGATCTGATACACACCCTATCAAGAAGCTGTTTTTGTGATTTTAACCTTTGACACATGATATAAAATTGACTAAAATGACTTGAAAAATTTTAGAAACTGACTCAAACTTTTAAAACATATTAAATTGAGTCATTTAGACTCAAAATGAACTACTACAAACACCTTTTGATTACCTAACCATTATAAACTGCTTAAAACTGTTCTAATTTGTGAGATTTTGAAAATCAATGAACAAGCTGTGAAACTTAATGAAGTTGATTGAAATGGATTTAAAACTTCT
This sequence comes from Chrysanthemum seticuspe, assembly GCA_019973895.1. Taxonomy (NCBI): domain Eukaryota; kingdom Viridiplantae; phylum Streptophyta; class Magnoliopsida; order Asterales; family Asteraceae; genus Chrysanthemum; species Chrysanthemum seticuspe. Next base: position 48,185,019 of record BPTQ01000001.1, read on the forward strand.
ACTATGGCGTACTTATATTAAGCTAAACCAAACTACTTTAATTACCAAAAGTTGTTTTAAATCTAAAACTACTATTGTGCCAAACACTACTTTAAGAAACTGTTTTCAATAGGCTATTAAACTTGATTGAATCTGATTTAATATGACTTATTAGCACCTAATGACTTATTATAACTGACTTCTAATACTAATTAAGCTACGATTAAGCTAAACTACAGATGACTTATTTTTTAGCTTTTAAGAGAGGTTATATGAGAAAATGAGTACAAATTACAAGCAAGTCTAAAATGAACAAACTAAAGCTATATCTAACCAAATTAAAGCATAGTAAAGACAGAAATGCAAGAAACGAGCACTACAAAACAATAAGCAATCTTAAAATAAGCTAACAAGTACATTTACATAAGCCCTAGCTTAACAAGGGCTTAATATGCTCGAGAAGCTACTCAACAAGCTCCAGCTTGTTGAAAACAAGCTGGTAAGACCCTATAAGCTCTTCCAAGGCTAGCTTATTTGACTTATTTTTTACTTATTTTGGATTTTTGGACTTAAAAACTGTTTAGACTTGAACGTAAGGTAACAAAAGCTCACAATAAGCTACTGAGCTTGTAAGACAGAAATAAGCACTTATGTAAGCTTGTTTAAACAAAAGAGAACATAATGAGCACTTAAAGTAAATAAGACAAGTAATGAAAGCAAACGGATTTTTATTAATTAAAAGTGAATTACAATGCAGGAAATTGAAATACAATTTAAATGTAAAGACAATTAACTAAATAAGCAGTAACATAAGACAATAAAATGGACTCAATAACAAATTATTGGACAACTTCTAATCTTGTGAAGAGGTCTTCTTATATAGGCCTTCAAGGGTGCACCTAGGGTTTCTGAGAAGTTTCAGGATACTCTGATTTTGACCTTTGATCATCAATCACATCATCTCAATCATCCAAAACCCTTAGATCACTTTTGTGAGGTGTCTTAACCAATAGGAGCTTCTGGGATTGCCAACATGGCATTACCTATGCCAAGTCAATCTGAAAGATGCCTAGTACCAAGCTTGAGAAGGGTACAATTGGGAATTCAATGGGAGGGATGATGAATAGTAGTGGGATAACTTGGGCGGGGAAGGGTATTATGGGTTTTTTTTAATTCTTTGTTTGACTTATTTTGACTTGGGTATTGGGTTGTAAAACCGGGTAAGTGGTATAAACGGTAAGTGTATGATTTTAATGTTAGGCTTTTGGGTGTAGTTTGGGCTAGGATGAGGATATGGATTGGATTTGTTATTTGGTTTGTATCCGGATATAGTAACTAGAATAGTTTATCATAATGACTTCTTTTGCCATTTTGTGATACTTCAAGGACCAAAGGTGTAATGTTGGGTAAAGTGGGGGATGTAATGGTAATTATGGTAAAGTGAGGGTGTGATTTGTAAAGTTAAGAAATTATGATTCAAAGTCCGTAAATGAAGAAAACTGATTCCCCGGCTCCGGCTTTTGCACTCTTTTCTTTCTCGTGCTCGATTTTGCTGGGTTTTCCTTGATTTTTTTTGTCCTTTTTCACAATATTCGTACGTGCACATGCATAAACACAAAAACACAATATATTTGGCATTTTTGATTAATTTTTAGTCTATTAAGTCCATTTTATAAGGTAAAAGGTATGTGTAATTTAACACATACCAAGGGTTCATTTCTTTTCACCCTTTCATTAACCTTTCTTTTTCATTCTTCAACCATTCTATTCCTTTTACTCAATTACTCATTTTTTTCATACTTAAGGACTTTTACTCTAACTAGTGGAATGTCCTTGGTAGGTCTTTCCGGTCCTGGATGGACCATGGGATAAAACCTAAACTTAACCGCTTTATTTCTTCACGAACATAAGTGTTGGTTTTGGTGTAATATCTCGGCCTTGAAACCAATTTAAAATCAATCAACGTGTTTCTAGAAAAACTTGTTATGATAACACATTGAAAGTTTTTGTTTTGAAGAACTACTCCTCTTACACATGTGCTTATAAAGATTTTTGAAAACAAATGCTTTACGATTCACGTATAGCTCTTGAAATCAATTGAAAGTATTTTTCACATGGAGGAATGAGTAAACACCTTTTAAATGAGTGAATCATTCTAAAGAGCAAGGTTGTCAGGATCAGGATCCTACCTAGGATCGTTTTCGGCTTTGCAAGATCGTAATCGTAGGATCGGATCGGGATCGTAAGATCCTATGAAAATGTATATATTTTTGTATAGGGGTTGTAGTTTTATATTTCTATATAATATTTCATATGATAAACGAATCTAAATGGATGATAAAAGAAAAAGTTATATGTTCAAGTACCGTAGTAGTAGAATATTAGACATATTGCAATGCATACTTGCACAAAGTTACTACATACGTGCACGGTGCACCTACTCCTTGTTTTAATGTTTTTCTATTATAGGTTTTTCGTGATAACATTTATGCAAAAAGATAATGTTAATTTATTAGCACGTGATTCTGTAAATTTTTTGTTAAAATATATAGATTAATGCAAAAAGATAAAAGGATTGTATCTGAAAATGAAACGACATAATTTATAATAGAGGACAACACGATTTTTTTTTTCTTGATGACCAAATAAATTAAATTAAAATATTCTGATAATATTACTAAATTTTTTTCTTGATGACAAAATAAATTAAATTAGAATATTCATGCTTTTATATGTAACATAATAAAATATGAACAAAATTGTGTCAAGTATGTAGATAGTTTACTTCAAACACAAGCTTCTGACATTTTACAAAGCACGAAATCGTTTTTCATAATAAACCCAAAAAGACACATCTAAACTATTTCTAAATAGTCCATAAAAACATAATGATTTTACACTTTTTAATCTTGCAAGAGACAATTAATTAACAGCACCAAAATATTTTTTTTGAAAAATTCTTAGTTAGTGGGCTTTAAGACATGTGCTGATACTTAATAAGTTAATATTAAAAAAAAAAAAAAAAAAAAAAAAAAACTATTAATAGGCGATCCTATACGATCCGATCCGATCCTACGATCCTACACGCGATCCTACGATCCTGCTGTGATCCTACCTGGATTATGATCTTGTTAAGATCCTGATCGTTTTTTGTGTGTAGGATCGTAGGATCGTACGATCCTACGAGCAGGATCGCGATTTTGACAACCTTGCTAAAGAGACTAGAATTTGCGAAACACGTTTACGTCGCTAGTTAAAGGGTTACATCATCAGCTTTTAGGTGACAACTATCTCTAATAACCAACTTGAAATTATTACCCGTCACGGTGCAAGTCTATTCGGAATAATAATTTTTGAGTCGAGCAAAACGTTGAAGATTCAACAACGATCACAAAATATTTGATCACATTTTAATCACGTTTTTTCCCTCTAAAAAATAGCATATCGTGATATTTTTTTGATATCTACTGATTAAAAGATATGTTTTTGAAAACTTTTGGAGAGAATAACTGACCATTTTGCATAAAATTGAACATTTTTTAATTTTATACTCCCCCTTCGTAAAGGCACATTTTCAATTTTTCGTTCAAACTTAAGGCTTTGAAGGGAGTTATCTTGAGCATGAAAATGATTCCGGTAAATCGCAACCATAGGAGATAGTGTCAATTTGTTAAACGAAATGGTGTTCAAGATTATGATGATTTCTCATCATGTGTAGGTTTAATGCACAAAAACATACACTAGGAACCTCTTTTTGAAAAATCGAGTTGCGTACAGAAATGTACACAAGTCATTTTGTAAAACGAGTTTTTGTTTTAAAATCTTTTTGTTTATTTATACTCGAACGATTTTAAAAATATTTCATATTGAAGTGCGAGTCCTAAGTTGAAATACTAGAAGTCATTGATGTTCTAAAAAATTAAAAAGATTTTTGTAAAAAAAGAAAAAAAAAAAAAAAAAAAGGTAAATTTTTCAAAAACTAGAAGACTTCTATTCTTTTTGCTTAGCAAATATGCACTGGCACATAAACTTCACTTTAATGAAGTACGAGTTATACATTGTTATGTGTGCATAAGCCATTCGTTATAAATTTTTAAAAACGACATGGTTTAGAACACATTATTTAAAAAAATTAGAAAAACTCTCGCTCAAACATATTTACATCTCCCTATCATTGTTGAATGACATTTCTAGAAACATAAATACTATCGACTATATGAGAGACATGTCACGAGAAGAATTTTTTTGGATTTTTTATTTTATAACGTTTTTGGATTTTTGAATTTTTCTAATGTTTTTGGAGTTTTGAATTTTTCAATTTTATATTTTGTTTTTGATGGTTTTTCAAATTTTGTATTTGTTTTTCCAAAACTATTTACACATAATGAAGCTTTTTGAAAGATAATTTTCAAGAGGATTCGAGAAGACTCTCCAACTGCTCTAGAGTTAGGCTTCACATTCAAATTCGATTACCTAAATACTTAAACCTTTCTTTTGGTAGGGCTTTGGTAAATAGATTAGCGAGTTGGTAATCAGTCCTCATGAAGTATAATTCAACAGTACCTTGTTCAACATGCTCCTCGATAAAGTGAAATTAGAATGCTATGTGTTTTGTCCGGGAATGTTGTACCGAATTGCAAGAGATGGTTGTGGCACTTTTCGAATCACAATACATTGGTATTCTGTCGAAAGTAAAGCTATAATCAGTCAGCTGTGTGCGCATCCACAGTACTTGCGCGCAACACGCCAATAGAGACATATACTCAACTTATGCGGTTGATAATGCAGTACAATCATGCTTTTTCGACGTCCAACTTACTAGTTTCTTACCCAAAAATTGTGTGCCACCAGAAGTACTCTTTGCTATATCTCGACAACCTGCATGATCTGCATCTGAAAATGCAATAAGTTCGATTCCAGAACCCTTCGGATATCAAAGTCTCATGTAAACAATCATTTTGAGGTATCGAAAGATTCTTTTGACCTCTTTGAGGTGATTTTCAATAGGCTTTTCCTGAAACCGAGCTAATAAACATACAGCAAAATGAATATTTGGTCTGGTGGCTGTTAGGTACATGAAAGAACTAATCATGCTCTGATATAATTTTGGATCAACTTGTTTCCCGTGTAAATCAGAATCTAGTTTGATTGTAGTAACCAATGAGGTACTAGCAGGGTCACATGAGTCCATTCTATGTTTCTATCTAGAAATAACAGATAGATTATAACCTATATTCATAAGATTTCTATTTTTAATCCAACAAGTAAAACCATTAAAAATACGCCAAGTTGTTTTTTAAATCGATAATAATATATAACTAAAATGAATAAATAAATAAGGTACGTACACGGGCATTATAACTAGTCTCAAAATCTAAAAGCCCACACGTAAATGATGAATTAAAAATTGGAACAAATCACAAATGATATTGATCGGAAGGAGAAGGGTTTGTGAAACGGTTGTGGTTACAAACGAAGTATTAGTGGAGCAATTTATAGACTTAGGGCGCATTTTGTTTGTATAAGAGGTTAGATTTGGATAAAGATTTGGTTCAAGATTTGGGTTTGATATAAATTTGTAAAAATAAATATTAAAGAGAAATAATACTTATATAATAGTTTTTTAAATAAATGTAAAATAAAAAATGTTATTTATATTAAAATATATATTAATTTATAATTAACCAAAACCCACCAAAGTGTCCTTACTTATAATTTTGTGAAGTCTTTCCATCATCCCTACACACTCGACCAAACTACATACAAAACTTTAAGACTCAAACCCGAATCCCATGTGAAAAACCCACCAAACAAACAAACCCCCCCCCCCACCCCCCCCCCCCCCTCTAATTCTTGAATTATAAACGAGCAGATACGCTTCCGAATCTATATCTATACCACATAAAATGTAAAAATGGTCAAAGGGAAAAAGTGAAAACTTGAAAATTGAATATTGAAAGTCAAGGTGAAACTTGAAACATAAAATGCCATATCTCTACTAATGAATTCGAACATCTATTATGGAAAGGAAACTATTATAGAAAGGAAACTATGGTAATTGGTGTATACACGGTGGAAGATCCAAATGTGGCTCGGTTCTGTTAGATCCAAATGTGTTATGGGTTTGCTTTTTAGGGACCGTCATAGACACCACTACCACCATTAATTTGAATCACCCACCAACACCGAAAGATGTTTCTAAAACAGGTGGTGTTTGAGTTCTGGTAGATTCATTGGCATTAGTGGTTTCGTTGGTGTTTAGTTTTGTTGGTATTTTGAGTGGTTAGTGTAGGTTTGTGGTTCGGGTTGTTCTGGTTTGTCTAGATCTGATAGAACTTGGCCGGATCTATATGAACTTTGTAAGCTTTTTGAAAATTAGAAGTTAAAGCATGAGGATCTGTGGAAAAAGCATGAGGATATGTGACAATGTTGTGTTGTATAAGGTAGTAAGTAACAATGTTGTGTTGTATAAGGTAATAAGTATATGATTAAAAAAAAAAAAAAAAAAAAAAAAAAAGCAAACAACTAAAAGGAAAATGAGTTTTAACATTTTGTATTGTGTAGGTAGAAGTTAATTTGAAAGAAAATAATATAACTAAAGCAGTATTTTAAGGTGAAAGTGACCTAAAGGCAAAATTTACAAACTTGATTTTATGACTTCTTTTCAAGATAGTGCTTGTAGTTAAATTTATTTATTGAAAAACAAAAGATAGCATAAATATGGGTACATATTTACAAGAGTTGAGTTGTGTTTTGTTTGAATTTAATAATTTTACTGTGTCAGCCTTTATTACATGTCCGTTTAAAAAGACATCTTGCTCTTCATTTAGAAAGAGATTAATTAATTAATTTTCTTTTTTTATTCTTCACATTTCTTGATTACAAAGTTACAACTTCACATTACTTTCCAAGTTAGAAAAAGAAAAGAAATGTACATCAACACAACCGTATTTTACAGAATTTTACAGAAATAAAGTCATCGTCATTGCTATGTGTGTACATAAACAAACAATTCTTGCCTCTAAACCTCACACACGGATACACAAATTAAATTTAACAATAAACACACTAAAAGATCGACGCAATCGGATTTTATCAAAACTATACAACACTGCCGCTAGCTCCAACGCTACAAATAAAGATTGTTATATGTTCTTTAATAAATGTTACTCCCTCTGTCCCAAAATTGTTGTCCCCATTTGACTTTTTAGTATTTCTTTTACAACTTTGATCTTAAGTATTTTTGTTTGTGTAATATAATACTTGATGAAAAATATATGAATGATTGGGTTTTAAATATATTTTCATCGCTATTATTTTCATCTCCTATTGTATAACAAAAATAAAAATATTTAAGGTCAAAGTTGAAAAAGAAAGAACGAAAAAAGTGAAATGGGGACAATAATTTTGGAACGGAGGTAGTAAGAATTATTGTTTGAGTTGAATTATCGCATGTTACAACTGTTTGCAATTACATTTTGATCTTTTCACGTTCTATTTTAAATGTTATACAAAACACTTACCACACTATCGCATATCGTTAATTGTCTGCCGCTAAAAGCGGTTACTCGCCTAGTTTTCTAAATTGATAAATTGTTCAATTAATCCGAGTGACTAGAAATGTTTCCCACATTTCTCTTTTTTATTATATGTTTTCGGATTTTTTTTTTTTTTTTTTTTTTTTTTTTTAATGAGTATACTAAAAAAATATCGTTTTAGACCGCGTATGGCAAATCATCATGTAGATCCAATGAGAGATAGCTTTGTTTCTAAGTAAACTAAAACTAAAACTAAAAAAAAAAAAAAGGATTGGAATACAAAGATTATTTCACCGCAACAAAGGGTCATTGTTCTACTCCTAACTCGTAAGAATACAATGCTTTAAATTTAAACATTCGTTTATACATATGCACCCGAATCAAACGACCAAGTAAAGGTATCACACGACACCATTACCGATTGGGGTTTGAACATTATTCAGAAACCAACTTGATATGTAATTTGACACTGGTATTGGTATTACTAGCCAAAAACTCTGGAAGATTATGCAAATCAACGTCACAAGTAATGAGTATCAAGTCATTGTCCTCATCCTTATATTTTATATTGAACTTGCCCTTTAAATGGAGTCTTTGAGCCACTTCGTTTTTCAGTTCCAAAAGTCCTGAAATCGTAGGAAACCGAAACTTTATCATGTCACGTTCAAAAGTTGCTTTCACCATGACCTCTTGTGACCGCTTTGGGTCAGTAGCATGATTAGCTTTTTTGCTTTGATTTGGCTTTGGCCAACTATGTTTACCATTCTCTCGACAAAAAAGCTTCAATGTAGATTTGCTAGCTGAAAAACAAACATTTTTGGACAAAAATTATGGTTATGCTAAATATATGTGAAATAATGAAAGACTGCAAATAAACATAAATAATTTAAGTAAGGGTTTTACTAATATATACCCATTACCCGAGTGCAATTAATGAACAGAAAATTTCCTTCTAAATCAAAAAAATACATTCACAAACTCTAAAATTATCTCGATTAAATAGAAATTTGATATAAAGAGCTAAACATGTACCCAATGGTCACATATCACCAAAACCCTTTAAGTAAAGACGAAAGATGACTCACCACCACCGCAACTATCTGCAGCTTGACTTGATGGTTTACCAACATGTTGCTCAACCTCCAACATTGTAAGAGAATCGACGAGAAATTTGACACAGGTATCGGTATTACTAGCCAAAAACTCTGGAAGATTGTGTAGATCAACGTCACAAGTAATAAGTAGCAAGTCATTATCCTCATCTTTGTATCTTATATTGAATATGCCCTTTAAATCGAGTCTTTTTGCCACTTCGTTTTTCAGTTCCAAAAGTCCTGAAGAAGTAGGAAACCGGAACTTTATCATGTCATGTTTAAAAGTTGCTTTCACCATCACCTCTTGTGACCACTTTGGGTCGGTAGCATGATTAAATTTTTTGCTCTGATTTGGCTTTGGCCAACTATGTTTACCATTGTCTCGATCAAAACACTTCGATGTAGATCCCCTAACTGAAAAACAACGTTTTTGGACAAAAACTATGGTTATGCTAAATATATGTGAAACAATAATGAAAGGCTGCAAACAGAAATAAATAATTTAAGTAAAGACGAAAGATGACTCACCACAAAAGGCGTATCTGCTTAGAAAGTCCACCATATCTTGCTCAGCCGCCGACATTGTAAGAGAATCGACGAGTAATTTGACACTGGTATTGGTATTACTAGCCAAAAACTCTGGAAGATTGTGCAAATCAGCGTCACAAGTAACGAGTAGCAAGTCATTTTCCTCATCCTTGTATTTTATATTGAATTCGCCCTTTAAATCGAGTCTTTGTGCCACCTCGTTTTTCAGTTCCGAAAGTCCTGAAGAAGTAGGAAACCGGAACATTATCATGCCATGTTTAGAAGTTGCTTTCACCATCACCTCATGTGACCACTTTGGGTCGGGAGCATGATTAGTTTTTTTCCTCCAATTTGGCATTGGCCAACTAAGTATACCATTCTCTCGACAAAAACGCTTTAATGTAGATCTGCTAACTGAAAAACAAACATTTTAGGACAAACATTATGGTTATGCTAAATATATGCGAAATGATGAAAGATGAAAGACTACAAATAGACATAAATAATTTAGTAAAAGAAGAAAGATGACTCACCGCCTAAGCTGTTTGCAGCTTCACTTATTGGTGTACCAACATGTTGCTTAACAGCCTCCAAACTAAGAAAATCGATTTTACGCTTTCGGCGTCGTCTCAAAAGCTTGCTCTCTTCTCCTGCATCAGTAGTGGAATTTAAAGTAGCATTTTCGCTTTCTCTTAAACCAACTATATTAATATTGGGACATATTTCTTTGGATGAAGATTGGCGTTGGACATCTACTGAGTCAGTTTTAAGAAAGCTCCCCAAATCTGATGAATCTGAATCTGAATCTGAATCAAACTCTGAATTTGAACCTGATGAATCCCTCTCAAATGGCAAGGTGTTGACCATTTTGGAAGATATAGCTAGAAGAAAACATAAATTAATATAAAATAATCCGAGTTTAGGATATACCATAAAAGGAAACATATGAAACACACAAAATCAGATCAGTTTAAACCTACCTGCTATATAAGTCTGAAGAGCCAACCACAACCAAACAGATCCTTTAACCGGAAAGGTGAATCAGAACACAAAATCAAAAAACAATTTTATTATCGAACGATTAAAAGTAAATTACGCAAACGATTGATTAATAAACAATAATCAGCTAGAAATTACAGAGGTGAAACTCGTTTGATGAGGGAGAGTAAAGTGTGCGCTGAACCATATATCTAAATTGACACTACGTTTATATTGACTAACTTGCAAAGACTTTTTTTGAGAGAAACATTGGTTTGTTAGTCATACCCCTTCCTCTGTTCAAAAAAAAAGTCATACCCTTCATTTTGTAAACATGACATGGAGTTCCAAACAATCTTATTTGTCTCTATCATGCATATTATATTGGGAAAAAAGCTAAAAATCCAAACACAAAGTTGGAGAAAAAAAAAGCCCTTAAATAGTCGGCAGCAACAATTGACTCTTTACAAGCCTTTTCAAACATTATACAGTATTATCAATTATATTTAAGTAGTATTAATGATTTATTGTTATATTGAGTTATGCTTGTTGTTAATGATATGTATCTTTTTTAAATACAAGTGTCACTGTGTATTTGACGTTATTTATGTTGGAAAATTGGTTGGCAAAAGTGACTTTTGACAAATTTTGGATACAATTATCTATATGTATATGTCACATATATGACTAATAGTTTGTAGGTTTGCGTTCTCCTCGAAGAGAGCTTCGCAATAAGCCTTTATGTGTCCAAAATAGAGTTGATGTGAATGAGATATTAGGTCTCAAAGTTAGGCATTCGGTACGATGCCTAAAGAGGAAAAGTAGTTTATTTTCAATCCCACATCGGTGGGATGAGTAAACTTAGAGGGAGTCTATTGTGTATAAATAGAGGCCCTAATTCCACAAGTTTTACACACATCAAATGAATAGTTATTATTGATTTCCAACATATGAAATACGCATATCTTAAGATGAAATTCCTGGCAGTTTAGTTAAGTTCGACAGTACAACTTACTGTTTTGGCTGTTGTACTCTGAGAAACAGACGGCGAATCTGTTTTAAGGGAAGCGTGTCAAACACGTGTCTCGGCTTTTAGTGCTTCTTTGTTGATCTCTATTTGGTGATCAAGTAAGTCTTTTGACTATTTTATTATTTTATTTAATTATCGTTTATCTGCTTACATTCTGTTTGTATTTAATTTACTGTTAATTTTATTTATTGTAATTTAGATTTTAGTTATAAAAGTGTAACCGTTTCCCTACAATTTACTCACGGTAATTATCGTTTATCTGCTTACATTCTGTTTGTAATTTAGATAAGATCCCCTGTAAGGAAAAGAAGATAGTTTTATGAACTATGGATGGGAAGAAAACCATCCTATAAGTACTTACGAATGTGGGGGGTGTCTATCTGTACTGACACCCAAGGTTCAAAATATTGGACCTAAAACTGTGGTTTGCATAATTTTGGATATGATCATAACAGTAGTGCTTATCATTTCTTTGTATGTGATTCGGAAATGATAAATATACACAAAGATACGATAACTGAATCAAGGAAAACTTTCATTGTATGAAACCGTGTTTCCTTGATTATTAGAGGATAATGGATGTTCATCTAGGCTTGGTGGTAAAGTTGTCCATGATGAGAGGCAACTAAATGATGAAGTCCTTCATGATGAGAGACATCAAGATGATAATGTTGTTCGTGATAAGAGACAACAAAGGAGTTGATAATGATCTCCAAGATGAGAGACAAGATCATACTGAGGAAGAAGAGGTTGAACATAGAAGAAGCAAAAGGGCAAGAACCGAGAAATCGTTTGGACCCGATTTTGTTTCTTTTATGGTTGAAAATGAACCGACTTCATACCGAGAGGCGGTTACTTCCTCAGAAGGGCCTCAATGGAAAGAAGCCATTAAAAGTGAAATAGATTCTATTTTACGAAATCATACTTGGGAGCTCGTGGATTTACCTCCTGGTTGTAAACCATTAGGCTATAAATGGATCTTCAAGAAGAAGATGAAAGCCGATGGCACCATTGACAAGTATAAAGCAAGATTAGTAATCAAAGGATTTAGACAATGAGAAGGTCTTGATTACTTTGATACATATTCGCTTGTTAAGCGAATAACCTCGATTAGGATGATACTTGCTATTGCTGCTTTAAGAAATTTGGAAGTTTACCAAATGGATGTGAAAACAGCATTTCTAAACGGAGATTTAGAAGAAGAAATCTACATGAACCAACCCGAGGGTTTCATGGCTCCTGGACAAGAGAAAAAAGTTTGTAGGCTTGTTAAGTCATTATATGGCTTAAAGCAAGCTCCCAAACAATGACATCAATTTTTTTTTCATGTCATGTCAGAACGTCGATTTAAAAATAATGGATGTTTGTGGAAAGAAATAATTGCTGGTATATATGTAATCATGTGTCTATACATAGATGGTATACTTATCACTGAAAGTGATAACAAGATGATCAAATCCACTAATGAAATGTTGGAGTCAAGATTTGACATGAACTACATTGGCTGCTCGATATGGTTCTTGGAACTAAGATCATATGAAACCAAATGGATTTGTTTTGAAGTCAAAAACACTATAAGGACAATATTCTTGAGAGGTTCAATGTGGGGGATTTCGGCCTAGCTAGAACTCCAATGACATCTTTTAAATCTATTTGTAATAGAGGTAGAGGTGTTGCCTATTTTGAATACTCAGAGAATATTGGGCGTTTTATGTGTCTAATGACGTGTGTAAGACTTGATTTAGAAGTTATAATCAAGTTAAGTAAATATACCAGTAATTCAAGTGATGACCATTTGAATAGTATTACACAAGTACTATGATACTTACGATATTGCATTTTGGAAGATATCCAACTGCTATCTAATGATAGAGTAATGCAAATATGGATTCTTACATAAAAGAATCTAGATCCACTAGAGCGGATGTATTGACTCTACGTGGGAAGCTGTGTCTTGGAAATCTTGAAAGTATTTCAAACAGACTTTTATAGCTAAATCTATGATGGAATTTGAATTTATCATTTGAGATAAATTTATAGAATATGCGGATATCTGCGTTAATTCGTAGAGGACATACCAAGATGGCGTAAACCGGTAACGACCATCTATATAAAGTGTGATAGTCAATTGGAAATTGACAGAGCTCATATCACAATGTAAAACGGTAAGTCGAGACATATCCATCATAGACGTTGATTGGTGCGACAATTACTCTCAACTAGAGTTATCACGATTGACTACGTAAAGTCAATGGGTAACATCGCGAATCCGCTTACGAAAGGCTTAAGCAGAGAGTTAGTTAGTAAGTCGTCTAAAGGAATGGGACTAAAGCCCTTAAAGGAATGAGTTTATATGAGGGAAAACCTAACCCAGTTGACTGGAGGTCCCAAGATCTGGGTTCAATAGAACAACCTAATCATATAAATGTGGGGGAAGTCACGTCAATATGGGGGAGTTACTTAACATTGTAACTTCCTAGTCCATTCCTATAACAAATGTGACTTGTTGAGAGGTTAAACATATGGCTTGAATGATTCAGGATGAAATCACAAAGCATAATAATTCAAGATGAAATCACAAAACATATGTTTTTAATGATTCAAGATGAAATCACCTATGTGAGAGAGAAGTGGGGTCGCTTTGAAGGGAATTATGGGGGCGCAAATCCTAAGAGCTCTTGCAGAACAAGACTAGTGTTCATGACCATAACGAACATGACTATGAGGACTTGACAATGTCAGGGAGAGTCTTGTGTGAAGTGTAATGTCGTCTACGTAAACAGAAGTTGAGTTCAAGGACATCGCGTCTACTCGGATCTAGGAGACTAAGTGCATCTCACAAGGGAAGGTTCAAAGGGTCACACCTACCTATCCTTTGCAAGATTCATCTATTGAAATTTCATCGTAATTTTTGCGTATTATGACCGATCTCCATTCATGTGGGGGATTGTTGGAAAATTGGTTGGCAAAAGTGACTTTTGACCAATTTTGGACACAATTATCTACATGTATATGTCACATATATGACTAATAGTTTGTATCGCTTTCAATGAGTCCTCTCTGATTCATTTTCGGATGACTTTTATTGGTTAGCCGAACCAGTGACGACACCGGTTCTCGGTTGAACCAGTTGGTCCGGTCCGGCTTTCAAAACTATGTGTACCATCAATTTGTTAGCTTGTATGAAGTTTTGTGTGTATTATTAATGTGTATAGTAATATGTACTTTTCATTTTATGGTGTTTTAAAAATAAAATTAATTAGTGTGTTTAATTATTTTATATTTTGGATTAAACAATAACTTGTTTAAATTGTACATTGTGAAAATTTTATTGTACACTTGTAGGAAAGCAATTTTTCATTGTTAATACAAATAGAAACGTAAATTTTTCATCACTTGCATAATATCTCTTGAATACTAAAGGTAATGCATAACTAATATGCATTCCCGGGTATATTCAAATGAAGCCACATTGAATTAGGAGCGTTTGGGTTATCTCTCGCCTTTTGCCAAACACCCCCATTAAAAACCATTTTATGCATAAAATGAGTCGAGATAACCGCACCTCCAAAATGTTTTCATATAGGCACACACTAGAACAAAGACGCTAAGTTTGTTTTCATTTTTACTAAAACATACAAATTCTTGCTCATAGGAACAAACATGGTAGCCGCAAAATTTTACGACCACAAGGACACTCTTAACTACATCCCCGAACATCACAAAACCAAGGGTCTCACCAAGGAACAAGTTGAAATCTTTAGGAGTCTAGATAAAAGGTACTTCCATGAGGGTAGGACCATTCATCCCTCTTTTGTCGACGGAAGTAATCTCCGTCAAGAGCTAGCCACTATCAACTTCGATTGTCTGCATGACATCAATGAACCAATTTGTCCTAGGTTTGTCATAGAATTCTATGCTAGTGTTGTCTCTTTCACAAATGAGGATAATCAAATGGCTCTTAGGTTTAGGATCGATCAAAATGACTACTCCATCTCCCTAAACCAATTTGCTCAAGTGCTAGGAATTCCTAACCGTGGTACATGTGTTTACTCGGATAAGTGGTTACTCACTATCCTTGATGCTATCAATGACCGCTCTCGTCCCTACCAAACTCCTTTGGTAGACAAGGACATCATTCGTGAGCACATTTTCAATGAAAGGGTAGCTCCAACCCGTGTCACTCGAGCGAGAAAGGAAGTAAACCGAGATCCATACGGTATGGAACTCAATGAGCTCAAGCCCGAATTCAAAAAGTGGGAGGACTCCTTAGAGCCAATGTCATTAGCACCATAGGAAATAGAGACCATATCAATGCTTGCCTTTGTCACATGCTCTACAACTTGTCCACTCATCAACCATTCAACTTATCTCACTACATTGCTAGGAGAATGGTAGATATCCCCACTCAAGGCTCTGTCGCTCTTCCAAACGGGATGTTACTCACCCGTCTCTATAGAGCATATGCACCCATTCCATCAAGTCCAAAAGGGTTGAAGCTAGATTATTCTCTCATCCCTCACATATTTGTGCCCTTGAGTGACGAACGAGTGTCCAAGACCAAGGCAAAAGGTAAAAGGCCAAAACCTCCAACTCCTTCATCATCATCATCATCAAATAGCTCCAAAGACGGTCTCCCAAATTCTCGGCTACCACCTCAAGAGTACTATGCATCTCTTCTCGAGATTGAGAATGAATCGGCGGAGTTCAAGCAAACCAAGGGGATATTCAAGTGCCTTGGAAGGATGATGACAAAGATTTACAAAAAGTTGGATAAGTGAGGTTTTAAGGGAGTGTTTGGAACAAGAAAAAAACAATGATGTATGATACTATTTGGGTGTTTTTACTTTGTAGGATGATAAACTAACTTGAAACAATGTTGTATGCTAACCGGTTCATGCAGGGGGATAGCACACGAGTGTTATCAAATTTTACCCATTTTCACTTATATGTGAAAATCGTTAGCCCTTGGTGAAAATCAATGCTCCACTATGTTTTGTGTACGCGTTATTGACTGTTCCTAACTAGAAATAATTAATGTCATATGTTTTAAGAAAAATTCCAGGTTTCGAAAAAGTCCCTGATGGTCAAAATAGTGGTCTGTGAAGATTTCTGGGCACCACGGACCAGACGACACCAATTTTTTGGTTCCGTCTTGTTAGGATTTAGAAAATCCATTAGTTAAAGTGTCTGTCACCTCAAGTATATGTACTCATTAGAAAGCTCGTAGACGTAGTCAAGTTAGGTTAATAAGTAGTTAGTTATGTAACACCGTGGATGACGGACATGTCTTTACCCACTGTATGCCTGATCCACAGCCCGTAGGAGGCGAGTCTTGTAAGAAACTATAAATACCCTCTACCTCCCATGGTAGAGGGTTGGAGCTTCAATACCATTTTTCTTTGTTTCATCAAGTTCCCAATTCTCTCTCTACTTTCTCTCTCTAAACCTTCAAACCATACGCCCCTCTTTTATATGTTATGATGTGTTTGTGAAATCCATTATGTTACAAATGGTATCAAGAGCCATGGTTTGATCACTCATCTTTCATGTTCTTGGATTTCTAGTGGTTTTCATAAGGTTTTTGGGTTTGAATGAGTTTAGAGTGGTTTGCATCATTTGGATCATTTCTAGTGTTTAAGTTTAGATTTTGATTGTACTTTTGTGTTTAGAATCATTATAAGTTCTTTGGTTTTGATTTGGAAGGCTTGAATTAGCGTGGTTGAGTTGTTTTTGGATTGAAAAGTGGTGTTTTTGAAAGTTTCATGGAAGCGACTTGAGTCTCGTTGCATAATTCTTTGTAGCGATTTGTCCCTACATTTAAGCGACTTGTCTTTGTTCTGTGAAGCGATTTGTGCACTTAGCGATTTGTCTATTGAGACAAAACGACAAAAAGGACAAGGTAGTGGACGTACTCTTTTGTCTAGCGATTTGTCACTAGCGACTTGTCTGTCTAGCGATTTGTCACTCTAGCGACTTGTCTCTCTAGCGATTTTTCCCTCTAGCGACTTTGCTTTCTAGCAACTTGTCACTCTAGCGACTATTTGTCCCTCTAACGACTTTGCTTTCTAGCAACTTGTCACTCTAGCGACTTGTCATTCTAGCGATTTGTCAATCTAGCAACTTCTCTTTCCAGCGACTTGTCACTCTAGCGACTTGTCTTACTAGCGAGTTGTCTCTTGAGACTCATTGTTTCTTATTGTTACGTTTTACGATTTTCTCTTGATTTAGTAAAATCCCGTGAAAGAATCTATTTTCCGGTTTAATCAAAGAGTTATAAAATCCCGTAGAATCTGTAATCATGTCTACCAACATGCCTACAATCATCTCTTCTGTAGCCGAGGACGTTCAAGCTGCAGGATCAGATACTCATCCACCCATGTTAGATAGAACTGATTATGACTCATGGGCTCAACAAATCAGATTGTACTGCTTGGGTAAGGAAAATGGGGTTAACATTCTCAAATCAATTGATGAAGGACCGTACCAAGTTGAGACTACCAGAGACATACTTGAAACTGCTGCTGATGGCTCAGTGACATTAGGATTAGATAAACCAAAGACATATGATGAACTTACTGATAAGGAGAAAAAGAGATATGATGCTGATATTAGGGCCTCAAACATTGTACTTCAGGGTCTCCCAAAGGACATCTACAAGTTAATCAATCACAACACTGAAGCCAAAGCAGTTTGGGACAATGTCAAGATGCTTTTCTCTGGTTCAGAATTAACTAAAGAAGACAGAGAGTCTCAACTGTATGATGATTTTGAGAACTTTAAGATGAACCTAGGGGAAAATGTCACTGAATACTACGTGAGGTTCCACAAGCTCGTGAATGACATGAGGAATATCAAAAAGACTATGCCAAATATTCAGCTCAATTCAAAGTTTGTGAACAACATGAATCCCGAATGGCACAAATTTGTCACTTCAGTCAAGCTTACAAAAGGTTTGAGGCACACTAACTATGAGCAATTGTATGCTTACCTGCTTCTGAATGAGAAACATGCTATGTTTGAACGAATGATCCTGGAAAAGTTCAAAACCAATTATGGTGATGCAAGCTCGTCGAATGATTCAACTGCATTCTACACAAATGTAGGAATAACCACCAAAGCATCTCAAATGATACCAACTGGTAATGGTAATCACAAACTCATTCCAGATCCAGGGTATAAGCCTCCAGATTCAGACACATTCATGGAACATCTTGTTAATCAATTGGCTTTAATGGTCAAGCAGAACTTGAACCTCACCCCACACACCAACAATCATATCAGAACTGCATCCAATCTTCATAATCATGCTACGGTTAAAGACGGAAAGGTAGTGGTGCAAAATGTGCAAGGAAGACATAATTCATACCTTCCACATAATGAGCAAGGGAATGTTGGTGTTGGATATGGGAATGTTGGAGCTGGATATGGGAATGCTGGTGCTGGATATGGCAATACTGGCGGTGGTGGTGGATATATGGGTAATCAGAATCGTGGAAGAAACATGGCTCAAGGTCAATTAAAGCCCATTAAATGTTACAACTGTGGTGGAGAAGGACACATCGCAAGGAATTGCAGTCTTCCAAAACGTCCACAAAATGCAGAGTACTTCAGGGACAAGATGCTGCTTGTCCATGCTCAAGACAGTGGAGCAATGTTGAATGAGGAAGAATTGCTATTTCTTGTTGAGGGAAATACCAGAACTTATGATGCTGATGTGGATGAACAACCAGTGCAGGGTATGGGTCAAAACAATCCTAATGCATTTCAAGTCGAAGACTGTGATGCATTTGATTCAGATGTTGATGATGAACCAACTGCCCAGACCATCTTCATGGCTAATATCTCACCAATGGTAACCCCAAGGGCTTCTTCACCTAAACAGACCACTCCCTCCAGGGAATCAATCATATCTGAGGTATTAAAACTATACGATGATGTTGATGTGCAAAAAATGCACGACAAAGTACAATCAACTGAAATTATTGAATCAAATATTGAAAATATGGGTAACATCAATGTTGTCCCATATGAGCAATATGTGAAACAAAATGAAAGTGAAATTGTACCAAGTAATGCATCTTCTGCAGTCAATGATGACTATATTTTTGATGAATTCACTGCATGTGCCCCTGCTGATTCTATTATTTCTGAACTAAACGCCTATAAAGAACAAGTTGCTATATATGAACAACGTGCTAAGTTTGAACTGACTACCCGTGAGTAGGAGATGGATGACCAAATGCGTACAATTATCAGAAAAAGCAATTTTAGGGAAGAAATGTTAAACAAGAGTTAGATTCCTTACAAGAAAAGCTTAACAAAACTGTTAAGCAGAAACAAGAACTTCAAGATAATGTGAAAGTACTTAAACAAGAATTCAATGCTAAGGAATCAAAACTTTTAATTGAATTTTCCAACCTAAAAACTTTGAAGAACAAACTTGAAAATAAATTGTACGTACAAGGGAACATCATTC
This sequence comes from Chrysanthemum seticuspe, assembly GCA_019973895.1. Taxonomy (NCBI): domain Eukaryota; kingdom Viridiplantae; phylum Streptophyta; class Magnoliopsida; order Asterales; family Asteraceae; genus Chrysanthemum; species Chrysanthemum seticuspe. The sequence goes on from BPTQ01000001.1 coordinate 48,204,645, forward strand.
AGACTGCTCACATGATCACTAAGCATAGAGTTCTAAGTGATAAGCATAGCGTTCCACTTCTAGATGAACCAAATCCTCAGGCATGTAGTAAGGCTAAAGCAGCTCAAAAGGTAATCTACGATGGAAATGAGATTCTTAAGCCTAGACAGAAACCCACTTGTGCTGAGTGCTCTGAGGAAGATAGAAAATTAGAAGAAGTCTCTAGAAAAAAATTGGATGATAAATTTAATAGTCCCTTGTGCATAAGAGATAAAATCATCGTTAAAACACCAAATTATTCTAAGGATAACTGGATTGCCTTTTATAAATTTAGACCTCAAACCCAGCTGACCCCTGAACAAATTTTATGGAAAAAGGATCTGGACAAACAAAAAGCTGGTGATTTTATTTAAAAGAATTCCCCTTGTAGGAAATTGCCTTCTGCCACTGTGTATCCTCCAAATACACCAATGCATTTAGTGCCTAGAAATCTTCCCACTAATAGCAAGACCTTAATCAGCCTTTACGTAGTTTACCAACTAATTGTTGATTTTGAGAAAACGTGTAAGAAGAGAATCACACCTACTGAGATAACTGAAGGGGAAAGGGGTTTTGAACAAACTAAAGAATGCTATTTAACTGAGGTCATGCCTTTCTTTAAACAACTTAAAGGACAATTTGAGAGTCTTCAAAAGGGAATGGACATAGAGATTAAAGAAATGAAAAAAATGTTTAATGATATGGAACTTGAGGTCAGTATGTATGAACGTGAGCTTAAGAGTAATGAAATAGAGATAAAGAATCTGCACATCATTAATGATAATCTGATATCTCAATGTGTTGCTCAAAATGTGTTCTACACTGTTACAAGTTGTTCTATTACTGTGTCTCAATTTCATGAATTAACAGTTGCATTAAAAGTTTCCCATGATCGTGTCATTGAGCTTGAAAGCACAAATTCAAAATTGCATGATAAAGTAGAACAGGATGATCATGATAATTTGGTAAAACATTATTCTAAACTGGAAGTTGAACATTTTAATTTACAACTAAAATATCAACATCTCAAAGAAAATGTTAAAACCTCAAATATCAAGACATCCTCAGATGTTCCTGAGTTTGATGCAGTTTTTGAAATAAATAAACGTGACGAACAGATTCGAGCTCACTGTAACACGATCAGAAGGATGAGAACCCAAATTTCACAATTAAAGGGTGAAAAGAACAATGTGAATGGCTCCCAAATGCCTCCTCCCTTAGATTCTCAGTATTCTCAAAACTTTCATCTTCAAAACATCATTAATGTATTACAACAAGAAAATGAGAGTTTTCTAGAAGAAAATGAAAAGGTTAAACGACACTTTAAAGAGTTATATGATTCAATGAAAGTCACTCGTAACAAGAACAATGAAAAAATAACTTATTTGCAAAAGGAAATTGAGAATCAGAAAAGTCAGGTAAAAGGGAGAATGCCACTTGTTAGTAATGAGAATGTTGCATTAAAGGCATCTGCGGATTCTAAGTATACTGTGACTGTAAAATATATTCCTCCTCATCTTAGAAATAATGAATTTTTGTTTCATGCCTATTTATGTCACCTTAAGGATAGTATAGAATGTCTCCGTGAGATTGTAGAAGAGGATCGCATAAATAAACCACTTGATAGTGAAATTAGGTATGCATGCTTATATGCCAAACTATCTCAGGAGCTTTTAGAATGTTTAAGAGCAACATGCCCTAAATCCTTTTGTGAGAAAGATAAAGCTGTTATGCCTTGTTCTATGCCTAGTGCTAAGCATGCAACCCATGATATGCCTTGTTCTATGCTTAAAGTCAAGCATGTGAGCTTTGATGTGCCTAGTACTTCAGATCCCAGCACTTCTAGATCTGGAATGCAAAAAGTAGCAAAACCAACTAATGTTCCCATAATTCCCTCTACAGGAGTAATCAGTGGTACAAAAGCGAGCGGGTCAAAGCCTCCAGGCAATACAAAGCAAGATAGGACCTCGCAAGCTAAGAGTGATCAATGGAAGAAAGTAGAAGACCACCCTAGGAATATTAAGTTTGATTTGAATAAACCGAATCGTGTTGATTCTAGTATTAGCTATAAGCGTACTGTAATTAATTCGAATTCTGCTACTATTTGCAAAACATGTAATGAATGTTTGATTTCTGGTATTAATCATGAATATGTTGTGAATGAGATGAGTAATACTGCAATATCTCCTGTTAAAATGGTTAACACAAGACAGCAGGATAAAAAGGTCAGAAGACCAAGGAGGAAGAGGGCTAGAAAATATTGGAAACCAACAGGAAGAAACTTTAGTAATGTAGGTTACCATTGGATACCTACTGGCCGTAAATTCAATCTTAGTGAGTTGAGCCCTAAATTATCTAGATCAATGCCCATTAGGAAATGGATGCCTACTGGTAGAACTATACATTTAAGAAGTGAACATACTTTGAATAGATCCACTGTTACTACTAGTCCGGCATCTACCTCTAATGATTTCATTGACTCTTTTTCTGATGTGGATGTTCCAATCTCGTTTTCTAACCAAGTGGAACCCATTCTTGCATGGGGATCTAAACTATCTAGTCATCCATACTTGTCTGTGTTCAACTGCAGGTCGTTCAAATCGTTCTGTGGTACCTGGACTCAGGTTGTTCCAAGCATATGACTGGAGATCGCTCGCGGCTCATGAGCTTTATGAGTAAATTTATCGGGACTGTTAGATTCGAGAACGACCATTTTGGGGCAATTATGGGTTATGGAGATTATGTGGTTGGTGATAGTGTAATTTCCCGGGTATACTATGTTGAAGGTCTTGGTCATAATTTGTTTTCTGTCGGTCAATTCTGTGATTCTGATTTAGAAGTGGCTTTTAGAAAACATACTTGTTTCGTTAGAGAACTTGATGGTATGGAACTTATACACCATCTCTATCGAAGATATGATGAAGTCTTCTCCAATCTGCTTGTTGTCAAAGGCTTCGAAAACAAAGTCATGGTTATGGCATCGTCGTCTCAATCACTTGAACTTTGGCACAATTAATGACCTTTCCAGAAAGGATCTAGTAAGAGGCTTACCCAGATTAAAGTATGAAAAAGATCACCTTTGTTCAGCATGCCAATTGGGAAAAAGCAAGAAATATGCCCACAAACCCAAACCCGCAAACTCAGTTATGGAATTTCTTCATACTCTTCATATGGATCTGTGCGGACCCATGAGAGTGCAAACGATAAATGGGAAGAAATATGTATTAGTCGTTGTTGATGACTACTCTCGATTTACTTGGGTTAAGTTTTTGAGGACAAAGGATGAAACTCCAGATGTCATCATCAAACTTATCAAACAGCTGCAGGTTCGACTTAACAAGACTGTTAGAATTATTCGAACAGACAATGGCACTGAGTTTGTTAACAAAGACCTAAGTCAATTCTATGAAAGCATTGGAATCAATCATCAAAGAAGTGTTCCACGTACGCCTCAATAGAACGGTGTAGTTGAAAGAAGAAATCGGACCCTTGTTGAAGCTGCAAGAACAATGCTAATTTACTCAAAGGTTCCAAAGTTTCTTTGGGCTGAAGCCATTGCCACTGCTTGCTACACCCAAAATCGTTCCCTCATACACACCACTTATGGAAAAACTCCATACGAACTTGTCCATAAATGAAAACATGATCTCTCCTACCTTCTTGTATTCGGTGCTTTGTGCTATCCAACGAATGATGGTCAAGATTTAGGTAAATTAAGAGCTAAGGCGGGCATTGGAGTTTTTTTGGGTTATGCACCAAACAAGAAGGGTTACCGAATCTACAACAAAAGAACTCGATATAGCATGGAAACTATTCACGTCACGTTCGCTGAGCTGTCTGGGAAATGGCTCCAGGACAATCAAGTTCTGGACCCGCATCTCAATATTTGATAAGTAGTCCCATTAGTTCTTCTCTTGTATAAAATCCCTCACAAGCAATTCCGTATGTACCCCCTTCGGAAGATGATTTGAAGAAATTGTTTGATCCAATGTTTGACGAACACTATGAGCCTATTGCTAATGATCAGTCTAATCCATCAACAGAGGCTGCCCCTAACCCAGTCAACGTGGATAACCCTTCAGTTTCTATTTCATTGAGTCAAGAAGCGCCTACTTGTTAGGATTTGGAAATTCCAGTAGTTAAAGTGTCGGTCACCTCAAGTATATGTATTCGTTAGAAAGCTCGTAGTCGTAGATTATTATCAGTTAAGTAGTATTTAGTTTAAGTAACACCGTGGAGGACGGACGGGTCTTTACCCACTGTATGCCTGATCCACAGCCCGTCAGGTGGCGATTTATGTAAGAACTATAAATACTCTCTACCTCCCAAGGTAGAGAGTTGGAGCTCATAATAAGATTTTTCTTTCTCTCACTAAAGTTCCCAAGTCTCTAACTTTCTCTCTCTAAAACCTCTTAAACGCCTATTTGTGATTATGGTTTAGTGTGTTTATGAAATCCAATATGTTACAAATGGTATCAAGAGCCATGGTTTGATCATCTCTTACATATCCTTGGATTTCTAGTGGTTTTTAGATGGTTGTAGAGTTTGAAAAAGTTTAGTGGTTTTTTGTATTCTTTGGATCATTTCTAGTGTTAAAGTTTGAATCTTGGGTCTAGTTTTGTGTTTAGAATCATTGTATGTGCTTGGGTTTTGATTTGGTAAGCTTGAATCATCGTGGTTGGGTTGTTTTTGGATTGAAAAGTGGTGTTTGTGAGATTTTCTAGCTAGCGACTTGAGCCACGGACTATTATTCTTGTTAGCGACTTGCTTTGTAAGTTGGTAGCGAGTTGTAGTTGAAGTTCTTAGCGATTTGAGCTTAGCGACTTGCCTTTTGAGACAAGCCAACAAACAGTACACTTAGTGGATTCTCTACTACGGGTAGCGACTTGGTAAGGTAGCGACTTGCTTTCAATTTTGTTAGCGACTTGTTCTTTATGTTTCTTAGCGACTTGGTGTTAGCGATTTGGACAGTAGCGAGTTGCTATTTAGCGACTTGAATTCTTAGCGACTTGGTGCTTAGCGATTTGCTGTCAAAATTCGTTGCGATTTGGATCTTAGCGACTTGTCTTCTTAATACTTAGCAACTTGGTTCTTAGCGACTTAGTTCAAGGATTCTTAGCGACTTGGTTGACTTTTGTTTGTAATACGGTTTTCTCTTGATTTAGTAAAATCCCATGAAAGAATCTATTTCCCGGATTAATCATTGAGTTATAAAATCCCGTGAAATCTTTAAACATGTCTACCAACGTACCTACAATCATCTCCACTGTTTCCGAGGATGTTCAAGCAGCTGGTTCAGATACTCGTCCACCCGTGCTTGACAGAACTGACTACGACTCTTGGGCTCAAAGAATCAGATTGTACTGTCTTGGAAAGGAAAATGGGGTCAACATTCTCAAATCGATTGATGAAGGACCTTATCAGATTGAGACTACAAGAGACTTAATTGATACAGCTGCAGATGGAATAATGATCTATAGAATAGATAGACCAAAGACATATGATGAGCTCGATGATAAGGAGAAAAAGAGATTCGATGCTGACATCAGGGCTTCTAACATCATACTTCAAGGTCTTCCAAAAGATATCTACAAGCTGATCAATCACAACACCGAAGCCAAGGCAGTGTGGGATAATGTCAAGATGCTTCTCTCAGGTTCTGAATTAACTATGGAAGACAGAGAATCACAACTCTATGATGAATTTGAGCACTTCAAGATGAAACCAGATGAGAGTGTCTATGAGTATTACGTGAGATTCCACAAGCTTGTTAATGATATGAGGAATATCAAAATGACCATGCCAAACATTCAGTTGAACTCAAAATTTGTGAACAACATGAATCCTGAATGGCACAAGTTTGTCACCTATGTGAAGCTAACCAAAGGTTTGAAGAACACCAACTATGAACAACTATATGCCTTCCTGCTTCAGAATGAGAGACATGCCATGTTTGAAAAAATGATTCTTAATCAGTTCAAATCAAAACAGGGAGAAACAAGTTCATCAAATGATTCAACAGCATTTTACACCAATGTTGGGATTACAACCAAAGCTTCACAAGTCATACCCACTGGTAATGGTAATTACAAGCTCATTCCCGATCCATCATATAAGCCTCCAGACTCTAACACACTCATGGAAAACTTCATCAACCAACTGTCTCTCATGGTTAGTCAAAACATGAACACTCTCCCACATACCAACAACAACCTCCGAACCGCATCTAATCCACAAAATCAAGCCACTGTCAGAGATGGGAAGGTTATGGTACAACCAGTTCAAGAAAGACAGTATGAACAAGGAAGAGGTGGAGTTGGTAGAGGATATGTGGCAAATCAGAATAGGGGAAGGAATGGAAATCAGGGACAAGCAAATCAGATCAAGTGTTACAACTGTGGTGGTGAGGGACATATTGCAAGGTACTGCACATCGCCAAAACGTCCTTAGAATGCAGAGTACTTCAGGGATAAGATGTTGCTTGTGCAAGCTCAGGATAATGGGGTAGCTTTGGATGAAGAGGAGCTGTTGTTTCTTGCTGAGGGAAATGCCAAGACATATGATGCAGATGTGGATGAGCAGCCAATTCAGGAGATAGGCCACAATCATCAAAATGTCTTTCAAGTCGCTGATTGTGATGCATACGACTCTGACGTTGATGATGAACCTACTGCACAAACAATTTTCATGGCTAGCATTTCTCCAATGGTCCCTTCTAAAGTCTCTTCATCACCACAAACTGGTCCATCCAAAGACAAAATCATTTCTAAGGTATTAAAACTGTACGATGATGCTAATGTGCAAAAGATGCATGACAAAGTACAATCAACTGAAACTATTGAGTCAGATATTGAAAATATAGGTAATATCAATGTTGTCCCATATGATCAATATGTGAAACAAAGTGAAAATAAGATTGTACCAAGTGATGGATCCTCTGCAGTCAATGATGACTATATTTTTTATGAATACACTGCATGTGCCCCTGATGATTCTGTTATCTCTGAACTTAATGCCTATAAAGAACGAGTGGCCATTTATGAACAACGTGCTAAGTTCGAGCTAACCACCCGTGAGCAGGAAATGGATGACCAAATGCGTACAACTATTATAAAAAGTAAGTTTAGAGAAGAAGTATTAAAACAAGAGTTAAACTCCTTACAAGAAAAGCTTTCTAAAGCTGCTAAGCAAAAACAAGAACTTCGAGAAAATGTTAAAATGCTTAAGCAAGAATTCAATGCTAAGGAATCAAAACTTTTGAATGAGTTTTCCAATCTAAAAACTTTAAAAAACAAGCTAGAAAATAAGTTGTACGTACAAGGGAATACCATTCAGACTGCTCACATGATCACTAAGCACAGAGTCTTAAGCGATAAGCATGGCATTCCCCTTGTTGAGGAACCAAATCCAGAGGTCATTAAAAAAGATAGAAGTGCTCATAAGGTAATTTATGATGGCAACGAAATCCTTAAGCCTAGACAGAAACCTAGTTGCGCTGAATGCACTGAGGAAGATAAGAAATCTGATGAAGTCACTAGGGAGAAGATGAACAAGAAACTAGATGATCCTAAATGTAAAGAGAATAAAATAACTATCATACCCCATGTTTACAAAAAAGAGAATTGGATTTCCTTGAACAAGTTTAAGCCTCAAACGTTGTTAACGCCCAAACAAGTGTTCTGGAAAAAGGATTTAGATAAGCAAAAAGCAGAGAATCTTATTGTAACAAACCCCCTCTTAGGAAAATGCCTTCAGCAACTATGTATCCTCCCAATACACCAATGCATCTAGTTCCTAGGACTATTGCCACTAAAAGCAAGACCTTAATCAGTTAATACGTTATCTTTCAATTATTTGTTGATTTTGAGAAAACTTGTAAGAAAAGGATCACACCCACTGGTATAACTGAAGGGGAAAGGGGTTTTGAGCAAACTAAAGAATGCTATTTAACTGAGGTCATGCCTTTCTTTAAACAACTAAATGGTCAATTTGAGAGTCTTAAAAAGGGGATGGACTTAGATATTAAAGAAATGGAAAAAGAATTTGATGCGATGATTGTTGAGGTTAGTGACTATGAGCGAGAACTAAAATATAATGAGATTGAGAGGAAGAACTTGCATACCTTGAATGAGAATCTTATTTCTGAATGTATTGCTCAAGATGTGTTTTACACTGCTACAAATTGTTCCATTAATGCTTCTCAATTTCATGAATTATCTGTTGCTCTGAAAGTCTCCCATGATCGTGTCATTGAGCTTGAAAAAACTAACTCTAAACTGCATGATAAGGTTGAACAGGATGATCATGATAACCTGGTAAAACAGTTTTCTAAATTGGAAGTTGAGCATCTTGCTTTGCAATTAAAATATCAACATCTGAAAGAAAATGTTAAAACCTCAAATATCAAGACATCCTTGGATGTTCCTGAATTTGATGCAGTTTTTGAAATTAGCAAACGTGATGAACAGATTTGAGCTCATTGTAACACGATCAGAAAGTTAAAAGCCAAAATTTCTCAATTAAAGGGTGAAATAAACAATGTGACTGGCTCCCAAATGCCTCCTCCTTTAGATTCTCGGAATTCTCAAAATTTTCATCTTCAAAACTTGGTTAATGCTTTACAAAAGGAAAATGAGAGTTTTCTAGAAGAAAATGAAAAGGTTAAACGTCATTTCAATGAGTTATTTGAGTCAATAAAAGTCACTCGTAATAAAAATAATGAACAAATAACTTCGTTGCAAAAGGAAATTGAGAATCTGAAGAGTCAGGTAAAAGGGAAAATGCCAATAACCAATGGGGAGAATGGTGCATCAAAGGTGTATGGGTGTAATAAATATGCTTTTTCTGTGAAATATGTTCCTCCTCATCTTAGGAATAACAAACTTGCCATTCAAACATATTTCTCATACCTTAAGGATAGTCTAGAATGTCTCCGTGAGATTGTAGAAGAGGATAAGTTAGAGAAACCACTTGATAATGCAATTGGCCATGCATGCTTATATGCCAAACGATCTCAAGAACTTCTAGAATGCTTAATTACAATATGCCCTAAATCCCTAGGTGAGCAAGTCAATCCCTTGATACCCTGTTCTATGCCTAATGCCAAGTATACAAGTCATTCAATGCCCAATGTTATGAATGTGAACTTTAGTAGGCCTTCAAATAGTTCAGATCCCAGCACCTCCAGTGTTAAGAAAGTGAACCTCAGTGTGCCTTCGAATAGTTCACATCCCAGCACATCAAAACAGGAAAGGCAAAAAGTAGCAAAACCAACTAATGTTCCCGTTCCCTCTACAGGAGTAATCAATGACATTAAAGCGAGCAGGTCAAAGTCTCAAGGCAATACAAGGAATGATAGGACCTCGCAAGCTAAGAATGTGCATTGGAAGAAAGTAGAAGATCACGGTAGGGAGAATTTGAATAAAACGAATCGTGTTGATTTTAGTGTTAGCTCTAAGCATACTGTAATTAATGCGAATTCTACTACTTTTGGCAAAATATGTAATGATGATTGCGTGGGTTCTGTTACTAATCTTGAATGTGGTATGAATGATTTGTCTAAAGCTGTCAAATGCCCAGTTAAAACTCTTAATGTTAAAAATCAAGCTAAGAAGGCTAAAAGGCAAAAGCAAAAGAAAGTTAGAAAATAGTGGAAACCCACAGGAAGAACATTTAGTAAGATAGGTTATCAATGAATACCTTTTGGCCATAAGGTTAATCAAGCAATGCCCACTAGAAAATGGATGCCTACTGGTAGAATTATTCCCTTAATAAGTGAACATACTTTGAATAGGTCAGATACGGATACTAGCACTGCATCTATTTCTAATGTTTCCATTGCTTCTATTTCTAACATGGGTGTTTCTATTTCTGATGTGGGAGTTCCAATAACTGTTACTAACCAAATAGAACCCATTCTTGCATGGGGATCCCAATTATCCAGTTATCCATTCTTGTCTATGTTCAACTGCAGATCGTTCAAATCGTTATGTGGTACCTGGACTCAGGCTGTTCCAAGCATATGACTGGAGACCGGCGCGGCTCATGAACTTCGTGAGTAAATTTATCGGGACTGTTAGATTCGGGAACGATCATTTTGGAGCGATTATTGGTTATGGTGATTATGTAGTCGGCAAAAGTGTAATCTCCAGCGAATATTATGTGGAAGGTCTTGGTCATAATTTGTTCTTTGTTGGTCAATTCTGTGATTCCGATCTAGAGGTGGCCTTTAGAAAACATACTTGCTTCGTTAGAGAACTTGATGGTGTGGAATTATTAAGAGGTACTCGTGGTTCTAACCTATACACCATCTCTATCGAAGACATAATGAAGTCTTCTCCAATCTGCTTGATGTCAAAGGCTTCTAAAACAAAGTCATGGTTATGGCATCGTCGTCTCAATCACTTGAACTTCGGCACCATTAATAACCTTTCCAGAAAGGATCTTGTCAGAGGCTTACCCAGATTAAAATATGAAAAAGATCATCTTTGTTCAGCTTGCCAATTGGGAAAAAGCACGAAATATGCTCACAAACCAAAACCCACAAACTCAGTAATGGAAGTTCTTCATACCCTTCATATGGATCTGTGCGGACCAATGAGAGTGCAAACGATAAATGGGAAGAAATACATTCTAGTAGTTGTTGATGACTACTCTCGATTTACTTGGGTAAAGTTTTTGAGGACAAAGGATGAAACTCCAGATGTCATCATCAAACTAATCAAACAGCTTCAGGTTCGTCTCAACAATACAGTCAGAACTGTTCGAACAGACAATGGCATAGAGTTTGTTAACAAAGACTTAATTCAGTTTTATGAAAGTGTTGGAATCAGTCATCAAAGAAGTGTTCCACGAACTCCTCAACAGAATGGTGAAGTTGAAAGACGAAATCGAACTCTTGTGGAAGCCGCAAGAACAATGCTAATTTATTCAAAGGTTCAAATGTTTCTATGGGCTGAAGCCATTGCCACTGCTTGCTACACCCAAAATCGTTCCCTTATACACACCTCTCATGGAAAAACTCCATATGAACTTGTTCATAAACGAAAGCCTGATCTCTCCTACCTTCGTGTGTTTGGTGCCTTGTGCTATCCAACGAATGACGGTCAAGACTTAGGAAAATTAAGAGAAAAGGCAGATATTGGAGTTTTTGTTGGTTATGCACCAAACAAGAAGGGTTACATAATCTACAACAAGAAAACCCGAAATATCATGGAAACAATTCACGTTACGTTCGATGAGCTGACCGGTCAAATGGCTCATGGACAATCCAGTTCTGGACCCGCACTTCAAAACAGTCCCATCGGTTCATCCCTTGTACCAAATTCTTCTCCAGCAACTCCATATGTACCTCCAACTGAAGATGATTTGAAGAAATTGTTTGATCCTATGTTTGATGAACACTATGAGCCAAGTGCTAATGATCTGTCAATTCCTACAACAGAGGCTGCTCATATCCCTGTGAATGAAGTCAATCCTTCAGTCTCAATATCACTAAGTCAAGAAGCGCCTGCTGCTGATCACTCTGTCTCATCAACAAATCATCAATCACCGAGTGTACATCATGGAAGTGCTTCTGATTCACAGGATGAAGTTAATCCCTTTGCTACTCCCGAAGATGCTCCATTTGAAAATATATTTGCTCCTGAATCATCATCTGAACCATCTTCCTCAGGAGACATCGACTCTGCTACTTCAGTTCCACAACAACAACCACATGAACACATCAGAAAATGGACCCATGATCATCCACTGGAAAACATCATTGGAAACCTCTCTCGTCCAATATCCACAAGGAAACAACTTGCAACCGATTCCTTATGGTGCTTTTTCAGCTCTGTACTCTCTAAGGTCGAACCAAAAGATATTAAAACCGCCATGAATGAAGACAGCTGGTTCAATGCCATGCAAGAAGAAATTCATGAGTTTGATCGACTTGATGTATGGGAATTAGTACCTGCTCCAGATTGTGCTATGATCATTGCTCTAAAATGGATCTTCAAAGTGAAACTTGATGAGCATGGTGATGTCTTAAAGAACAAGGCTCGATTGGTTGCAAAAGGATACCGTCAAGAGGAGGGTATTGACTTTGAAGAATCATTTGCTCATGTTGCACGTATCGAGGCAATCAGAATCTTCTTGGCTAATGTTGTAAGTAAGAACATGGTAGTCTATCAGATGGATGTAAAGACGGCATTTCTCAACGGATATCTTAAGGAAGTCGTCTACGTCAGCCAACCTGAAGGCTTTGTGAATCCAGAGCATCCTACTCACGTTTATCGTTTGAAGAAGACTCTTTATGGTTTAAAGCAAGCTCCAAGGGCATGGTATGATTCACTATCAAAGTTTCTTCTATATACTGGATTTAGCAAAGGAGCAGTTGATCCGACATTGTTCACCAGGAAGTCAGGCAAACATTTAATTCACGTTCAAATATATGTTGATGATATCATATTTGCCTCGACTGACCCCAATGAGTGTGACCGTTTTTCAAATGAAATGGGTTCTAAATTTCAAATGTCAATGATGGGACAAATGTCATTTTTCTTGGGATTACAAATTTCACAAAGTCCCGGAGGTATTTTTATAAATCAATCTAAATATGCAAATGAGATTCTAAATAAATTTGGATTTGATTCTAGTGACCCTGTTGACACTCCCATGGTAGAGCGTACTAAACTAGATGAGGACCACTCAGGGATCATGGTAGACCAAACGAAATATCGTAGTGTTATTGGATCCCTGATGTACCTCACAGCTAGTAGACCAGACATCATGTTCGCTGTTTGCATGTGTGCTAGATACCAGGCTAAGCCTACTAAAAAGCACTATGAAGCGGTTAAACGGGTCTTTCGGTATCTCCAAGGAACCATCAATATGGGACTTTGGTACCCGAAGGACACCGATATGTCACTAACAGCCTATGCAGATGCTGATCATGCAGGATGTCAAGATACTCGTCGAAGTACGTCTGGAGGTGCTCAGATTTTGGGTGATAAGCTTGTGAGCTGGTCTTCAAAGAAGCAAATGAGTACTTCTATTTCCTCTACAGAGGCTGAATACATAGCCATGTCATCTTGTTGTGCTCAAATCCTATGGATGAGATCCCAACTATCTGACTATGGCTTTGAATTCAACAAAATCCCTCTGTACTATGATAATAAAAGTGCTATTGCTCTCTCATGCAACAACGTACAACACTCAAGAGCAAAGCACATCGACATTCGACATCATTTCATCAGGGAGCAAGTTGAAAACGGTGTGGTGGAACTTTACTTTGTGAGGACTGAATACCAGTTAGCAGACATCTTCACCAAAGCTCTTCCTAGAGAACGCTTTGAGTTTATTCTTCCACGACTTGGTCTTAAGAGCCTACAACAGAAAACACCCAAACGTCTTCAAGAAGAAGAGGAGGAGTAAAAGGTTTCCTTCATCTATCTCTTGTAAATACTTATTCGAAAAACAAAATACAAAATTACAAAACCTTCAAAAACCAAACAGAAAAATATAAAACTTTCAAAAATCCATAAAAATTTGAAAAATCTTGAAAAATTTTAAAAAATATTGTCTTTTTGTCATGTTTTTCCTGATTCGATAATATCTACGGACTTTGTGCTGTCACTCTAAGAATGACACGGGTCTTTAGATGTTGTTCGAATGTTAAAAAAAATAAAAAAAAAAATATATTTTTGGGAGAAAGTGAAACTATGGTTTATTGCCATTTCAGGCAGTAACCCGCTTTTCAAAGAAGGAACAGAGCCATGCTTTATCTTGATTTTCAAATTTCATGCTCTGATTCTATTAACAATTTCTTACTATCTAATGAAAACAAGTTGTTTTGAAAAATAACTCGGACTCTATTTTTGAAAATCATCTGGACTTAAAGTTTGTCAAAATATCTATCTCTCAATCAACAACTTATGTCATTGATTGAGGGGGAGAATGATTTCAATTAAATTAAAAGGTTATTTGTCATTCAATTATTTTCAAAAGATAATCATGCATGTTTAATCTATGGAGCTCAAAGTCTCAAAATCCGATCCTTATCAGTTAAAACTACAGAGATCACAAAAGTTTCATAATCAAGTCACAATTCTAGTTAAAAGCTTTCAAAATCAATTTAAATCTACAGAGATCACAAATCTCAAATGATTTGATAATTGTGATCGGGGGAGAAGTTGTGATTTAAATTGGATTTAAACTGATAATTCGATAAATGGGTTGATAAGTGTTTAGCAAGTTTTCCTCCCCGCATGTGACAAACGATTTCAAATTTTTCATGCACATGTTGAGGGGGAGCATCTACTTTAAACCTTAAATTATTGAAACGTGATTGAATTGTCTCTAAGTGCAGGTTCCCTCTAATATGTGCAAAACTCTTTCAAACTTCGAGGCACATATTGAGGGGGAGCAAAATTTTGAAAACCTCATCCTTCCCCAAAATGCTTTATCTAATTGATTTGATTAGGGAAGTGATGTTGATATTTTTTAGAAAATAGAAATTAAAGAAGTAAATTCTTCCTCTTGCCTCCGTGTGCCAAAAGATTTCAAATACATGAAGCACATGTTGTGGGGGAGCTCTTGTTCTAAAAATATCAAAAACAATTCAGGTACAAAAATGCTTTGATAATATATCACAAGTATCTGGATTGATTTTCAAATGGTTTTCAATTGGTTCCAATGGCAGATGAACTATACCAAAATAGACCGACCAACTTTACTTTATGTATGGTGATATAAGGATGATAAGGTTAGGTATTTGTTCCCATGATCCGCCAGAACCGGAGGGATCTACCCAGGGACTATCCACTAGATAGTGTAGAAGTCCTTAGGTATATTGAAAAAAAGGAGAAAAGTGAGATATGGGAAGAGTGCGGACTGAGACTGAGCTAGTACTGGAATAAACCCAACAAGGTTCTAGTTATGAAGTCTCGGTAAGCACTGAAGGGGTTGAAGAATGAAAAAGAAGTGAATGTGAAAAAGGGTGAAAAGAAATAGCCCTCTATTTATTCAACCTTAGGGCAGAAACCGGGTTCAATTCAAATGCTACTGGTGGTTACCAAGGTAACATCGGTATTGAAGAACAAGACGTCATGGACCCAGTGACGCACTGCACTACAACTTCCTAAACCACTAAAGTTCCTCTTAAAAGGGCTTGTTTCATTCTCACGGGGAACCTACATAATCTATCGACTTTCTCTTAGAGATTGTTGATATTGAAGAAGGAGAACCTCTCCCTAGTCTCCGGCACAGGAACCAAATGTGCACAATTGAGTCTAGAGCCACGAGATCATCAATAAATCTCATTAGGACACTTTCAATGAAGACTTTCTGTTTCACACAATGTGGAAAGAGAGATTAAATCTCATGAGTCCTACGCGTTATCCTTGTGGTATTGCCAGAACATCCGAGTGATATGTAAACATATTCACAATGAAGATGGAAAGCCTTCTGGAGCCAACATCAAACAAGCTCCTGGTAGGTGGCATGTGAGATCTATTCAATAGATCAACCATATGACAACTGAACAGAAACAATGGGGCGATTCAATTTTTTGAATCAATCCTGGTTCAGGATATGGATCGACGGATACCTTTGAAAAACTGGTCGTTGTGCTTAAAAACTCCTTTCTTTAGCACATCGACTGTGTACGAATATTTCAAATCAAAAGGTGTTTATGATTGATAATTGATTTTCATTAAAACCTTCGTTGTATTGCAAAAACAATTTCTATTGAGCGATACACGATTGTTTTTCAAATCTCTTTTTATCAATCAGTGAATCTCAATTTGATGGTTCACTCACTACGTGTTGTCTTCTTTGAGACGTTCCAGTTTGAGAACAGCTAGAGCAGTTGCGAAACCCTGTCAAGGAAATTCTTCGGAATTATACCTGATCACAGGCAGTACATGTACTGATCAACGGGGAACCGTGGGCCGTGTACCTCAATTCAACGAAAGTGATCAAAGACACTTTCGTGCATTTTATTGCTAACTGTTGTATGTAGGTACGCCCGACGTTTGCAGCTGATTAGAATGAAGCAGTCAATCCATAGCCGCATGCTCACACAATACATTCATTCCAAAGAAATCATGATTAGCGCATCAATGACTCTGATATTTTCACTCCATGCTTCTGCTACGCTGCTGCCAATATCATGAATCAACGAAAGCTTCCGCTACTCTGATGAGAATATATCATGATCCAGAATGTGAGCATGTCGGTCCAAATGTCACAACATCAGATAATACCAACACCACAATGGATGAGTCAGAGATTTAATATGGCTGATGATCTCAAAACTGGCTCAAAACTCATTATCACGTGGATAAGTAAAAAGACCTCCACTTGGATTAACCAAACATGCAATGTGAAGAATCAATGACTACGAGCTACAGAACAAAGAACATGAACAAGAATCCAAGAACTATCTCAATGAAATATCTGTTTGTAATCTATGTAATTTTAATGTGTGTTTGAGGTGACCTCCCTTAGGGGAGATTGTTAGGATTTGGAAATTCCAGTAGTTAAAGTGTCGGTCACCTCAAGTATATGTATTCGTTAGAAAGCTCGTAGTCGTAGATTATTATCAGTTAAGTAGTATTTAGTTTAAGTAACACCGTGGAGGACGGACGGGTCTTTACCCACTGTATGCCTGATCCGCAGCCCGTCAGGTGGCGATTTATGTAAGAACTATAAATACTCTCTACCTCCCAAGGTAGAGAGTTGGAGCTCATAATAAGATTTTTCTTTCTCTCACTAAAGTTCCCAAGTGTAGTCACCTGGAAAATTTCGCTATTTTAAATATTCATATTTATGAACTAGACTGTTTATCAAATTTATTTGATCTAAATTGAGCATTTTAGCATGTACATTTCATCTTTTATTGCATAAAATTTATGCCTATCCGAGTAGTCTTATTTAATTATGCCTGATCTTTAGTGATTCTAAATCAGTCTCACAAGAAATATTTTCTTGTCTTATGAGTCCGCACGCGTACCAAACTAAAATAGAAGAAAACGCGAGAAATAAAAGCGAACCAATAAAAGTCTAAAATTTTATTATCGCGTCAGTTTAATTAAAACGTGTCCGAAAATGTAGACAGTATATTTTCACCGTTACGAATTATATCATTACGAATTGACTACGAAGTGCCAAAATACATCTAACACCTAAAATAATACACACTTACAATATCTATTAACTAATTTCATTTACAAAAAAGAAAATAAATAAAACAAACCTTATCCTTCCTACTCTAACCCCACGCCCTCCCCCCTTCACTCAATATCTGCTTCTGCTTTCTTCAGATATACGCCCCACAACCAACAACTCCTCCATTTTCGTCTCCCTTTTTCCCCCTGCACACGCTGCCATGTCTTTTCCAAGTATAGCTACACCTCCAAAACATCCTTCCCAACACCTTAAACAACTTCAATCCAAGAATAGCTAACCCTTGGCTTATCCCATGGAAGCAAATCGACAAGATGAGGTCCCCCATTTGGTTCCTTGTCCCTAGGAGTTTCGGTTAAAGGCAAGACAAAGAAGAGCCACGTGAAGGCTAAGTATCATTACCCAAGAGAGGTCTTACTTCATCCCCACATTCGATTGACCAAGTCAAGCTACTCTTTTTACTCCTTTAAATACCCCCATCGGTCCACAGTGATACCACAACTCACAACTTAGAAATCAAAAGCTAGGGAGAGATACAAAGTGCTTGTGGTTTCTTGTGGATTCGGCTTGGTGGGTTTCTCTTTAGTTGTGGTTTTCTTTCGTAACAATCGGCTCTCATTCTTGTAAGGTTTTCTTGGTTTCAATGTTTCCCTTACTTTAATTTTAATGTTAATTCTTGTTGTAATATAGAGTTGGGTTTAATCTTGATATTGTGTTAAAAAAAGATATAAACACTTGTATGGTTTAATCTTTGGCTTGTGTAGTGAAGGTGATTAATTGGCTTAAGTTGAGTGATATTATGGGTCGAAAACCCACTGTGGTAGAACCACAGTGGTTCGTCTTCTTGATTTTGATAGGTTGGATAAATGTCACCCTTGCTCTTTTCCTTTGACCTGCTGTCGAGACATCAGTTGATGAGAGTCTAATATAACGTCTAAAAACAAGATGTCAAACTATTATGTTTTGGAGTTAAATGGGTTAAAGGTCTTGATGAGAGTGTATGTCATGTTTGAGTTTTGTGGTCGGAATGGTATTCGATTTCCTTTTGTCCTTGTCACCACAATAGGAGCGCGTCGTTAGTTTGTCAAAACTATTTAGGCACATTAGTATTTACTTGCACGACAACTTCTTGGGTCGCTCCGACTATTAGTACTAGTGTTCGGTCTAAACTTTGGCGAAACCTTAACCTTGAAACTAAGTGGTCAAATATGTATGGTATTGAAGCTTGTTTTTGGGTCACAGTAGGTGTCTAACAATGGCTCATTTTGCTACCACACCCCTTAACACAAGTAATGAAAATTACTGGAAACCAATCATGTAAATCGTTGCTTAAATGGGTTTTGAAAGCATGGGTCAAAAACTACTAGTTGCTATCTTTACAAAATAAAATGAAAAGAGTATGCCTTCTTTTTCGTTGGATATTAGTCTCATGTACTCAAATCATACATTCCGTTTGTTATTCTCTTTCGCTAGTATTGGTTTAGAGTTGTTCGAAAAGAGCTTCATCCCTTCCATTCGAGTCTTGACTCGCAATACTTAGGTTTACACATGACGCCTAGTATAGTCTTGTGGCCCTTGGCATGAGTTTCCGCCTCGCGAGTAGTATGTCTTGTGCTCAAAAGTGTTGCATAGACCAGTTAAGACAAGTCCTCGTAACCTGTCTCTTGTCCTTTGGTGGTTAAAGAAATTCGGATACTACTTATTGTTTATTCAAAAGCACAAGTTCAGTACTTTCAATATCTTGTTTTCTTATCCATTAAGTGTAAAAAGAAAAGTTGACATACCATATTCCAAATTCTGAGTGCCAAGATACTGAGAAATATGTACTTCTGCCTTTCCTTCCTTTAGTTTCACATACTGGTACGAATGGTTTGGCAGCTGGGCCTCAGCCACGCTCAAAAATCTGGGCCCCTGCTTGACTGTTAACCAATAGGCCGAAGCCCACTTCCCTTGGCTGCACATCCACCCACGGCGAGCCCAACTGTGGTGCGTCACTTGCTGTACACGAGCAGTTGCATGCAACCTTTTTACAAAGTTAAAAACCCGCCAAACAACTAAAGTTACATAACGCTAAGTACAACAAATCATCATTTTAAACGTGCTACAAACACTTGCCTTCTGATCATTCTCGCCTACTTACCTTGACGTTATTACTTTCAATATTATTTCACGATATCTCATTTTACACGCTTATGATACAAACGGATAGCGAAATACAAGTAACTTCTAAATCATACAAAATAAGACTTATTTTAAAACAATAATAATTTCCTACGTTTCGTCATCAAATATATTTTTGGCATATAAACAAGTCACACTCATTTTTCTTAAAACATAAAACGGAATTCATTTTATTTCTACCACTATAATAAAAACCATTACTCTTCTTATATATACCTATATTTTTAAGCAACGCCTTTATAATTTAATTACGTTACTATCTATTTATGATGTTTTCCGTACTTCATCTACCGGTTACGACAAACCCACGACTTATTTGTTTTATTACTTTTTGTGTGTGTCTAAGTACTTCCATGAGCCAAAGTTAACCATAGTCGATAATAAACGATACACATAAATAACTTAAACTTTTGATGTATACAAATATTATCAAGTCAAAATACAAAGGTATTAATTAAAGTACTGGTATACAATTATAGGTCGCGTGACGGTACTCGGTGCACCACTTACTTGATTTCTTTACTACTCGGATACTGCTCTACTAAGGTGAGTTCATAGCCTCGCCTTTACTTATTTATTTCAAACCCCGCGAGGGAGATGCATGCTATAAACTAGAACACAAGTCTTTCTTAAACTGTATGCTGCCTGATCATTATTATTATAGCCTAAGTTGCCTGCCATAAGTCCCTTACATCATGAACCATTAATCACTTGCGAGTGAACGCGAATATTGTGGATAGTACTATGGGAATTAACGACCCCGACTCGGTTATCGGAAATAACCGGGGCGCACTATATTTGGTTAACTATGGAATTGGCAATTCCATCTCTGAGGGCAATATTATTACTTACACCAGTAATTAGGTGTATGCAGTTAGTTTGGTGTCATGAGCTTAGTGCATAATAATAATCTATGTTTTCTATGGTGATTGTATTCGAAGCAATTATCATCTTTTACTTGTGTTCAACTAATTATTTAAACCTATGAATATCACTCAACATTTTTGTTGACCTTTTAAGCATGCTCATCTCAGGTACAAATTAGACTTTCATGAAGGCGTGGAGTGGACGTCATGGGACACTTGAAGTGGTGTTATATTTCAATTAAAGTTATCATTTCGTAAAAACTATCTTTTATGTAATCTCAAACATGTGGTATTTTACTTTGTGTTCCCGAAACACTAAATTTTATGAAATGGTAACAACTTCTTATTTAAAAACGTCTCTTTAGAGTCGTCTTCTATAACT